>CM021107.1:603145715-603568886 GCA_007115665.2 Sequoiadendron giganteum
AGGATTAAGAGGGTATAGGGGTAGAGGGATTAAGGTTGAAGGGTTGAGGGTTGAGGGTTGAGGGATTAAGAGGGTATAGGGATTGAGGGATTAGGGTTTGGCGGCTGGGAGAATTGGAGGGTTGAGGATTAGGAGGGCATAGGTCAGAGGGATGAGGGCTTCATGCTGAGGGATTAGGCTTAAGGGCTGAGGATTGGGAGGGTAGAGGGATGAGGGATTAGGGTTTAAGGGCTTAGGTTGAGGGTTGAGGGATTATGAGGGTATAGGCCAGGATTAGGGTTTAAGGGTTGAGGGACATCATGTTTAAGGGGGCTGAGGATTAAGAGGTATAGGGGTTGGGGATTAGGGTTTAAGGGTTGAGGTTGAGGGATTAAAAGGGTATAGGAGTTGAGGGATTAGGGTTTAAGGGTCGAGGGATTAGGGTTTAAGGGTTCAGGATTGAGGGTTGAGGGATTAAGAGGGTATAGGGGTTGAGGGATTAGGGTTTAAGGGTTGAGGGATTAGGGTTTTAGGGTTGAGGGATTAAGAGGGTATAGGGGTTGAGGGATTAGGGTATAAGGGTTGAGGGATTAAGAGGGTGTAGTGGTTGATGGATTAGTGTTTAAGGGTTGAGGGTTTAGGGTTGAGGGATTAAGAGGGTATAGGGGTTCAGGGATTAGGGTTTAAGGGTTGAGGGTTTAGGGTTTAGGTCTCTATCTCCCACTCCCCACTTCTCCCCTTCTCCTACTCTCTCCCACTCCCCCCCTCTCTCTCTCTCTATCTCCCACTCTCCACTTCTCCCCTTCTCCCACTCTCTCCCACTCTCCCCCACTCTCCCACCCTCTCCACTCTCCCTCTCTCCTATCTCCCACTCTCCACTTCTCCCCTTCTCCCACTCTCTCCCACTCTCCCCCTCTCTCTCTCCCTCCCTCTCTATCTCCCACTCTCCCCTCTCTCCCTCCCACTCTATCTCCCACTCTCTCCCTCTCTCTTTCTCCCACTCTCTCCTTCTCCCTCCCTCTCTATCTTCCACTCTCCCCCTCTCTCCCTCCCACTCTCTCAGAAACTCCTATACTATCAAAAATACACTAAGAAAACCTAATTTCACATAACGTGAGCACATTTTGGAGTCCACTAAAATGGTAAAAAAATAAATATACCCATGATTTGAAGGCCCACAGTTTGCATATTCCCCTGGTTCTACACGTACTCTGACAAAAAATATATTTTTGATGATGTTGTGAAGTGTGCAAACATCTTTTTCACTTTCCATCACCTTTTCCATGATCTTTTTACCACCTTTGCATGAAATAGCAGAGTTTTGACGTTGAAAGACATATAATATCAATTGAAGTTTGAATTCCATTGAAAACTGATATACAATTGAAGTGTGGAAGGGAACAAGCTTTTGAACAAGTCAAATTGTTGCGGAGTTTGAAGAAAGTAGAAGCTAAGGCTACATAATTGCGTTGAACTCCTCCATTTGAAAGTCTGGTTTTTAAGGTATGTGAAGTCTTTACAAATTTTATTTCATTCTATTATGGCTTGCTTTCATTTTTGTTTGTCATTATAACCTTAGGTTGTCAATGCACATTTTAAATTACCAAATTATATACACAATTATTTACACTTGCCAATTACCATTTTACACTTGCCAATTATAGAAATTCAGAACCATTCACCAAAATTCATCCTTTAAGACAACTCCAAGCCTCTCCCATTCCTCTGAAGGGTCCAAACACCTTCCAATACCTCTGCACAAACTGATGCAGTACACACTTATTCAACTATATTTCCCTTCACAAAACATTTGATTCGTGAAAAGACAATGAGGTCTCAAAACAAGATAATTTCTAGGTCTTAGGACCTTACCCACTCAACTAGGCTTCCAATACAAAAACCCCCATTTTTCAATGCAAAGAGGGAGGGTTTATAGAAACTCCTATACCCGGGACTTCCTAGACCATTCCAAAGCATCAAACATCTTCAAAATACCCTACACAAGGTCAAAAGTTCATTACATAGAGCAGTCCTTCAACAATTGATGGGGAGTCTTATCTTTCAAGAGAAATCTTACTCTTCCCAAGACCTATTCTCTGGTCTTCCTAGGGTATTACTCTCTACCCTACTCAAGGATCTCTCCTAAACCCCTCTCACCTCATAAGACTATCCACAAATTTCATATTCTTCACCATTGCTCTTAATTCACCACTAAACTTCTGTGGGATCCACACTGACCCAAAGTGTCCTAACCACTTGAGGGGCTACGAAAGGGTATTCTCACTATCCCCTTGTTGATTTGACTCCTCACTGATCCATATCATAGGATTCTTTCACCTTGTACCCATCGCTTTCTTGAAAAACCCAATTTTAGGCCTTGTAGCCTTTTGCCCAATTAAGCCTCCTAAAACCCGTTTTCTTGGATTTTCTCAAAAAGGTCTTAACAACCCCCAAATATTTTTATAGATTCTTTCTAGTGGTACCCTAGGCTTCAAGATTTACCAGGTTTTTAGTCCCTTTCGCGTCCATACATAGGACTGTCCTCATACCCCCTATTTTCAAGGGTTTCTAGGGTTCTGACTCCTTTTTCCAACTTTGAGGGCTTCAATGACCTCCTCAAATCTCCTCCTTGCACAAAAATGTCTGGAATACATGTTCCCACACTTTCTTGTCCTTGATTGGCACAAACCAGTCCATTTAGCAACTTTCTTTACTGCTGTCCTCTCCAAGCCACTAGCTAGAATGCACTTGCACTTGCCTAGTTCTTGATGAATTCACCATCTCCCCTGCAAACCAAGACACCACACACCATATGTACACTATAAAAACAGTCCCCTACTTGATTCCAAGTGGCCATGGTATCCTTGCCACGGGAATTCAAGTGGGGATCATTATTTCTAAAAATTGGCCTGAACCGGCTATGAGACCAAAAACTCTAAAAACTTGCAAAACATAAAGCAATTGAACTAAATGGCTAATATAATGCTTCAAATAGTAATTAAGTGACACAATTGAAAGACTCAAAGCATTAGACAGGTCCTTTCAATCCATTATTGACTGGATTAAGGCACAAAAACAGAAATTCAATGAAATTTGCACTCTTCCAACTCACAAATTCCCCTTCCAGAACTCCAAATCATACAATAGATTTCCCACATGCTCAATTAGGGTTTTTGTGACCTTATATACCTTTCTCAATCGGGCTTAGAGCATCATTAATTCCCTTTTCCCACTTTTAGGACAAATTGCCAAGTCTACATGGACTAATTTGCCTAATTTCATCATTTAGGCTTCTCCAAACTTCAAGGCTCTAGACTACCCTAAGTTTGCCTTAACTCACACATCAAAAACACTATTGGAAATTTACATCATAGTCCTTATTCCATTGGTGGTTGGCTAGAACCATCAACAATAAAAGACTCTACTTTTGTATAAGATGATTGTAAGTATTATTTAAATGAAGCCTTCAATGACATATTTTTCAATTATCTTGAATGGATACATTTTTTAGGAACTAATATTCATCTCATTACCATGGTACAGATAAAATTATCCACCATGCCAAAGAAAAAGACAAAGAGGAAACTAACAGACGAAGAGAATGAAACCTTGAAAGAAAAGGAGAGAGTTCGGGTGGCGGCATATCGTGAAAAGAAGAAATTGGAAATGATTGATGAAAACAACCCGATTGTAGAGGAACCTCAACCGTGAAAAAGAGAATGGGAATTGGCAGCACAAAAGGCATGAATGTGAAAGCATCGTCATAAGACAAATTCAGATACCGTAGTTGGAGACACACCCTCTACGACAAGTGAATATGAAGGGATACCATTAAGCACAAGCGAATATGGAGGGACACCATCTAGCACAAGTGAATATGGACGGACACCATCTACTGCAAGTGAATATGGAGGGACACCATTTACTGCAAGTGAATATTGTTGGACACCATCCAACACATCTCAAGTTGAGAGTACATCATCACTCGAAATTGACGAAGAAGGTATCCCATCATTCCCATGTGAACCTCAAGGTATGTCTTCTTCTCCACCCTCGATCGAAGTTATGAAATCTAGCCCACCTCAATTAAATATTGATGAAATTCCTAATGTTGAGATGTATGTACCTAGGAGAACACCACCAAGAATTTTGTGTAGAAAACAAAAGTATTTGATTAATATTGATGATGAGATTTTGTAGCACATGGAAGGTAAGATTTCAACATGCACTTGTAGAAGATATGTTGATAAGATTTGGGAACAATTCTTTGAAAGGCTAAATGAGACTGCAAGATGTCAACTATTTGTTGAAATGATGCGGGGTGTAAAGTATAGGAACATCATGAAGACTCTTGGGTTGAGAACATCAAATGCATCGAGTGAAGACACTATTGTGAAGAATCTAATGGATTCTTATGAGAGTGTGGGTAAGACCTCATGCTCAAAGGATAGTAATGTCACCCGACGTGTCATTACATCGACTTTGGTAAGTTGTCAAACAAAGAGAGCTCGCCTAATTAAAAAGACTAGTGAAAAAATGAGAATTAGTAGAAAAAATTTATCAAGAGCCATTCAAAGGCGGAAAAGAATTGAGGGCAATGATACAAATGAATTATGGGCATTCTCAGGGAGACTGTCACGAAAAGATAAAGAAGTTGTCGAAGCCTTGAGAACACTAATTGAAGAGTATTGGAAGAATAACACAAGGCCATCTCTGAATCAAAGGGATGTGGTAAGAAGGAGAATCGGTAGTTGGAATCGTGAGCCACATCCAAAGCATTTTTTGGATGTGACTCAAACCCAATTTTTTCAAAAATTTGAAAATGATTATCCTCCAATTAGTATTTCTCAAAGATTTTTTGAACTGCTTAAACCTTTTTATGTCAAGATAAATCACACACGCACTACTTGTTGTTGTAGACTACATATTGAATTTTCTAACCATTATGATGTTTATCGTTCTATATGTTTAGATTTGCATACTAACGATGTTTTGAAGGATTGTGGCATAGAAGCCCCACCAAAATCTTCAAGAGAGTTCTTATCAAAAAATCTATGTGAAATAGAGGATGGACAGATTTTCTATAGGACAACATGCTTGGATGGTTCATGCGAGCGTTGTGGTGGCTTCCAGCGTATGCCAATAT
The DNA here is from genome assembly GCA_007115665.2 of Sequoiadendron giganteum. NCBI lineage: Eukaryota > Viridiplantae > Streptophyta > Pinopsida > Cupressales > Cupressaceae > Sequoiadendron > Sequoiadendron giganteum. Next base: position 603,150,841 of record CM021107.1, read on the forward strand.
GTCAACATATGGAAAGCACAGATGAGGTGGGACAAAAACTAGTAGAGTTCAGGAAGTATAAAACAATGGCATATGCTACAAAAGATGGGTCTCAAGCAAAAAGGTGTGATTTGGTTATTGAGAAGATTCCAGTGTACAAATTTATGACCACATTTCGCGATAGTATACTATCTGAGTATGCAATGCATACCCATAGAGCCTGATGGTTGGACACACAGTTCAAGCTATGCAAGGACACCTTTCTAGTTGGAAGCATAGTATCTGTGGTTGAATTTGCAGAGAACTACACTCTACAGCCACAACATGAGGTGCAGTCACAGTATTACAACTCCACACAAGTTTCGATATTTGTGCACATAGCATTCATTCATGCATCTGATAGTACAGATGAGCAAAGGAAGGTATTGAGGGAGTACCACTTTTACATTAGTGATGATCGCACACATTCTCCAGAGTTTGTGCAAGGTTGCTTCTAGATGTTCTATAGTGGTTTGGCTCAAAGGGGCATAGAATATGATCAACATATAATATGGTCTGATAATTGTGCAACATAGTTAAAGAACTCGCGCATGTTCTACTGGTTGTATAGGATGCATGTCATTATAGGTGTTCAACATATGTGGAACTTTTGTGAGGCTGGACATGGAAAGGGGGAGCATGATGGTGCAGGAGCATCGTGAAAAGAGCATTAGCACGAGAAGAGTTAAAGTATAAAGACAGTGCAAATTTGACAGATGCAAAATCAATTATTGAGTGGTGTAATGCTTTGATGGGTCCAGGTAATGAAGGTATGTCTTTAGTTCGTAGATTTTTTTGGTTGATGGATGATACTAACATTGCACTATATGAAGACTATTGTACACTAATAGGATTGAGTGAGGTACACTCTTTCCTTAGCTCAAATACAGGTTCATGGAGTATCGATACACGAAAGATGGCATGCTTTTGTTCTTCATGTACAATGCAAGACTGGAATGATTGTGAGTCAGGGGAGTGGGTTGACAACTGGTTCACAAGTTATCTTAGCCCATTTCACAAGTATCGCCCTCCAAGAGCATTGGAACTGACACAGATAGAATCATCAGTCGACTTTGACCACATATCAAATCCAGTTCAATGAGGTGATATATCTACTTTCTTAGTTGTTGAAATTCCATATCATTAGATCTTACTTTGTACTGTATTCATAATGTTGACAAATTTCAAGAGATTTTTTGCACATATCAATGCAAGGCATGTTTATGCAGTTATTGCAAATGAAGACAATGAAGAGGGAATAGACTATTACTTGTGTCGTTATGTTGAGACAAAAAATAAATTGGAGGCCCCAGTTATAGATGGAGAAAACATCGAATACCCTACAGGGTCAGTTGTGGTTACTGGAACATGGCTTAGACGGTACCCACATTCAATTGTTAAACATTGGCTATTTCAGGACTTTGACATGCATCATAAGATTCTTCATTACTCGAACCTTGTCGTGGCATCCAATGTTCATTTGACCAAATATGGGGGTAGACCTTTGAACAAGATGTTATGGAAGGTCCGTGACTCTGACCATGAGGCAATACTTGACACAATAAAGAGTAGAGCAGATCCGGATGGTTTGTTGGATTAGTTTGTAAGTATATGCACATTGGTTCTTATTAATTTATACTTGTATGCACATTAATTTGTTTGATGCCAATGCTATCATCTTCTTTTACAGTGATTGGTGTCCCCTTGCAAAAAATGCAGATATATGAGCCATCCAAGAGAATGCCAATCACAAAATCAATGCAACATCCTTATTCTGATGCCTGCATGCAACATCTGTAAGTGCCTTCCATCTATTTTTATTTCATTTCCATTTTGGATGCTCTTTCTTTTTCTCTTTTACTTTGCGTATTTGTAAGTAAACTTCAGCATGCTAGTACTCGGATACCGTGACACTTAAAATCTTCTTGTCTAATCCTTCAGAAATCTGTTGGGCCCTTCTAGAAAAACCTCTCTCGGTTTTGTCTATCTTGGAGTGGTTTTCTCATGGCGGCGGATTTTCACTTGATGGAAAAGGTGTCAAATTCAAGCAGTGCAAAGTTGCAAAGTGGTGCAACTTTCGCTCTGCAACTCATGTGACCAAGTGGACTATTCCAACACATCTAAATAGGTATTTTTACACTAGGCATGGTCCTCTTTCACACCAAAACACGTAGAATCGCTCCGAGCTATGTTCCACCGGATTGATCCCTCAAGGGTCCAAAGTGCAAAATGGCTGCAAACTTCAGCATGCTAGTACTCAGAGATCATGACACTTAGAAACTTCTCATCTAATCCTACAAAAAGGCGTTGGGCCCCTCTAGAAAAACCTCTCTTGGTTTTGTCTATCTTGAAGTGGTTTTCTCATGGCGGCGGATTTTCACTTGATGGAAAAGGTGTCAAATTCAAGCTGTGCAAAGTTGCAAAGTGGTGCAACTTTCGCTCTGCAATTTGTGTGACCAAGTGGACTGTTCCAACATGTCTGAATATGTATGTTTATGTTAGGAATGGTCCTCTTTTGCACCGAAACACGTAGAATCGCTCCGAGCTATGTTCCACCAGATCGATCCCTTAAGGGTCCAAAGTGCAAAATGGCTGCAAACTTCAGCATGCTAATACTCGGATACTGTGACACTTAGAAAATTTTCATCTAATCCTATAGAAAGGCGTTGGACCCCTCTAGAAAAACCTCTCTCGATTTTGGCTATCTTGGAGTGGTTTTCTCATGGTGGCGGATTTTCACTTTATGGAAAAGGTGTCAAATTCAAGCAGTGCAAAGTTGCAAAGTGGTGCAACTTTCGCTCTGCAACTCATGTGACCAAATGGACTATTCCAACACATCTGAATAGGTATTTTTACGCTAGGCATGGTCCTCTTTCTCACCGAAACATGTAGAATCGCTCCGAGCTATGTTCCACCGGATCGATCCCTTAAGGGTCCAAAGTGCAAAATAGCTGCAAACTTCAGCATGCTATTACTCGAATACCGTGACACTAATAAAATTCTCTTCTGATCATACAGAAAGGCATTGGACCCATCTAGAGAAACCTCTCTCGATTTTGGCTATCTTGGAGTGGTTTTCTCGTGGCAACGGATTTTCACTTGATGGAAAGGGTGTCAAATTCAAGCAGTGCAAAGTTGCAAAGTGGTGCAACTTTCGCTCTGCAACTCGTGTGACCAAGCGGACTGTGTCAACACGTTCGAATAGGTATGTTTACGCTAGGCATGGTCCTTTTTTGCACCGAAACACGTGGAATCACTTTGAGCTATGTTCCACCGGATCGATCCCTTAAGGGTCCAAAGTGCAAAATGGCTGCAAACTTCAGCATGCTATTACTTAGATGTCGTGATGCTTAGAAACTTCTTGTCTAATCCTATAGGATCATGTTGAGCCTATCTACAAAAACCTCTCTCATTTTTGGCTATCTCAGAGTGGTTTTCTAGTGGTTGCGGATTTTCACTTGATGGAAAAAGCATCAAATGCAAGCAGTGCAAAGTTGCAAAGTGGTGCAACTTTCATTCTGCAACTTGTGTGACCAAGCAGACTGTTCCAACATGTCCAAATAGTTATGTTTACGCTAGACATGGTCCTCTTTCACATAGAAACACGTGGAATTGCTCCGAGCTATGTTCCACCAGATCGATTCCTTAAGGGTCCAAAGTGCAAAACGGCTGCAAACTTCAGCATGCTATTACTTAGATGCCATGATTCTTAAAAACTTCTTGTCTAATCCTATAGGATCGCGTTGATCCTGTCTACAAAAACCTCTCTCGGTTTTGGCTATCTCGGAGTGGTTTTCTAGTGGTGGCGGATTTTCACTTGATGGAAAAAGCATCAAATGCAAGCAGTGCAAAGTTGCAGAGTGGTGCAACTTTTGTTCTGCAACTTGTGTGACCAAGCGGACTGTTCCAACACATTCAAATAGGTATTTTTATGCTAGGCATGGTCCTATTTTGCACCGAAACACGTGGAATCGCTCTGAGCTATGTTCCACCGGATCTATCCCTTAGGTTGGAGGAATCTTAAGTTGCAAATTTATAAGTTGCTTAAAGAAACAAATTTGAAATGATATTGAATGGCCCACTTAGCACTCATTGCATCTAAGTGATGCTCACAAAGGTGAGGCACTAGGCCTTCCCGGGAGGTCACCCATTCCAGTATACTCCAGCTCAAGTGCTTAACCACGAAGTTTTTTCCCCAAGAAGGCACAGTGGAAAAGGCAGAGTCCACTATACTTTTGATGAGTGGAAAGGAATTCCTAAGAGACATGAAGGAGGAAGAGGGAGTTGTCTATGCAATCATGTTGAAGCCAAAGGAGGAGGAGTCACCTAGTCAGCTACCTATGACAACAGAGGTGAAGCAACTATTGGATCAGTTCAGGGATATCATTTGTGAAGGCACACTAGCTACACTACCATGTAAGAGGGCAATTAGTCATCAAATTGACTTTGTACCATGAGCAACATTGCCTAACAAGCCTGCATGCAAAATGACACTGGAGCAGAACAAGGAGATAGCAAGGCAAGTTCAAGAACTTTTGGACCAAGGGTTGATCAGGAAAAGCATAACCCCATGTGCTATTGCAGTGGTGTTGGCAGCTAAGAAGGGAGATAAGTGGAGAATGTGTATTGATTCTAGGGCCATAAATAGGATAACCATTAGATATAGGTTTCCTATTCCTCGGATAGAAGACTTAATGAACTATTTAGGGGGTGCTAAGTACTACTCCAAGATTGATTTGAAAAGTGGCTACTATCAGATTAGGATGAAAGAGGGAGATGAATGGAAGTCAACTTTTAAAACTACAGAGGGGTTATATGAGTGGTTAGTAATGCCATTCGGGCTTACAAATGCACCTAGCACTTTTATGAGGGTGATAGCTTCTCCTCTTGAAGGACTTTATAGGAGTCTTTATGTTAGTCTACTTAGATGATATCCTCATCTTTAGCAAAACAAAAGAAGAACATATGAAGCACCTAGAACTTGTGTTGAAGAAACTTCAAGAGGAGAAGCTCACCATAAATCTTGATAAATAGGGTACTTGGTAACTTGTTTAGGTGTCTAACTAAGGAGTATGGACAAGGATGGGAACAAGTCATTTCATAGGAAGAATTTGCCTATAATGATAGCACAAACACGTCTACTGGTAAGAGCCCATTTGAAATTGTATATGGGTTACATCCAAGGGGTGTACTTGAGCTAAGAGACCTAAAAGGTTATGAAGGAATCAGTGGACATGCTGATGATTTTGCTTAGTCAATGAGAGAGGTTCATGAGTAGGTAAAGAAGACATTAATGGAGGCTAACCATAAGTTGAAGGCTAAAAGAGATGAAGGGAAGAGAGATCTACAATTTGAAATAGGTGATTTGGTGATGGTATACTTGAACAAGGCAAGACTACAAAAAGGCATACCAAGTAAGCTACAGATGAAAAGGATAGGGCCATGTAAAGTGCTGGCTAAGTATGGATCTAATGCATACAAGGTGGAGTTACCTAAGGAGATGTCCATTTCTCCTATCTTCAATGTGAAGAACTTGGTGAAGTATAAAGGACCAGAAATTGATGAGGAACAATATAGTGCTGAGGTGAGTAAGGATGTGGACGAACTCAAGGTACCTAATTAGATTTGACCACAAGTGGACAAGATTCTAGACTCAAGGGTGAAGAAGAAGACTAGGCACAAGACATACATGGAGCACCTAGTGAAGTGGAGACATCAACCAGAGTTAGAGGCTACTTGGATAGTAGAAAGTGACTTTAAGAAGCATGGAATTAGTGAGGAGCTCTTGACACCATAGGTTCCTTCACTTCTTTATTGCAGGGGGGAGAATGGTGCGGGAGCACCTTAAGGTCTTTTGGAGACATCTTTGCAATTTTGGCTTGTACGTGGTTCTAGCCAACCACCAAGGGAATAAGGACTATGATGTAAAGTCCCAAGAGTGTTTTTGATGAGTGAATTGGAAATAGGTTTGTTAGGGGCTTGTGGTTTGGGTAAGTCTTGGACAGTGTGAGCATTTTGAGCAATGTTGCCTTGGCTATTTGTCCTAAAAGTTGGAAAATGGCATTAATGATGCTCTAAGCCTGACCCAAGGGTCCTAGCACATGGGAGAAAGGTATATAAGGTCAGAAAAACCCTAATACCTGGGTTGGAGGATTGTTTTCATGAATTGAGACTTGGAGAGTACATTTTTGTGATTGGAAGAGAGCAAGTTTTCATTGAATTTTTGTGTTTGAGCCTTCATCCAGTCAAGAATGGATTGAAAGGACTTATCTGATGCTTTGAGTCTTCCATTTGTGTCACTTACTTACCTTGTGTAGCATTATATTATTCATCTAGACCAATTGGTTATCTTTTTTCAAGTTTTTGGTGTTCTTGGTCTCATTGCCGGTTCAGGCCAGTTTTGTGAATAATGAGTCCCACTTGACTTCCCGTGGCTTTCCTCTCATGGCCACTTGGAATCAAGTTGGGGACTAGTGTTACAAGACTAGGACTCGCCTCAGACTTGACAAGCCATTTTTTGACTTGGACTCGGGCTCGAAGCCCCGACTCAACAAATAGAAAAACCTAAGAAATTCAAAGATTTGTAAGGATTTAAAACTTGTTTCATGCACCCTTTAATAAATAAACCTTAAAGACACAATAGTATCATCAAATAGAAATTACTATGATCCCATACACAAACATACATCAATCACATAAGTATAAGCACAAATTTTAGCTAAAGGAAATAACACATTTAGATATATAAATATTGTGATATTGCTATCAGGATTCAATCGTGTAGTTTTACAAGTCAAACTCATTGACCCATGATTCATCAGTAGTGGTTCACAAGAACCCATCTCTCATAATAATGAATGGTTCATAAGGAGGAAGATAAATCTTCATGCATTTCTTCTATCACAAATGAGATAAGTGCTTGGTTTCATGAAGGTCATGAGACAACCATTAATGCGGAGTGGATACATGGAGAACTGATGGAGAATGATAATGGCTTTAGACCTACTATAAAGGAATTTTTTTTCGTTTCAATGATGCAAGAGGTTTTTGGTTTCACTACCAAAATGAGCCTACGAAGAATGCATGTGAAACTCCTTTTGACCTTGAGGGTCTACTTACTCTATCTCAAGGATCATGCATTGAGGATGACATAGATCAATGCTAGGGCTAACCAATTAATAATTATACACGTGAATAAGTCAAACATGTACATGTCAATAAGGGAACTACAAGTACTCATAAACATGTAAGCCTCAAAAAGTATACACACGAATACATAGTATACACAAATTAAAACAAAGTATATGGATGAATACAACGTATATGCATGAAAACATGTAAGCCAGAAAGTATACACTCGAATGCACGTAAGTCACAAAGTATACACGTAAGTTGTAAAGTATACACTTGAATATACGTAACTCATATCTATTGGACCATCAATTTAGAATGCAAATATGGACAGGCATCGAAAAAAGATATTTGTATTAACCAAATAGCCATGTAGGCATACATAAATATATATCGATATAAGTATGAAATATATGTACAAAATAGCCATGTAGGCTTACGAGAATGCCATCTAGGCATACAATGTCAAATATGTCCAATAAAAAATATGTACAAAACAGCCATGTAGGCATACAATAAAGGACTCTGGAATCAAAAGTCATTGCTCTCCATGCCCAGGAAATAAAATCTTTCCCTTTCCTTTTTGCTCGGATGGCGATAGGTCTATCACTCATTTTTGCTGTGCTTGTGGAGTGCTCCTGCTACTCCTCCTAGGGTTTAGTTCATGGTGAAGTTTTAACTGTTACAATAAGAAGTAAAGACATGAATATATAGAAATTACATTATAAAAAATGATATATTTGACAAAATAATCACTTACAGCCATCTCACGATCTCTCTCCATGACAGAAATATCCTCACACCCATGCTCAGGCATGTTCAAGCCTTGTATAAACCATGCAAATAGACAAAAACTACGTGAATCAATAATGGTTTGATTTCTCACTAACTAACATCTATAACAACAAATGTAAATTAAAATTTACTAATCTGCCTCATACCTCTTCTGTCAGAGCCATCAAGGATTGTATAGTAGATGTCACACCAATATCCATTGCCCTTGTCACATTCAGAGGTGTATCGTCTCGCAACAATTGAAAATAAAACAACAAATTATTCAACGTAATCAATGATGTGCATGTATAAACTACAAAAATCTATTAAGTACTTTATTCATTAGTTAAACTCTTTATTCTATTACCTACGTGAAGGTTTGAGTAAATCCACCACCACTGGGAAGTGTTCCATCAAAACCTCCAATATTAGTCTATTCAACATCCAAAATTGCATATTAAATTACCATTCATAAAACAATGCCATTAATATGCAATAAAATTATAATTGTTTACTAGTTACATACCCTAGCGATAGGTGTACTATAAAAATAGGTTGGTGGGGGGGCGGTGTATCCAGTCTCAACACTGTGACCCTACAATTTTATTAAAATCATAAAACATTTTTAGTTAATCTTGCATTTGAAAATCAAAATTTAATAAATTAAATTCAATGAACACATGCACTAATTTTTACCTGACTATCAATGCCATATGCCTCATGCAAAATGTCAGCTGCCCTCTCCATCTCCATAGCTACAGATAGATCCTGTGTACCAGTCTCCTAAGGGTTGGTGGGGTCATGTGAACAAGTAGCCCTGCAAGATTGACACACATGTGTTTGAAGACCACCACTAGAAGACTCCCCTAGATGGCACTGTAGAATAGGGCTAGTATGATGGATGACACTCTGGGTCAAAGTGTTGATTGCCTGCAATGTCTCTATGTCAGCACTTTCCTTCATGACGAAAGACATAAAAATGTGCTCATGAGGTGGCCTAGTGAGAGCTTGTCTACCTTGCCGTGTAGGATCTAGCTGTGCACCTGGTCTATCCTAAGCTGACCCCCCACCTCTCCCCTGGAAATCCCTCATATCAAAATAATTTGGGATTTTGTTCAATATGAACTCACTGTATAGTTTCCTAAGGAAATATTGTGGGACCTCGCAATTGTTGCACGGTGGGTAATCGAAGACCATGTACCACCTATCATAAAACCTGTCCTTCATTTGTTGGTGGTGGAACCAATGGATAGGAAACCTCTCCGCATTGAGGGTAGGAGTTTGATTTTTGCGTGGGTCGGTGAATAATGAGCACAAATCACCTTTTATTATTTTTAAATCTTTAACATCCTTGTATGATAGTTTATTTGCATAATACTCCCTAGCCGCCTGCCTCCTATCTTCCCATCCAGTTATTTTTTTGCTAATTGAATCTACGTTTGTTAACATATATTTCAATGAATTTGCTAGGGTCATTCTTTCTATGGTTGAACCATTTGGATCACTCAACCTATTGATCAAATCCTCAATTTGTTTTTTGTTGTTCTCAATTTCACTCATTAAATTTTGTTGAGTGCTAGGAGGGGGTTGAGTGATTGGTGGAGGAGGTTGATGTTGTGGTTGATTTTGATCTTGAGGATTTGGTTGGTCCTCCTGTTGAGGATTTTGAGGGTTTGCAGGTTGATTTGAATCTCCTAAAAATTCAAACAAATAGATATCAAATTCAACCTAAAACTAACAAATTCAACCTAAAACTAACAAATTAAAAACAAAAAGCATAGAATCCTTACCTCTTACAGCTCCTCGTAGTTGTGGCGCCATCGTTGCAAAAAAATTTGGATTCTTGGTGAAGAAACTCTTCTCCTAGAATGTGAGCGCGATATTTTGGGGTTTTTGGCAGCGGGTGGAGCAAAAAAACCAGTCGAAATGTAAATGAAAGATTTGCATTTGTTTTTTTTCTTTTAACAGTCAATAACGCGAGCGCGTTATAACGTGCTCACATTATGGCTTTGTAGTTTTGGCCGCTAGGATCTTGCCTAGGTTTAATGGAAGACATAATGTGAGCGCGTTATAATGCGCTCGCGTTAGGCTCTTCAACTTTTACTTTTTGAGGGTGTCCACGGAATTGCTACCCATTTCCATGCACCCACCCACCTACTTTGGTGAGATGGTGTTTAGGTGGAAAATGGGATCCTAGATCTAATGTATAGATCACTAGAATCAATCCCTTTTCCATAAACATGTCGAAATATAGATCAACAAGGATACATGATTGACTAACAATCTAATAGGTGAGCTATAACATTGATGAGCCAAGGAATCTACTTTCATTTTTTATGGCAACTTTGTTTGATGGACATGACCCATTGGTTGAAAATAGGCGTTCAAAAAGAAATTTAGTCTTGATGGTAGTGTTCAGAAGCATAAAGCAAGGTTGACCATGAAGGGTTACTTATAGGTGGAGGAAATTGATTATGGTGAGATATTCTCTCATGTTGCTAAGTTAACATCCATTAGATTTTTGTTATCACTTTCTATAGCATATGATTTAGAAGTTGAGCAAATGGATGTGAAGACAAATTTCCTTGAGGATTTTGGATTGTGGGGTTTTTCTCTTGAAAGGGTTTTCCCTGAATAAATATTGTTTTATGTTTTTACATCCACTTGTGATGATGTTCAATTTTTTTCTTGATATGTGCATCTTCTTCACAATAATTGTTTAAGGTGTTAAAGTTGTAAATTTTACACAAGCTCTCCTCTTTAGATTTTTGTTGGAAGCTTTACTACATATCTTGTTTCCTTTTAGTTAGCACTATAAACATGTTTCTTAACTAAACATACATGAAATATATTATGAATTGGTAATTATGGTGATAGTGAAAGTTTGAGTTATACTTCTTGCTTTTTGTAGAATTTTTAATATTTGAGGTTAGAACTCTAACCAATAAGACCCAACCCATATTTTTCTACTTGCTTTTGTCAAAACTTCTAGAAAACAATGATTTACTCTATACCTTAGTTCCTTATTCACCTCCCCCACCTTCCCTTGGCTTATCTAATTCTAACCAAGATAGGCAAGACCCTAACCATTATATTTTAACTCCTCATAAATAAAAATAATAAAAACAAATTACAATCATAATATAAATCAAACTTAATATGAAAATGTGACACTTATAAAAGTATAATTTCATTAAATATTTTATTAAAATAAACCCAAAAGAGAAAGAAAAATTACATTAAAATATCAATTACTTTATCACTTTAATTTAAACTGTTTTTATTTCCTTTCAATTATAATAAGTGAAAGATCCTAAATGGAACACTCATGCGAATTAGTTTTCTTAGAAATTTTGAAAAGCGTAATTAAAACGTAACTGTAAGTAGGGGAAAAGACCCGATTGCCGCCCATGATCCAATACCCATTCACTTCTTGTTCACCTGACCCCCCAATAACCGTTTACATTTTAGTCATTACGTTGTTTTAATTATGCCAATAAAAATTTACAAATTACACCAATATATGTTCACTACTTAATGTGTAGTTGACAAAAAAAAATAGAACACATTGAAAACTATTGAAAACACTTTTTTAACTATTGAAAACACTTTAAATTTTTGTGGGTTTTTATTGTTTGTCTAATGAACAAGTACTAGCGAAGTGGTAAAGATGTATGGGACGAAGGTTTTAAAACACACTTTTTGAACACCTTTCGCTTTACGGGTTCCACAAGACGCGTTTTAAATACCCAGAAGCCAAATTTTTCTTTTTAAAGTTCTAACTCGTTTACGAAGAAGCCCAAAAAAAATAATTTGAAATCGGACCTATTTTACACTCTGCACGAATGCGCGAAATTAACCCTAACGGCTACTGGTACGTTTCCCCTACATACTTAAAGTTTGATTTCTATTGAAATGTAAATATTTTATTTCGTGCCATGCACGACGTCGTTCGAAGACCGACACCCATCACTTGCGGTTGTGACTTGTTCGACCAATTTTCGGTATGAATTGATGGGTCGCGTTTTAAACAGGGAGTCAATTCTCCACTTTCCATGACTTGCAAAAGTCACGATTCCTTTTACCAAAGGAGATCTAAGTGGAGTTCTTGATGCCTTCGTTTGAAGTGACAAAGCAAAGACCAATCTGTATATCCCCTCTTTCTCATGACGTCAAAACCATGCTCATATGTTATACACATTCACATTATTCAGACATAAATAGTTAATAATAATTTTACACCTATTCAAATATTTGTTCTATATTATTGATAAAAAATAGTATTTGAGCTTTAAATTGGATTATGTTTAACAATAGCAATATTTACTAGCTAGGAATATTTAGAACGTCACAAACCATTTTTCCAAGTATTATACAGTAACAATGAAAGTTACATACCATAGCATGTGGAAACAATTGGCTGGCAAATTAATGATTCTCTTGTGCTTGCTATGTCGACCTCCTCCTCTACCTTATTTTCTTTCTTCTTATTTCCATCATAATCCCTATTCCTTCTCCCTTATTCTTTGCATATTGTCCCCATATTGCATTCTTTGCAGGGTTCTCCCAACTCCCCATTACTTCACTTCATGTGAAGTGAATGTCTATACTTTTCTTTTACTCTTCACTTAGTGGAGTTTAACCTTTTGAGACATATTTGTATTAATTTTGAGTACTAAGCTATTAACTTCCACCTTCCATGATGTCAAGTATACATTATATATATTATAGACAACTAGCAAGTGATTTTGTCCAACTCATCATCATTTTTCTTCACTTTCTCCATCAATATTAATCAAATAATTAATATTATTAAATGAAGCTATCATATCATCCATATTAATTAATTATTTAATTAGTTCATCATTTTCCATCATCAACATTAATTAAATAGTTATTTCATGTATTCATCTTTTTCTCCCATCAACATTAATGAAGTATTTTTTATTCGTATTAATTAATTAATTAAATATTTTTTAATTATTCAATTAATTCATCATTTTCTCCCATTAACATTAATTAAATCATTTTTAATTATTTAATTGATTCATCATTTCTTTCTCATCCACATTTGTTAAATAATTTTTAATTTATTATTATTTTTTTATTTTCTTCCATCCATATTAATTAAATAATTTTTAATTATTTAATTAATTTCTTATTTTATTCCAATCACATTAATTACATAATTTCTAATTATTTAATTGATTGATACATTTATTTTTGTTATCCACTATAATTAAATAGCTAACATTTCCTCTATAATTAAAAGAATAATTTAATTTATCTAATTGTTTTTATATTGTTAATTTTTGTAAAAATAAATATTGTATTTATTTTTTAATTATATCTCGAAGTTATTGACTTGTAGAGAGGATGGTGTATTGTTGCAAAATAAAGGTGGAGGAGTGATTTCCTTAGGCATCACTTCGTCTACATGATGCTTGTTTTGGTTGCAAATGTTTTGCATGCCCTCGATTTGATGCATGGTGATACAACGATAATTGTGTGTGGGTGTTTTTGTTGCGGGGTATGCTAGTTTGGGGCATTGAATTTGTGCGGTAGGGGGTTGTGTACCGGTGTCGTTGAGAATTTTTAAATAATAGTCCTCTTCTACGTGGTGGTTGTGTTTGGTGATGGATGTAATTGCTGGCAATGTGGACAAAACATCTTTTTCAAAAGTCTTAATTGGGTTTGATATGCCCTCCTCTAACCATGCTAAGGGTTTAAATCTTTGTACAATGTCTCAAATGGAGTTAGGTTGTCGCATGTTAGTTGGTCTCGTGCCCCAAAAGTGAATGGTTGTTTAGTTAAGAGTGTGTCTTGTCTAATCCTTATGGTCCAACCAAAATTTGTTGAGGAATATGTTATCTATTTGAGTAACCATTCTTTCATTTGTAAGTTTATGGGGATCAAAGTCTCTCTTTCATTTCTTGAATCTTGGGTTCGTTAGAGTTGGAATCCAAAAGGAGATGTTGAGGTTATGCAAGCAACCAACAAAAATTTTATGTTCAAAAAGGGGTGTGCTAAGTTAAGGAGGACCCATTCACCTTTGTCAATATCAAGTGCCATCACTTCATCATATGAGAACCCATTGGCATAAAATTAACTTTTGGACTCTCACCACTATACAAACCTATTGTGCTGGTTTTCCAAAGTTTCAACATTTGAAATGATTGTTTCTAAAGTGTTTTTCATATCTAATAGCTCATGGAGTGTCTCATAAATTCGACATATTTTTCTCAATAGATCTAAATTTCTATAAATATATTCATGAATTGTGGAAACGTTTTCGTTTGGAAACATTGGTGGCAATGAAGGAGGATTTGCATGGTTTTCATCTTGAGTGGGATTAGGGTTTTCATCTTGAGCAAGATTGGAATTAGCCATTCTTAAGCTTGTTTATTGATGAAAAATTTAAAATTTAAAAATCATTTTAATGTAACAACAAACTTATTAAAAAACCTATTTTTGACTATAATTCACAAAAAAAATATAAAACTAATATAAATTGAAGTCAAAAAAAAAATTATAAATACCTCTGAAATTTGATTGATTTGAGTAGAAAAAAACACTCCCAAATAGATATCTGAATCACTTAATAGAAAACCCACACGTAGATAGGATGTAGATTGCAAAAAAACACTCTCAGGTTTTTCTTTTTTGATTTTATGCATTAGGAAACACATATCCATTTTGAAAGGGATATCCATTTCCTTTATGTTTTTTTTTTTAAATTGGTTAGGTTTGGGACATGACCATCAAGCGTTGTTTGTATTATACATATGTAAAGTATTATATGTATTATCATATATTATTTAATATCATATAATATAAAATTATATTATATTATATTATAATATAATATTATAATATATATTATAATATTATAATATAGTATGTTATTATATTATATAATAATATATTAAACATATTATTATATAGTATTAAATGTATTATAATATAATATAATATTATATTATATTATATTATAATATAATAATATATTATATTTATATTATAATATAATAATATATAATTGTAGAAGCTCAAGCCCTTCTCATTGGTTTGGAGATGCCTTTGAAAATGGGATTCTCAAGCTTGCATGTGGAAGGGAATTCAATGTTAATAATAAATGCTTGCAGAGAAAGAAAAATTTACAATTGGAATCTAGGTTATATTTTGCAAAAGGCCTAGTCACTGTTAGATTCTTTTAAGAAATTTTTGCTAACTCATAAATATAGGGAAGACAAAAAATTAGAGAATTCTCAAGCAGGTCTAGGTCGTGATTAAAAAGAAACACGTGTTTTTCAATAATGAAACTCAATTAAAATCAATACCAAGGTTGGTAGAGTTAGCAATGAACGAGGTAATTTCTATACAATAAGCATAGTTAAGGCAGGATAAGATAAAATGAAAGGGGAAGTTGCATATGTCAAATTTTGGTTGATGTTAACATGCATGTTAATGTATGTATTGGGATATTAATTTGTCTACCACAAAGAAGGATGTTTCTACTTGTTTGGGCCCAATTTTTTTAAATAATACGATCACTTCCACATACAACACTAGAGAAGGGATTTTATCTCATGATCTAAGTGTGGGTTTCCCAATCTGAGGG
This sequence comes from Sequoiadendron giganteum, assembly GCA_007115665.2. Classification (NCBI taxonomy): domain Eukaryota; kingdom Viridiplantae; phylum Streptophyta; class Pinopsida; order Cupressales; family Cupressaceae; genus Sequoiadendron; species Sequoiadendron giganteum. The sequence goes on from CM021107.1 coordinate 603,166,385, forward strand.
GTAGTTTCTCCTTGCTTGCAAAATCAAGTACATTCTAATAGGGTTATATGAGCAGATGTTGGTAATCATATGTTGGGCAACGTTAACATGAGTCATCCAATTGAAACTAGGTTATATTTTGCAAAAGGCCTAGTCATTGTTAGATTCTTTTAAGAAATTTTTTCTAACTCATACATATAGGAAAGGAAACAAATTAGCGGATTTTCTAGCAAGTTTGGATTGCGATTCACAAGAAACATGTATTTTTAGTAATGTTCAAGTCAATTAAAATCAATACCAGGGTTGGAAAAGTTAGCAATGTAGGAGGCAATTTCTATACAATAAGCACCGTTAAGGTAGACTAAGATAAAATGAAAGGGGAAGTTGTATATGTCAAATTTTTGTTAATGTTAACTTGCATATCAATGTATGCATTGGGATATTAATTTTTCTACCGCAAAGAAGGATTTTTATCTCATGATCTAAGTGTGGGTTGCCCAATCTAGTGGCTAGTTTCAACTTGCTTGCAAAATTAATTGCATTCTAATGGGGTTATATAGGTAGATGTTGGTAAGGATATTTTGGGCAACGTTAACATGAATTGTCCAATTGAAGAAGCATACAATGAAGAACAAATTTTTGAGCAACAAATCATATCTAGATAATTGTTATATGATGTCATTCTTATCGATTTGATCACAAGTTGGCAACTAGTTCTGTGTGGGATCCTCATTCATCAACCATTATTTCATACTGACAACTACTTCTCCAATGTATGAATGGATTTGCATGATCATCCTTGAACCACTTGAGGTAGGATCTTTCTATCATGTACATATTAGGGGCTTTTTGTCATGTTGGAAGTGTAGTTTTCTTTCTTGTTTTGTTTTGTTTTTGGCTTGCTATGGATCTTTTTCCTGTATTCTCCTTGACTTTGTTTCCCAGTGGATTTAAGCACTAGTCCACACTTGAGATTTTGGGTCCCTTGCTTTATCCTTTGCAGTCCTCATCCCTAGTTGGAGCCTGTTGTTACCCCTTTAATTTTTGAAACCTCATGAGTATCATTTTGTTGGGTTTCAACTCATTATCAAAACTTACTTTAGGTTTTGTAGCATATGGGACACCTGATCGACCAATCCCCAATGATTTTTTGTGTGAAAGTCTTTGTTTTATAAAAAGGGTCCCATCATTTATATTATTGAAATATCACATTAGTCAGTGCTTTAGCCTCTTATTTCTTATGGGATCTGAACTAATTTTAACCTGATTCCCCGATCACCTAATACTCCAACCTCTTATACTAGTCAATCCTTTGAAGTCCATCAAAGGGGGTCCTCACAAGTCCATATTATCAATTAATCACACTTTTAGGATAATATTGCATGCACCTAAATGGTTCCATCCTTCAAAATTGTCGATCACCTGATCTTCTGATAGGAAAGTGGGGTCTTCTCCAAAGCACACATTTGATGATGGCAAAAATTATACCACTTTTCGAGGACTTGGATTATCGATGAGATGTTCTTTCATGTTCCAATGATGGGACAATGGGTTGACAACAATTGGTGTATCGGCCTTTTGGTTGTTGGCACATCTAGTGTACACAACATATTGTTCATATCGCGCCAGACCTGATAGGTCCTATTGCCTGCTATGCCTTTGTGAGGTCGGTGATATCAACATCTAAGCCTACATCTCTAAGGATATCAGAGTTGATAAAGGCATAAAGGGCAACATAATCTCTGGTTCCTTGATACCTTTTATATAAGATGCTCGTGTGATTCTCTGATCATTCGATCAATATTGGGGTGACTTCATGCTATTGACGAGACATGGTTGGTCATCCCTACGATGGTCCGATGTGCATGTGTTCAATTTTATTGATCGATGAGAGTATGTTCGTTGCACTAGTTAGTATATAGATCTTGGAACGACAACAAATGGAGTGGCAGTGTGCACAACTATCCAATATGGCAATGTAGAAGCAACTATTGAGAAGGTCAATGATTTGAATCCATAGATTTTGGACATGAATCCTCAATTGTATTTCCATCTATACAAATAGACATTAATTGAACTCATACACAATGGTAAGCTGCAAGAAGCTCTGGAATTTGTACAAGGACTGGCACCAAGAGGAGAAGAAAATTATGATTTTCTAGGAGAAGTCGAGTGTACTATTGCACTGCTAGCCTTTGAAGATCCATCATCTTGCATTGTTGGAGAAAGTATAATTATGGGAAGCACCTTTTTGTAAGGGTTAAAAATCTTATCTACTCAGGAAGTTGGTTTGTCTAGATGCCATAAGATTTCTCTACCATATAGTTGACAAACTCTATGTAATTACTTATTATATGATATTCATATAACTACAAGCTCTTACCCTTTTCAAGAAAAAATAAATTATATTATATAATATATATAATATTATAATATTATATAATATATAATATTATATAATAATATAATTTAATATATTTAATATTATAGTATTATAATATAATATAATATATTAAATTTATTATTATATGTAGAGTAGTGACAACAATAATGGCAGCCTAACAACTATATTTTAGAAAAAGATAGACATATTTATCATTGTTGTAGGCTTGGTTATAGTAGACATGTTCCATAGCATTGGGGTCCCACTAGTAATCCATTTAGGAAACATGCAAACAATAATCCTAACGTGCGAAGGCATGGATTTTTGAGGCCAAAATAGAAACCATTCCTACTCATAGGATTCTCAATAAAGATGAGCAACTGATTCTTGATATTTGTGAAGATGATAGGTATCCATATGGGAGAAAACAAATTTTCAAGACAAACAATGTGAATGAAATTTTTGGTTTCTTGGCCGACTCTATAGAGAGTCTGAGGTAGATCTTAGATCCTCTAAAGTTGCAATTTTTTTTATCATTTAGGCCTCATTTGTCAAAAGACAAAAGTCTACATATTGATTCACATGCATGTAATATAAATTCTCCACAAGGGGTTCCCTTCAATCCAAATACAAATGAGAACAATAAAAATAGGAAGCATGTTAGTCATGCAAGGGTGGGAGAGAAAAAATAAATGGCCTATGGGTATCAGCAAAGATTTAAGCCTCAAAGTAGATCTGACGGAAGGGGACAACATACTTCTCAAAATCCATAAAAACTGGAAAGGTTGGAGGGACGTGAAGGAGTAGAAAATGATTTACCTTAGACGAAGAATCCTAATAAGAAAAATAAATGAAAAGCTAAGAAGCAATAAGGTTTGTAGTTGAAATGTAAAGATGTTTCTATGTCAAAACTATTGGAGCAACAAACCCTCAAAAACCAATGTCAATTGGAAGGGGAGACATTGGAGCAGCTAACATTAACACATAAATATGGTTTCGAAGGGAATATAGTAGAACAAAAAACCCTAACATATAAGTGTGGATTGATGGAAGAGGACTATGGTCAGCATCACTTTTTCAGAGGATCTACTACAAAACCAAATTCAAGATCTTCGCCACCGAGCCCTAATCTTTGAGTTTTGGGACCGTGTTCTTGATATGGATTTATTGAAATATTTTCTATTTGATGAATGGGAAGGGGTTTCAAAGGTTTTTTATTTGGATAGGAAGGAGGGAATGGGTATGTGTAGGATCATCATGGAAAAAAAGGGCCCTTAAATGGCAAAAAATTTAGAAAAATCAAAGTTAGACAACTTGACGTAAAAATTTGAATAAGTTATCTATTTTATTTCAAAATTATGTAAGAATAGAATCTATAGAAAATTGAATTTAGTTTCTAAACTACTAGGTTTCTCTAAAAAAAAAATTAAATCTATTTGGTGAAAATTTGAAATTTCAATGCAGGAGTACTTAAATTTTAGGGAAAAAATAAGTAGGTGTCTGTTTGACCACCCTAACCACAACAAAATGATAATATTTTTTTATAATATTTTAGATATAAGTAGAGGACTCATGTCCCGATGTGATGCATATTTTTTTGTAATTTTTTTACAAGTAAATGATTAATTATGAACTTTTTATTACAACTTTTAAAAAATATTAAAAAATCATATGTCTGACCACCTTAACTTGGTCAAAACTTCATGAAATTCATTTTTTCTTTTTTTAATCCTATAGCATGTGAAGGATAGAATGTGATGCATATTTTGGATTCAAAAAATGTGATGTCGTTTGAAAGCTATAGATGTTTTTGAATCGGCCTATCAATCAGGACTTTAGTCGTAATTTGAATAGAAAATGAATAATAATTACTTATTAAATTCAAAGTAAAGCATAATTTATATTGATGGAAAGCTGAAAATATCCTTTAAAAACCCTTTTCGTTTGATCAATTTTGGGTAAAATAAAAGTCGTCAGCCACATACCCATCATATTACCACTTTTTGGCCCATCATGATCTTGCACATACACGAATCTTTATTATGACATTTCATACTAAAGATCAAAGGGATTCCATTTATAAAACAAAATCATGGAATTATGAAGGTTTTGGCTTATGCATGAACCTATGGACCCCAAATTTTAAGCCAACTTAGTTCTAGGCTAAATTTGTGCTAGCGTAGGTCTAGTTACAATCATTTCCTCTAGAATATAGATAAATGAATCTAATAGAGTACATGGGAAATCAAATTGGAATTTTCCTTAAGCATGATAAGGAGATTTTTTACCAATTTGTCTTTTCTAGTTAGGGTTTTCATATTGTTGTTGCAAGGTGTGACCCTTGGTCTCCTCTTCCTATGGTAGGTATAGTCTAGTATAACACTTGGGCTTTGTGACATGGTTTAACCATCTCCTATGGATCTTGATCTTGTATAAATCCAACGATTGTATCAGGCATTAACAGGTCAATCTTTTGGTGCAATGACAGTCGCATGTGCAACAATTGCTATCAGAGCCGAGTTCACAGGTTCAAACCACGAGCTTGCACTAGGGGGATTGTTGCAAGGTGTAACCCTTGGTCTCCTCTTCCAATGGTAGGAATAGTCCAGTGCAATGCTTGATCTTCATGACATGTTTTAACCACCTCCCGTGGATCTCAATCTTGTATAAATCCAACAACTATATCGAGCATTAATAGGTCGATCTTTTGGTGCAACGATAGCAACCTGTGCAACAATTGTTAGATCAATCCAAACCTTTTCCTAATTAGATTCATCTAACTTAGTCAAAATAGGTCACATGGGTGGAAGATATTATAGTTGAAAATCATCAAAACTCTTGTACTATCTATCATTCCATGGAGCATATGAAAGTTGTGTGCCCTAATATTGATGAATTCAATAAGGAAAAATTAATTGAAAAACCAGTTGATTTTGTTGATCAGAGGAAAATGGGTATCCAAGTTCAATCAGGTCAAGAATTATCATTGGAAAAGGTAAGTGATGTTACACTTGATAACGTTTATGAATTTGGGAAGAGGGAAGAGCAATATCACTCAACCTAAGTGGTGCCAAAGGAGAGTGTAAGATCGAATGAGGAGCATGTTCATTCTCCTTCATAGCATAATGCTACTCATTCCAAGCAGAAAAGGGCAGTTAGGTGGGTGAATTGATTTGTAATTCATCTAACATCTCATTATCATTAGCCCTTTGAAAAAATAATTTGTTAGATGGTGTGCAATAATAGACCAATTCAAGTCTCTTTTAACAGGTAGGGTGAAAAGACATGTTTTTTTCTTTCTATGAATATGGGAACAGACCCTCTAGCCAATAAGGAGGTTCTTTGTATTCAAAAGGTTCAGGATCAGAAAAATTTCAATGTGAGTAAGATTCATGAATCTAAACAATAGGTTTGTCCTGATAAGTTGGAAGAACTTGCACAAAAGTTGCTTGAATCCATAGGTTTAGAGCTTTTTGATGACATAACAGATGAGATTCTTAATGAGGAAGAGGGTATAAAGACAAAAATAGTTCCTTCACAAGATTATCACGTAAGTGAGGTTTGTGCTAAGGAGAAGACAAAAATGGATACAAAAATGATGGCTAGTTTTGAATTTTCCTAGACATTCTCTAGCTCAAACGCTGATCTCTCAGATGATAGCTAAAAAACTCCAGGAAAAAGATGCTAGAAGTCTAAAGAGGATAAATTAAAAGAAGAAATTGAGGCAGGAATGCGGGCTACTCTAGATGGGATATTTTCAATCAACAAGAGGTCAAGGAGATCATGTTGCTCTTCTTGTATGCAATGAATATTTTTTCAAGGAATCTCATGGGCATTAATTCCCTTGACAAAAGAGCCCAGATCAAGTGTTGGGTTGATGCTAGTGGGGAAAATATTTTTTTAACTCAAGGAGACTAAGCTATCAAAGAAATATTTTGAAGCATCAATATTGAAATGGGGCAAGTGGAAAGTGTTCTTTGTGTCTGCCCAAGGGGCTTCAAGAAGAAAAAATTCTCTATGGAACTTGAAAATAGTCATAGTGGATGTATTGAATGTTGATCGTAATTTGAAACTAATGAATGTACAAAGTTTTGTCCTAAATTTCAATCTCATTAGTGTCTATGGCCAAACATCTAGGAAAGATAAAAAGTGGTTATAGGATAGTCTGGGGTGATCACACAATACTGATTTATAATTTTTGGGCAAACTGGACACTGAAATGATTTATTCTAACTAAATCTTCACTTTCAGGCACCTATAGTGGATAAACCATGAGGAATTTGAAGATGATACAAACTAGTGATTTATGACATTTTTTTTGTAGATTCTAAATATATATTTTTAAATTTTTTTGGAATAAGATTACACTTCTTTTTCCATCTCCTTTGGAAACTAGTTTTTTTTAGTAAACAACATTTGTAAGGAGTGACACTCACTGTATACAACATAACCTTTTTTCCATGAAGGATAAATTTCTATTTTTTGAATTTAGATTTGTAACTATGATATCTAGTCCTTTCATTTGGTTTCATAGTGTTTTATTGAATTATTTTTCCTTAATCAAGTTTCGAAGTCAAACCAATTACAATTCAAACATAGGCACATTGTATACAATAGAACTTTTTTTGTATGTATCGAAATTAAATTTTTTTTGTTGGATCAAGGATTTAAATATCAAGTGCACTGATATTTTTCAAAAAAATTTAATAATATACTATTTTTCCACATGTGTATAAAAAAGAGCTTTATTTTCGATTAAAAACCTATGTTTAATCAAACTAAAAAAAAATACATAATAAAACCAAAACATATTAAAATTATATTCATTGGATAACTTGTTCTGAGGACTACCATCACCTAGTTGAGTCTATGAAGTCTCCTCCCTTTTCATCCTCAACTTGAGCTTCAACGGGAAATTTTTTGGATATTTTTGGTGCTAAAGGGGGAGAAGGGAGGAAAAGGGGGGTTTGAGCGAACCCCCCCTTGGATGTTTGCTTGAACCAGGGTTCGAGCGAACCCCCTTTCCACAAAAGCTTTCTTTTGTTTTTTTCTCGAGAAATGAGAACTATGGTGGGACCCAACATTTAACAGGTTCGCTCAAATGGGGGTTTGAGTGAACCCCCTTTGGGTTTGCTCAAACCAAATGCTTGTTTGAACCCCCAAAAACCAATTTTCTTTTCCATGGGGGCATTTTTTGCAATTTTCCTTCCTCACTGGAATTGTAAACTAGTTTTGTGGGTTCACCCTTTGACGAATATAATACAAGGATTGGGAGATGAGAAGGTGGTTGTTACTGGCGACTTTAACACAATTGTATCTCTTAATGAAAAGCAAGGAGGTATCTATCTATTATATAAAACAATGGTTAACTTTGGGATTTTCATCTCAAATAATGCACTGAGGGATGTATTGCCAGAGAAAGGGAGATTCACATGGAAAAATCAAAGGAGAGACTTCTCACAGATAATAGTATAGTTAGATAGATTTTCAGTGTCTCATAATTGGGCCCTTACATCATGTAATTTATCTTCTTAAATTCTAAAACTTGTAAGTTTACATGATAATGCCATATTTCTTTCCATAACAAGTTCAAGTGGGATAATAGTGCATAAACCTTCCTTCAAATTTGAGAAGATGTGGCTAAGACATCCCCTTTTTTCTTTTACTAAGACAGTGGTGGGTGAGTGCACCACCAAAAAAAGGCACAAAAATGTTCCAACTTTTAAAAACAATGCAATATGTTAAAGGGAAAGATCAAGGAATGAAATGTTGATACTTTCAAAAATATCTTTGTGTAAAAGGAAGAGGTAGCCAAACAATTGGCACAAATCCATGAGCATATTATTCAAAATGGAATGGATTTTTCTACCTATGAGAAACAAAAGGTTTTCTAGTAGTTATGGGCAGAGCTGGGAAAGCAAGAGGAATTGTATGGCGACAAAAATCACAAGAGTTATGGTTGAAGGAAGGGGATCAGAAAACTATATTTTTTGATGCATCGGATCAACAAAAAGAGCTTCAAAAACCATTTTTTCAATGTAAGATGCAAGTTCAGGGAAATAAATTCACAATGTAGAGGAAATCCAAGCAGAAGGAGTAAAATTCTTTATGAATCTCCTCACTCCACATAAGCATGTTGCTTAAGGGAGTCAAGATGAGCAAGATTTACTATCTGCAATGCCAAGTTTCATTTCTCATAATGATAATGATGCACTAATGAAACCTTTCACATTATCAAAACTAAGAAAAGTGGTGTTTTCAATGCCCCTGGATAAGGCTCCAGGGCTAGATGGTTTCATAGCATTATTTTTTCAAAAATGTTGGGATGTGTTGGGGTTTGATTTACTATTGGCCCTAGAGGAATCACAAAGGTTGGGCATAATGCTAAAGCACTTCAATGTAACAAATATAGTTGTTTTTCCAAAAATAAAGGAGCCCAAAACCTTTGTAGACTTTGGACCCATTTCTCTCTGCAATACTATTTACAAAATATTCACAAAGGCGATCTATTTGAGATCGCAACCTCTAAATGCAAAAATCATTTCTTTGAAGCAAGGTGGTTTTGTTCCAGAGAGAAATAGTAGAAGGGGCATTGGTGGTGCACGAGGTGCTTCACTCTATTAAATCAAACCATTTGCCATCTTTCATAGTTAAATTGGATATGATGAAAGCTTATAACAGGGTTGACTGGGATTCCTTCTCAAAGTTCTGGCTAGGTTTGGATTTTCTAATAAATGGTGCAAGTGGATATTATCTTGTCTATTAGGAGCACATTTCTTAGTTATAATTAATGGTTCTCCCTTGAGCTTCTTTAGAGAAATGGAAGGAACTTAAGACAAAGTGATCCTCTCTCACCTTTTCTTTTTATAATCATGGCAGAAGCATTGAGAAGAGCTATAAAGGTGAAGCATAATCAGGGTTTGTGGCAAGGAATCCTCATTCATCACACTGATGTATCACTTACTCATAACCTATTTGTAAATGATACCTGATTATATGGGAAAACAAATATTTTTGAAGCCAAGAAGATAAAAGGGGTTTTGGATAAGTATTCATTGGTGTCAGGGAAGAGGATAAATGCCCAAAAGTAAAAAAATTATGTGTTCAATTCTAAAGTTGCCATCAAAAGGAAGATTGTTTGGTTTTTGGGTTTCTAGGAGTCATATCTACCTTGTAAGTATCTGGGTATTCCTTTTCTCATGGGGGCTAATAACCAGTATATTGGGAAAAAGTTATTGAGAGAATTAAACAAAGAATTTGTGCTTGGAAAGCTCATTGGTTGTCCTTTTCAAGGTGTATTTTTCTTATTAAATCAGTACTTTCTGCAATTCATTATTATTTTATTTTAGTATTAAGGGCTCCTAAATCAATAGTTGGGAAAATTTAGAAAATTTTAAGGAGTTTCCTTTGGAAGGGAAATATGGATGAAGCAAAAAAAAACCCTTTAGTTGCTTTGGATTGTATGGCATTGGAGAAATTCAAAGGTGGAGTGGGTTTACATGATATCTCTAAGCGTAGCTTGGCCTTTGGAGGGAAAATAATTTGGAAAATGTATACCAAGAAAAAATCAAAATGGTGTTCTTTGATGAGGGAAAAATATCTAAATAGTCAAAACTCGACAAGAATACTCACAGTTTCTAATCCTCCCAAAGGGTATGCCATGTGGAATTTCATGATTTCATATAGGAAAGTGGTTACATAATATATTTCTTGGGAAGTTAATAGGGGAGATGAAGTTAAATTTTGGGACGATTCTTGGAATGACCATCCACCATTCAAAGAATGTCAAGATCTACAGTCAACTATCCTAATTTTGTCTTAGATGTGGGGGACTAGATTAATAGATTATGTCAGTTCAGTTGAAGCTTCATTAGGTAGGGTGTGTTGGAAATATTTTTCTTGTATGCAAATATCAAATGAACAAAAGGATCTTTTTCTTTAGATAGTAGGTAGAAGAGTAGTATTTTTGTTAGGAAAAGTTGATCGTATAATATGGGCCCCATCTAAGAATGCTTGTTACACAATCGAATAGGGTTATAAGGAAATTATTAATAAGGGTGAGTTAATTCAATCTTAAAGGGATTTCTCATTCTATTGGAACAGTGTGGTCCTTCCAAAAGAAAGCAATTTTGCATGGCTAGTGTTGAAAAAAAGAGTTCTTACAAGTGATCAGCTTATTAAATTGAGAATTGTAGAACCTTTCAATTGTGTCTTATGCAATGGAATACTTGAAGACCCTAACCATTTGTTCTTGCAATGGTCATTTCCTCAATCTTGTTGTTTATTTGTTTTGCAAAAAATAAATTTCTATACTCCACTTCAAGTTTTAGTATCGGATTTGATAGACAAAATTGGGGTAAAGAATAAAGAAGGATTTCAGCTTGGTCTAAGAGTGTCAACCCGGGGTTGGTAGCTTGTGAGAAGCATTACGACAGTATACCTAAAGGGAGGAAAGCAATGAATTGAGGGGAAATGCATGCAACTAAAACACACAAAGGAGCACCTATGATAAAAGTCTAGTTTAAACTTATATTTTTATTCTGCTCTATTCTGTGATAAAAGCGTGACAGGAACTGTTACAGATTGCAAAATGACAACAACAAACTCTCTCATGAATCCATAATATAATTTGCACCAACATTGGCATAATATCAATAGCTGAAAATCAATTTTAAACTAGCCTGTAAATAGGTGAAATAATGATTACATACATGAAGGAAATGCAATAGGAAATTAAATCTCACAACTACGGAATCTATTAAATTTAAATCAAGTAGAAAATAAATAACACACAACAAAATCAACGTCACCGTGCTTCACCAAGGAGTGGGCCCTTGCTCCAGGGCTTGTAGGTGAGAAGAGACGAGAGCTTTTTACGTTGCCTTAATCAAAAAAAGAATTAGTTTATTTATTAGAAGTAATAGATAAATTCTCTATTAAAGTCTATATATATTATTAGCTCCCTTACAATGCTCTTATTTATATACACATTTTTTGAAACAATGAAATATGGTAAATAATAAGTTTGTTTTGTCCTGTGACCAAAAAACTATAATGCAATGAAAAATTAAAACGAGTATGTTATAACAATGAGAAAAAATAGGAAACAAAAATAAGACATGAAATTTTGTAGATTTTTCTCTAACTATTTAGCAATAAATCTCTTAGCACGGGTTTCCTCTTCATAGTTGACAGTTGCATCTCCACTTGGAAATAACCATGATTCAAATTTTCCACTAAAGGGGCAACCAATGCTAGCTTGGAGATTGACATCACCTTTGGAAAGGTAACAAAAATAAATTGTTGATCACAAAGTAATTTACACAAAAGTTCCTGACCATAAAATGACAGGAAGATATTTTGCATAAAAAGTGACAGGAAGTTCTTCTAATCAACATGTTGCAAGCTTTATTTCTCAAGTCTAAAAATCACAATACTTATTAGTAAAGACAACCAATCATTAATTTCTATATTTTATCCAACATTCTATTAAATACAACTTATACATATTTAATCATATGCAACATTAAATGGGGAAATTGTATGATATGGAATGTGGAAGTGGGTGTGAAGGTATATGAAATAAGCTAAAATATGGCATAAAATGGGACATAATTGACTCTCATCATGAACTTTTCTCTTCTTGGCCTGTGTTATTCAAAACTTCATTTTTTGCATGTATTTGGTAGGTCATCCCAACATTAGTGATATGGGCTATTTGGTGGGAGAGGAACAAGCACATATTTAGAAAAAAATTCTACTTCTAACAAGTCTGTTCATGCAATTATTAAGAAAAAAATCATAGAAATAGTAAACGCCTAGGTTCAAGATCACAAAAATGTTGGCTCATTATTTTCATCTTGAGATTTAATAACATTCTAAACAACTGGCAGGGAATAAATTTTCCTTTTAAAGGAAGTCTGAAGCATCCTTATAAGGAAAAAGTGGATAGGAGTACTATTAAATGGTATTCGCCAATGGAAGGTTTCTTCAAGCTGAATTTTGATGGTGCATCTAGAGGAATTCTAGGTACTTCAAGGGCAGGTGTGCTTATCAGGGATGCAAGGGGAGTTGTAAAGGAAACTAGATCAATAAGTTTACCACTAGGAACAAATAACATGGAAGAGTCAATGACTATTCTTCTTGGCCTGCAACTTGTAAGACAACTCCAAATCAGTGCAATTCATATAGAATGTGACTCTTTGATAGTGGTAAATGCATGTAAAGAAAGACAATGTTCTAACTAACATATGAAATATTTTTTACATAATGTATGGAAGCTCTTAGATGAATTTGAAGTCTATTAGATCTCATGTAATGCCCCGCCAAGTAACCCTAAAAACCATATGTTATGGTAGATGAATTCGACCCAGTTCATAATTCATATGAGTAAACGTCAAAGCCAAACCCGCTCCAATGTATTTGGGGGAGGGGCGGCTGAGTAAACCCAGCCGACCCTCTTCCCAAACACATTGGGTGCAGGCGGCAATGGTAATAATAGAGGGCTGTGGAGGGGGGTCTCCCTCCACATAGCTGCTCCCATATGGGGGCGAGGGTGGGGAGGAAGCTCCTCCCCCATATCCCTTAAACCAACAAAACCCCCGTTCTAAACAAAAACAACGAACAATTAGCTTTACAAAACATGCGTTTTTCATAAGTTTCAATAAAATTTTCAGAAATTTCATCCATCGTATGGACGCTGAAAATAAACTTATACCAATATACTATTAACATAAAAATTATATATATATATATATATATATAACCCATACATATATAATATATATATAAAAAAAATGGATTTAACATAAAAACAAATTGGGGAATTTTTGTCAAAACATCCACCTACAGGTGAAGTTATGCAATTTTCCAGAGAACAATCCAGAATATACAGAGGTTTAAAACTAAATATCTCAACCAACTTTTCTCAAATTCATACACTAATAAAACAACAAGGTAACTAAGAAAGATCTAGGTTCCTTTTCAGAAGCTTTCAACAAGCAAATCCTCTAGGTTTTTCCACTGCAATTTCTACAGAGGTTTTACAAATAAATTGATTCATTCTACAGAGGTTTTAAATTTTTCAAAACAAATCTTAATGTTGTTTCACCTCTAAGTTTTATTTAATAAAAAAACTAACAATTTCCTCAAATAAACTAAATTCAACAGAGGTTTCATAATTTCCCTGAAGAAATTTCACGGGAACAACAAAAGCTTCTAAATTTATATATTTAATTTCTTTCTTCTAATAACAATTATTTTCCTAAATATATTTAACAAACAAATATTTAATCTCTACAATTTTTAAAAGTAAATAAAGAACAATACAACATCACAGAAGAGAACCTGAGTCAAGAAGCTTCAGGTAATGGAAAATTTGATGCAGAGCCTCCTCCAAAGCTTCTACAGCTTCTATCAAACAATTCAATGATTCCAACCAAGAAAGCAACCAACAAACACAACAAAATTTACCACTATAACTCCAAATGCAATTCTATAGCCAAGAATCTCCCAAACCAATCCTTTGTGTATTTTTTTTCAAAAATATCCTCACACTCGTGAAGAAGCTTTCTTCCCCAAAATACTCTCCATGAATGAATTTGCAACAAACTCTTAATTAATGTATCTCTCACATGCTGGCATAAATAAAATATCTTCTAACCACCAAAATTAATTTCTATTCAATTTAATATTTCCCAAATACAAATTTAATTCCAAATTCTAATTTAATTCCCACAAATTGAAATAAAATTCCAAAATGAATTTAAATTCTTTTCTTTCTTTTAATTTTCATAACATCCCATTTAATTAATTAATTTAATTATTTAATAACTAAATTTATCCCCATGGATTAAATTTAATTAATTAAATAAATTTAATTTAATTAATTAATTTAAGGAATAACTTCTATCAACAATGCATAATTTAAATTAAATAACCATCAGCATAATTTAATGCAATAATTCTAAGTATTTATTTCCAAATCAAGAATCCTTTCAAAATTAAATAAGATTAAAGCAAGGCAATAAACAACTTGACACACACGACTGACGACAGACTATGGCTAGGGTGTAGACTTGACACAAGTTACCTAGCTACTATCTCCCGTTCAACTTAACCGTTGGATCGACACGCTCAAACATGTGAAACCAAGTGGAGTCAATGTCATGTACCTGCAAACCTGAAAACATAGTAACCAACATCATATATATTTAAGCAGCATCAAATACACACCATGAAGAGGAAATCACGGAATCGTAGGGGGCTCGCAAGGGAGTGATGTGAACCCGTCCCCTTCACCAATACAATCATTACAACTGACATTTCCATCATACTTCAAATAATCTCATATGCAATCACATGTTATATCCACTAACATCATTACACCAATTAAAGCATGTAAACTAAAGCATCAGATAAACCACATCACATCACAATAGTTCTTCACTCTATAAATAGCGATCAAATATTCACACAAGATAGAGTATTTAAATATCCAGAAATATAAATCAAGGCAAAACAAGGACACACTGTCCAGTCCAGAATTCAAAACGGAGGGGTGTTACATCTCACATACGTATTGGGAGGGTAATATCCTTACAAATTGCTTAGCCAATATGGGGTGTGATAAGGAGGAAGTATTCTTCATGGAGAATGATAATAATCTACAAGAATTTTCAGATTTAAGGGAAATAGTAAATAGAGAATGTAGTTTCTAATTTCATTTAAAAATTTGCAGTCTGTTAGCATTAAAATTTTGTCATTTGCAAGGCTGGTGTTTGGGAAATTTGTTTACAGGGAATTTTTATTTAGTCGATGCACTCTACAAATTAAGCACAATAATCATCTTTGTTCAAGTTTCCTTCTTGCTCGCTGTTGTGAAAGGAGCCAAGTAACTTTTGTTGTTTGTAGGTTTCATCAAGCAAATGGAGTTTCCAACACAAAATTACAAATTTGTAGTAGCTATACGGGTGTGGGAAGTGTCATTTTCATATTGCATAGAAAGGGAACACTTGCAACATGTCTTCAAGGTGAATTTATCTTCAGTTTAGGGTTGCATAAAGACAATTTTTGGGGAAG
Source organism: Sequoiadendron giganteum (assembly GCA_007115665.2). Classification (NCBI taxonomy): domain Eukaryota; kingdom Viridiplantae; phylum Streptophyta; class Pinopsida; order Cupressales; family Cupressaceae; genus Sequoiadendron; species Sequoiadendron giganteum. Next base: position 603,181,827 of record CM021107.1, read on the forward strand.
AGGTTTTGCATACAAAGTCTCAAAGAATCATTTTTGCAGCAAACCTCATGTCCATTTTCCTCTCCAACACTCTAGACCTGGTACAAAAAATTAATATTTTGAAAATAATTGGAAGTAAGGTGGTTTTTGGGACTTATTTAGAAGACAATGCCTTGTTAAAATGAGTTCAATAGTATGACTTCACCAAGGGCGACAATTTCATTGGAGGACTATTTCCCAGACACTTCATTCTCCACAAGAAAAGGTATGTTGAAGCTTTCCAAGGGATGATATTGGCCAATTTACATGACTCATCTTCGTATCTGTATCAAGTGCTCAATAAATATCATTTTGAGTTCAGTAGAGAGGAAGTAGACCAATTCAAAAATAAGTTACATGCAATTTCCTTTCTCAAAACTCATGAATGCATTCAAGGGTTGCATGTGTCTATTGTGCCACTGGTTCGTAGGGGAAACAAAGCTTCTCCTCAAGTTCCTGACATCAACATCACAGTTCATTCATAGGCAGTTGCATAAAATCAAGTGTAGGTGGTTTCACAAGGAGAACAAGATGAAAATTTTGTGTATTGTCCTTGTAGAGTAGGTTAAAATTTGTTTCTTTTTAGTGAATGATATGTAAATAGGGTACATGCATATAGATGGTGTGTAGGGATGGTATGATGAAATATGAAAATGTATGGGGTTATAAGCAGTACGTTTTTGTATTAGATGACTGTATAGGGCTGCATATGCAAAGTAAAGTTGTTACTAGATATGGACTATAGGTAGTAAGTGAATGCTTATAAATACCGCATTTATTTTGGATCTTTTTGCTCTCCTACCTCTCATGGATTTTTGTATCTAATTATTAATATTAATAAATTACATAGGTTTATCACCTTTCTCCTGAAAAATATAATATAATATAATATAATATTATTATATAATATAATATATTATATTACATAATATGATTTTATATTATAATATAATGTATAATACAAACAACACTTGGTGGTCGGGTCCTGCACATGACCAAATTAAAAAAACCAACCTAAATAAAATGGATATTTTTTTATAATGGATATTCATTTTGAAACGGATATCCATTTTGAATGGATATCCATTTAGGTTTGGTGTTTTCTATGGCACCATGTACTTTCTAAGTGATCCTAGAAAAAGTCAAAGCGGATTTTTTCATTTTGAGCAAGTTAAAAATGCCTTTTTTTACATCGCCACTTTTTGGACTCCCGTGATCTTGCACAAACCCATAAGCAAGAGTAAATAGTTCAAAAGCTCGCTATGAGCTATGGTATGGTAGAACTCCTACTAGAAAAATTATAGAGTGTTTGGAAGTAATTTTTATATCATGAGAAATGAAGAAAGCTTAGTAAATTTTGATGCAAGATCAAATGAAGGGATATTCCTTGGATATTCTATGAAGAGCAAGGCATACAGGTGCTACCAAAAAAGGTTTAAGAAGAAAGTTGAGAGTGAAAATGTCAAACTAGATAAAGAATCACATCAAAGTTCAGGATTAATAGAAGGATATGAATCTAATGAACCCCCCTTATAGAGAAGAAACAATAAGTTAAAGAAAAAGAGATGCTAGTGGATGAGGAAGATGATCTTGAAAATAATCTTGACTCCTAAGTATGTGAAAAGAAATGATTCTAAAGATTAAATCATTGGAGATAAGAGTGAAGGTGTGTTAACAAGGAGAAAATATTCTATGGCAGAGGAACAAGTAAACTTTTGTCTACTTTCTGAGGTAGAACCTAAAATAGTAACTAAAGATTTCAAGGATGAGAATTGGATCAAATCTATGGAAGAAGAATTGAAGCAAATTGAGAAGAATCGGGCATGGAACTAATCCCAAGACCAACAAAAAAGAATGTGATAGGAACTAAATTGGTTTTCAGGATCAAGTTGAATGAGAATGGAGAGGTTTTCAGGAACAAGGCTAGGCTTGTGTGTAAGGGCTACTCACAAGTGGAAGGAATATATATTGAATAAATTTTTTCTCTAGTAGCAATAATGGAATCCATTAGGATGTTTTTGGATTTTTCAACACATAAAGACCTCAAGGTATATTAGATGGATGTAAAGTCTTCATTCTTGAATGGTGAGTTAGAAGAAGAGGTGTACAAATTGAACAACCAATTTAAGGTTTTCAATTGTCAGAAGATGTTGATATGGTATATAGGTTGAATAAATAATTTTATGAACTCAAAGAGGCTCCTAGATTCTGGTATGCAAGATTGGATAGATACTTATTACATCAGGGATTCAAAAGGAGTATTGCAGATAGCAAACTTTACTTAAAGGTTGAGGGAGATCAAATCTTGATTGTGGTTGTGTGTGTTGATGACATAATATTTGGAAGAAATAAAGGTATGTGTAAGAGGTTTGTAGAGGAGATGAAAAATGAGTTTGAGATGTCAATGTTTGGGGAGATGACTTTCTTCCTTGGGCTACAAATCAGTCAATCAAAAAAAGAAATATTCATTTCACAATGAAAGTATGTTAAGGAAATGTTAATGAAGTTTGTAATGGAGGATTCCAAACTAGTATGTACTCCCATGGTTACTAGTTGTAAGTTGAGAAAAAATAATGAATCTCCTAAGATAGATTAGAGAAAGTATGGCTCAATGATTGGTGGACTGCTATATCTAATTGCTACTAGACTAGATACCATGCAGGTAGTTTTTCTTGTGGAAACATTTCAAGAAGATCCTAGAGAATCACATGTGGCAACAATAAAAAGGATATTAGATATTTGAAAGGAGCTCTAGACTTTGGTCCATGGTATCCTAGGGATACTAATTTCTCATTGAATTCTTATATAGATGCAAGTTGGGCAGGTTGTGCAAATTATAGAAGAATTTCAAGTGGAGGTGATTTCTTTCTTGGAAACATATTGGTTTCTTGGTTAAGTAAGAAGTATGATTCATTGTAATTATCTACTACAAAGGAAAAATATATTATCGTAGCATCATGCTTCACACATGTATTTTGGATGAAGTAGACATTGAAAGATATCAAAGTATCATATGATGAACCTATTTCTATCTTGTGTGATAATATGTAACTATTATCAACATTTAAAAAAAAATGGTAATACATTCAAAGAAAAAGCATATCTCTATTCGGTATCACTTTCTAAGAGATAAAGTTGTAGATAATGAAGTAAAGTTGGAGTATAGGTTTATAAAGGATCAATTAGCAAAAATTTCCACAACTCTTCTACAATATGTATTTGAGTATCTCAGGTAGAAGCTAGGGCTTATTTCCCCTCCTTTGAACTAGATGCATAAGATGGTGGATCTATCCAGGGAGAAATTCAAGATTTATTATTTTGTCTTGGAATGGTGGAGAATACCTCCCAAGGGGAGTAGGTAGTGATTTATTTGGTTGTTGTAGAAAGGGAGAGAGAAAGCTATAGAGAGAGCAGTGGAGAGACATAAGTGGAGAGAAAGTAGTTTGCAAGTATTCCCCTTTTTCATTGTCATAAAAGTGGGAGAATAAGTTTGAAAAAATAGGTAAAGGGGAGAGAGTGAAGTCTAAAGAGAAAAATAAGTGTAAGAAATGTTCCAGTAAGCAGGAGTGTTGCTTGATGTAGAGTTGCTTTTGTTGTTGATGGTTTTTCAGAGCTGATGTTGTCATCAATGATAAAGGGGTAGATTGTTGCACTATGCAATCACTAATGTTTTTATTTATTTCAAACTCTAGTGGTAATGTTGAGAAGGTGTAGTGGTGTTGAGAAAGTGTTCTAAATGCAATAGGTTCACTTGATTTCCAAGTTCTTTTGAGAAAATTTGAATAGCTTGAGTGTACAAGGTGACAAAGGTGTGTTTTGTATTGTGCTCCAAATTTCTTCATAGTTGAAGATGTCCTTGTATAGTTTGGATGTAATTTTCAAAGGTGTTAAGACGTTCTATATCTAGAGTTTCGAGTTTTGGATCGTGCAACAGTGGAAGTTGTCTTTGGCAGTGTGTTGTCTATAAAGACAAAACCTTGTCTAGGAGAAATAAAACTGCTCTACATTTATCTACATTAATATTTCTTGTCTTGTGGAATTGGGAATGTGCTTATATTTCTTGCATATACCTTCCTTTGGATTTTTTTGTTTTTAGCTATTCCACAAGCTTGGATTCATGAGTTTTTGTTTTGTGGTAGTTTTCCTAGTTGCACGGGATGATAGTATCCTTCAAATCCAAGTCATTGCATCAGTACTGTTGAATATTTTGTCTCTTTTGGAATATTCTAGGATGTTGTGTTATGGTGCTATGTGGTATACATGTATTCTCCAAACCTAGAGAGATGTGAATTGGTTGCTTTTAAGCATTACTGCAGGTTTGACCAACTTGGTGTGCTAGTGCTACTTGCTAAGGTTCTTAGTTGTTTGTGGAAGTGTGGTGAAGTGTTTTGGTGTAGATTTCGGTCCTATTTAACCCTTGGTGTGGTCTTCCTTCACATATTTCCACTATTGAATTTTTTGGTGCCAATGTATTTGTTGGTTGCACATTTGAGGTGCATATGTTTCATTGAGGTCGTTGGAGAATTTTTTTGAGGTTGTAGAGGATGTATATACAAGGTTAGTTGTTGGAGATGTGTGTGGTGTGTAGTGATGTCAATGATGATGTCAATGTGAGAGTGTGTTGAGATTTGAGTGCAAGCATGAACTCCTATTACTACTTGATGTAGTGAGTATGTGTCTACATATTCAATGTCCCTGAAGTTACTGGAGATAGTGGAGTAAAAGCACAAACATGTGTCACACTTTATAAAAGAATCAACCAATAGAAAAAGTGATGTAGTGCTAGGTGGGACCTCAACAGGGTTATGCGAAGAATTAAATTTGGAACATGATTGTTCAACCAAAATACCTTCAAACTCTCTTCAAAGCAACAAGTTACCAAAGGCTTGAAACCGCATTTAAGACTGTGGGTATGTGCAAGATCATGATGGGCCAAAAAGTGGCGATATTAAGTGATATGATGGCCCATGTGACTAACAACATTTTTTTTACCCAAAGTTGATGAAACAAAAAGGGTTTTTAAAGGAGATTCTTAGCTTTCCACCAATATAAATTATGCTTTACTTTGAATTAAATAAATAATTATTATTCATTTTATATTTGAATTACAAATAAAGTCCTAATTGATAGGTTGATTGAAAAACATTTATATCTTTCAAACGGTGTCACATTCTATGCTTCACATACTATACCTGATTAAAAAAAATATAATTGAATTTCATGAAGTTTTTTGACCAAGTTAAGTTGGTCAGACATACGAGTTTTTAATATTTTTTAAAAGTTGTAATAAAAAATTCATAATTAATTATTTAATTGGAAAAAAATTATAAAAAAATATGCATCACATTGGGAAATGAGTCCTCTACTTATATCTAAAATATTATGAAATTTTTTTATGATTTTATTGTGGTTAGGGTGATCAAACAAACACCTACTTACTTTTTCCCTGAATTTTAAGTACTACTGCATTGAAATTTTAAATTTTCACCAAATAGATTTTTAGTTTTTTTAAATAAATATAGTAGTTTATAAAATAAATTCAATTTTATATAGATTATATTCTTACATATTTTTTAAATAATATAAATAAATTATTCAAACTTTTACGTCAAGTTGCCTAACTTTGATTTTCTGAATTTTTATCGCCACTTAGGGGCCTTTTTTTCCATGATGATCCTGCACATACCCCTCTAGAACTCCATGTGGACCCATTGCAGCATCTAACAAGATTAAATAGATTAGAAAAATGTGACTTAACCACCCACTAAGCTTGCAACCAAGTTCTAAGATGATTTCCTTCATATGCTTGTTAAAACCTTATATGCCTCCAAATGCGTCTGCTAGAGTTTTCTTCTCCAAAAAATGTATTGTAACCCTAAAAAAATTCCACTTTTCAGTACCCTTTTCAAATCTCTAAAACATATCCAAAAATCTCCTTTGGTCACTTTGGACCAAAGACCTCAAAATGACCCTTCTCTGTTTTGTTCACTAGGGCAATTTGGCTTGTTTTACAAAGAAAAACCCCTTTAATCACCCTCTCAATTCCAAAATATTTTGCATAGCATTTATATAGGTTACAAAAACTCAAATTCCACAATTTATTAAGAGGTCTATGCCCTCTAGATGCACAAACTCCCAAACCCTTGATTTTAACACTTTTACCCTACAAACTAGGAGGGTTTATTGAAAAAAACTATCCCAAGCCTCCTAGAACCTTGATAATGGATCAAAAACCTTAATATATTCCTGAAAATTCTAAAGGAATTATTAAAAACTTTCTTCCCCCAAGAATTATATCATTTTCCCACTCAAACCTCACAATTTCACTCTAAATGCTCTTTTTTGACACCTAGGGCATCATCATACTCATGTAAAACCTTGCTCCTGGTTCCTAGAATCCACATAATATCAAATCCCAATCCAAATAAATCCTTATTACCAATTTTAAGGATATTTTACTGGTGTAAAATAAAATAGGACAATTTGCATTGCTCTCAGGTTCTTTATTCATAAATTCTGGATTGTCTTCACTAAAAACATCATAAATTCCTTGAAACAACTTGAAAACGAATGAAATCAATTGAAGAATAAAATATATGCATATTATATTCATTCCCAATGACTTCCTTTTGATTAAATAATTGTATGAAGCCGTACAATTCTCTACAAGTTAGTTTTCCTCAGAAAAACATAGGAAATTGAGGTCTTTTTATTGATATTCAATAACAAAACCTCAATTAAAATTCCTCCTGTACTGCCTCAAAGCCTAATAGGCTTATTTATTCCATAACAACCGTAACCAACTAAAAACAAAATGACCCTAACCACCTTTACACCTACTTGACCCTTGAACTTCCTAATTTTTCCCTTTTTGCCATTTTGCATATTGACAACATTTCAACAATTGCATATTTTTCAACTTTAACCCTCATAAAACTCAAAAAATACATTGAATATGGTATCTTAGTACCTTAAAAACTCAAACATGTGACCTTTACATAATATTTACTATTCATATCCCTTTACAAGCAATTTTACATCATTTTGCAAAAATGACAAAATTTGACAATTTGACAACATAGGACACTATAACCAAACTTGGAATCAAAACATGTTTAAAATTATCCATTGGACCTTATTACAACACAAAATTACCTAAATTAATCCAATAACTTAAGCATGCCTCATGGAGGCATGAAATCCAAGAGGTGCTCCTGCACCATACTCCCTGCCAAGAGGAATTGAAGTCCCCTAAAGACTTGGTTGCTCCATTCATCTGCTTGAATTTTCTTGTCTTCTTGATTTTCACTTGTTTTTTCACTTGGTAATCCCTTCCATTGTGTCAAGTATTGGAACATTTTTCCCATAGTGGCCTTGAACTTACTCACAATTTTCCATTGCTTCTTCACAAACTGTACTCCGATCTTCTTCTTGCCAAGAACTAATGGTGTACTTATACATGTACCTACAAAAAATATTTTACCTTTTGTCCATTGGTCTCTTTTCCTCATCATCTCTATTGTATGATTAAATTCTCCTATTTTACTTAACCAAACACTCTCCTTCACTTCACTTCCTATCTTCACGTCCACTCTCATGTCCTCTACTCTTGGGACCTCTGTGCAATCAGATGTGTAGACCACTATCATGGCAGAATATATCTACCCTTCAACCTCTTGTCCAATCAATGGACATGCTATCTCTTCCACTATGACCTCTCTAGGCCATTCTTGCCTTTCCCTAGGCAATACACTTTCGCTTATTTCATCTCTCTCACTTATCAAGGTCTTTAACTCATCTAATTCACAAAATTTTGTATGATTAGACTCACACACTTCTTGTCCCATCAATGGACTATAAAGCATCATATCTTGCACACACTCATCATGCTTTCCTGACTTCTCTTGCTCCTTTGCAAGGACTTATTCTTTGATCTCTTATTTTATCACTAGCACCTCTTCTTCTATCCTTTCTATTATTACATCATGCAACATTGTTGTCTTGACATCTTATAGCCTTGAAGTGGCTTCAAACTCTATCTTCCCTTCATCCTCTACTTGCACAAATTATTTCTTACCACACATAATTACCCTTGCAGATTTTTCTTGTCCTTCATTTTCCATCAATGGTTCTAATGTAAATGAAACCCCATCCTTAATCTGATATGTATTCTGCCTTCCATCATATATGGCATACCTCTCATATATCCATGGCATCCCTAACAATAAATGACAAACACTCATAAGTACCACATCACATAGAAGCCTATATTTATAGAAACCAATCTGAAACTCAACAAAAGCTTGCTCCTTAACAAAAAAAAAATATTCACCATTCACCCAAGAAACATAATAAGGGTTCTCATGAGGTATTCTTACCAAATTCAATTTATCCACCATATCTTGTGATACCATATCATCCAAACTACTTGAATCTACCATCAATTTACATACCTTGTCTTTGAATTTGTATCTATTCTAGAATATTACCTTCCTCTGTAGCATCTCCTTGTCTTCAATCAATACTCAGATTCCCTTTGCCATGTTGTCCTTTCAACTTCAACAATACAAGGTTGGGGATCAATCAACTAAGGAAAAGGTAGATTTGAGGAGAAAAGATGTGCAATACAAGGTTGGGGATCAATCAACTAAGGAAAAGGTAGATTTGAGGAGAAAAGATGTGCAATACAAGGTTGGGGATCTAGTAATATCTCATCTTAGAAAATAGAGACTCCCAAAGGGTAGATACAAAAATTTGATGATGAAGAAGATAGGTCCTTGTAGAATAGTACACAAATTCGGCGAAAATGCCTATAAAATTGAATTGCCACAGGGAGTTGCCATATCTCCTATTTTCAATGTAGCTAACTTGTATCCATTCAAAGGTGTTGGGAATGCAAGTGATGATATTGCAGGTACTACTGATGTTGAAGAATAAGAAAAGTTTGAAGATATAAAAGAAGAGTTCATGAATGAAGAGGACAAAGATGCTGCAGTCATAAAGGACCTAATTTAAAAGAATGAGGATATTGAGTTGGTGTCAAGATTGGATGAAGAACAAATTATGAATGAATTGATCTTGGAGATATAAAAAGAGTTAAAGAATGATGGAGGTATTGTAGTAGAGATAATTTACTCTTTCTTTGTTATACTAATCTTTTAGATAGGGAACAATTTGAAGGTCAAAGGACAAAGGGATAAATATGATATTGAGATGCACCAAAGCATAGTGAACATGATTTTAGTTGGAAATCAAGATAAAGAGATGATTTGCATGGAAAAAATGAAACCTAAGGTGAAAATGAAGGTGGGTAGGAGCAGTTTGAAGGTCAATCAAAGGCAGACCATACAAGGGATGAATATTTGTGGACAACTTCACATTCAAGTGTACTTGAAATTCATTTGACTGAGAGTATGGTGCAAGAGCACCTTGACCATTTCATGCTTGCATGGAGAAACAATTAAAGATTAATTAAATATTGGTGTTCCAAAGATTTAATAAGGTTATTTGGGTCAATTTTTACACGATAAAGTCACTAAGAGGTCATTTGAGGCTTATTATGTCATATTTTGCAAAAATGTAAAAATTGTCAACACAAAATATAAAATTGCAAAGGAATGCCAAAATAAGGAATGTGGAAGATCATCATGATCTAAATCAATGTAAGGAAGTTGGAATTTGGTTAGACATGTTTATAATTCCTTTAAAAGGCCATTTTTATGATTTAACAAGGGTGGGTGATTGAAGTTTTGAGAATAAAATGGCAAAGGCATTGTTTTTCTAAATTTTTCTTAAGAATTAATTGTGTTCAGCCATTGTACATCTTTGTACAAGCTCAAATGCTTGGATAATTTTTTTTAAGTGGTGATTTAATCAATCACCTTCCACCCAATTTTCATTTCATGCAATTTGGTTTTATTTTGAGCAAGATATTCATATTTTACTGAAAACTATGGAAAACCTAGATTAGGGTAAACAAAGGGATAGAAAATTACATTTCTTCCAAACTACATGGTGGAATGGTCTAATTTTTGGTGAGTAGGCTATTTTTTACATAGCATTCCATTTTCGAAAGATTCAAGTTGAAACATAAAGGCTTGGATATGTAATTTTGAAGCCCTTGATCTCTTTTTGCCCTTGATCTCTTTTTGTGTAAAAATCTAGAAATTAGAGTGTAGCATGTGGTTAAAGCCTAGGGTTTGTTAAATTACTCTTGGTAATGGAATTTTTAAGGTTTAATAAGAATGAGGGAATTTTCCAGGTGGTGGCTAAGAGAAATTGATTCTAGAAATAATAATTTCAATAAACCCTATTTGGAGCAGAGCATAGAAAGGCCTAATTCGCACATTATCAGACCTAGTTTGATCCATACTTTCCAAAGTAACATATTTTCTTTTTTGGATGTGTTTTAAATTTTTTTTAATGGGTTTCCAAAAAGGTGATTACAGTCCTAAAAAGAGGTTTTTAATAAAAGTTACTTCTGATAGTAGTTTGAGGGAAGGATATTAGGAATACAAAGGGTCAATGAAGAATGGGTAATGAGATGAAAGGGCAGACCTTAATGATTGATTGTTTTGGTTATATTAATGTTCTTAAATGGTGAAAAATATAGTTGGAGCCTTGTCCAAGCCTAAGAGGGTAGAAATCTAATTTTGTGCTATGTTGAGGTCTTTTGCATGGTGAAGACATTGAAGATTTGGATTCATGAAATGGGTAGTCATTGTAAAGGTTTGTTTTGTTTGTGTTGAAGATTTTGAGGATTTGGAAGACCTTGAGTGCACTTGTTTGGGTAAATGAATTTGGAAATAAAATGTGGACTTGTGAAGAAGAGTGCCTTGAGAATGATTTGTCTTGTAAAGTGGGTTGATTGAAACCCATTGTTGTGAAATATGCCTATAAGAAGTTGAGTTGATCCTATGTGCTTGCATCAAAAATAAATTCTAAACTTCGACCACATAAAAGTGGTATTTATGTTTTGAATTTAAAAATGATGTAAACTAATGAAATGTAGAAATATTGATGAAGTTTATTCCTATAATTTTTTAGATTTTTTAAAAATTGTTTTGGTTACTTCTTATCAATTTAAGAGCATATTTTGAAATGTGGAAAATTTTACTAAAAAGTTACGTTCACTTGATGTCAAGAAACAAATAGAAAAAAAGGTAATTTTCCCCCTTTTTTTTTTCCTCTAAAATAGGTAACTTCAATATCTAATTCATGGAAATTTTTTGTAATTTTGATGTATATTTTTCTCATAATAATATTCTAAAGTCAAATTTGTTAGAATTTGATAGTTTTCATTTGACGTCAGCTATTGTCTATTTTTTAAAATAATTTTCAAAAAATAAATAATACCCTTTTGAAGATGACTCTCTCCTCTAGTGCACCATATATTTTTCAATTTTTTTTAATATGTTTTACCATTTTTAAAAATTTCTATACAACCTCTTTTTTAACTTTAACAACCTACTTGTATTATTTTAAAAATAAAATATATTAAAATAATCAAAATATAAAAAGAAATATATTTAGATTCACCACTCCAAGCTCTAAAAAAGGGTATTTTTCTTATTTAAAACAAAAAAATCATTATGGCTCAAGAAATACTTAGTTGAAGTTGAAAGTTTCAAAAAATTCTAAAAAAAAACTAAGTTGGTTGCCAAATAGGATGCCATGTAGAAAGTTTCGGTAGAAATGGTTTTGATCGAATTCCTTTCTAGAATGAGACCCCACACCTAAAATAAGCCACATTTTGATGCGAAAAAGAAAAAAATTCAAATTTTATGATTTCGACTGAAACAATTATGCTCAAAACTCTATGTGCCACATATAGGCCACATGATTTTGGGCGAAACTATTTTGATCAAAACTATTGAGGTTGAAAAATTTTTGCTCGAAACTATTTAGTTGGCCAACAGTGTGACACATCTTTGTGTTTTACCTAGTGACCCAGATGTTGTGGATGGTTTAGAGTTGTTATAGTAGATTCTTGTATTGCTCTAGGGTAGTGAAACTCATTGTAATAGTCTTCTATTCTCTTTCTATTCTAGACAGTGAGTCCTATAAGTAGTGAGCCCTTGGTAGTGAGCCTTGGTTCTCTTTTCAATAGTGATCCTATTGTTTTCAATTTTTTTATTCATATATATATGAGGTAATTCTCACCATGGTGATAGGTTGTCGTTAGGTCCCATTAATTTAGAATATAAAATTTCAATAAGTCGATCGAGCAGTGTCCAAGGTAGTTTGCAAAAGAAGATAATTTAGATAACTCATTTTAGATTTTATGTTTTTCTTTAAGCTATTGAAATCAACTTTAGTCTAAGGCCATTTAAATTCTTAACTAGAAAGTCATTTATTCTAGGAAAATTGGAAATACTAAACGAGAAAGCACAAGATAACTAATTTAGAAAGCATACCAACTAAGCTAGAAAGCATATGAATAAATAAACTAGATAACTCATAAACTATGGAAGTGGAAAAATAAGTAAACAAACCATGAAACATTATTTTAAACAGTAAAAGATTCTAACAGCTGCAATGAATAACTCATAATAATTGAAAACAAAGAGTTCTCTAGAACTTCAAACTTGACAACTGATAGAATTTAGTGATTTCCTACTAAATAGTTATCTATGTAACAAATAAAACAACATAACAGTAAGTACTTATCTATTTAAGCTATCTTCCCTCGAGTGGCTAGCTCGCGGGTTATCACTTCATTCTCAAATCACATATACTATTGGTTTTGAAATCTTTCCATTAAAAAAAATTATCATCCATAGTTCAACAACTCAATAGATGACAAAAGATAGTTCTTTTTATTCATAAGTATTCAGAGATCATGTTAACAACATAACATTACTATTGTGTGTCTCCTTCAACTTTAGGAAATTACATTCTTATAGAAACAATTGTAACTAAATCCTAGATTCCAGATGACATGGATAGCCATTGAAAAAGTCTATAAAATCTTTTAACTAACTTCCTTGTCTTTAAAACTCATAATCATAAAGAAGGCTCGAGACGAGCCATGAAATATTTGATTAAAGATCATATCATAAATTAAATAAATAACAACTATATCTTCGGTTCATCAGCCTGATGTTCAGGAGTAGGTTCACAACGTCCATCTTCAATCGTCATTAAGGCACGTGTTGGTTCAAATGTTTTGTAACTACTGCAAGATGATCGATTATTGCCCTACAAAAAAACTCAAAATAACCCATTAATTCTATATTAGTAAATTTCCTCAATTGATCATAAGAAATAAAGTTTGCATAATTTTCCTTAAAGATAAGCAATTATTCCTCCTAAAGTTTAATAAATTGGCACAAACTTAGGATTGAGCTTATATAAATAAGCTTTTCTAGTTTCATTATGATGAGGTTATTTTTACCTCATCATTTCCTTCCCCTCCTAGTTCCTGACAGGTCCTCCTACTCCATAATTGTAACCCTAATTTTTATTCCATTCTTCATATCTGGCACTAAGTTCATATTCCTCTCTTGTTGTTGAATCGAAAGCTATAGGGTCATGGATGAACCCTCTATGAAAGATAATACCTTCTCTCCATTCATTAAAAACTCTATCAATTTAATCTTTTGAAATTTGGAAAGCAGGAGGTGGATTAAGCAACAAGGGAGGCCTATATCTCATCCCCATCCAGTTTGTCTTAAGGTTTCTTAGGATTTTGACTAAAGCATCAACCCTTCTAAAAGACCATTTGATATTAAGAGGGGAAATGACCTCTCTTTTCTTGAGATAAGCAGGTAATGGAGTAAATCTCTCTTCACAAGTGTGTAATGCCTTTCCAATCAATTTTTTCCCATGTTCAATGAAATTATTGTAACAGAGTTTGAGACTATTGTCATACCTTTCTTTCATTTTATCATTTACCAGGAGAGACGAAAAGGTGTCTTTGAAACCTTCAGGCCTAGAATTTAGTGATCTTATTTGAAGACCCATGGTCTTTTCTGCTTGTGCATATTCTTTTGTGCATTCTTTCCAATGAACCTGGTTTCTCATAGTAGACAACAGGGCTCTCAATTCCACTTCACCAAAAAACAGAATGATAAAGAAATCAGTATGATTCTCTAATAAAAGATCATGCAAAAATAATTCATAAATAAAATCTTTATCCTCAAGGGTTGATTCCATAAATATTTTAATAAATTCTTTGTCATTAGGTGCATAAGGCTGATCGTTGTAGATTCTGAACAGTTTCCATCTTATCCACTATTCATTTAGAAACATTGAGTACAATCTAGATGGCCTTCTACAGGATAATAGACAATCAACTAGCTGACATGCATCTTGTTTTCCTTTATATATGCCCTGTGAAATGATTATTTCAGGAGTACTAGTTCCTTTTTCAACCTGTAGTTCTCAGTTTGAACATTTCTTAAGAAATAGCATTTTTCCATCCATTTCATGAGTAATGGGGGAATGCGAACTTGGAACCATTCAGTTATAACCGGCTTAGTTTGAATTTCTTTTGATTCCATCCTTGGTTTCACAGTGCTTTCCTCTAAGTCTTGTTCTAGCTCTACAACTTTGCTGATGGAAGCATTTAATTCTTTTGTTCGTGTCTTCCTGTCTTCCTCAAAAGCTAAGAACATAAGCATAAAAATTTTCTTTATCATTTTAATTTCTTTATTCTTTTTAGCAATGTCAACATTATAAGTTTTATGTCCTTGACTTAATTATTGAATTTGTTCTTTTAACTTATAAATCAATGTATCCTTTTCCTGTAGTTGCAGTTTCAAACCCTGTATTTCCTAATCTCTTTTATTTATTATAGCAACATGGACTATTACCACCTCTTTTTTCAATTCAATCTATTCATTATTTTTGTACAATTGTTTCTTTAAATCATCAATTTATATTCTAAATTTATCTATCTCTGTAGTAGTATCCCTTATTTCAACTGTCTCTACAATTCTATCAACAATGGGCGACAAATGACTTGGAATATTATCATCCCCATCCTGTTCTCTTTCTTGAATTTCTTTGGCGATGATTTACTTTACTGAATCTTCTCTTTCTAGAGGTATTTCCTCTTCATTGACAGGCTCAGAAATCTCGATGGGTTTTGATGGTCATTTGGGCTTCTTCTTTTTTGAACTACCTTCCATACTCTGCATTGGGGTTTTGGTAAATTCAGAGGCTAGGCGTTTACTTATCCTTAATGGAGGAAGACCTTGGAAGGTGACAGGTGTCTTTCTTTTCCCTTTCATTTTTCTCCCGGGACTGCTCATATTAGAATAGATGAGCTCAACATGCTCTGGAAAATCAGGGGTTTTGAATTCATTATTCAAAGAGTTTGGCACTTCCTCACTAGGGGTGGTGGGAATCGGAGCTTCTGGAGCTTGAGAGCCCTCAGGGGAAACAACTCTGGATGGTGAAGAAATTTGATGAGATGTTTCCCCCAGTTCTAATTTTCTTTTAACTAAACACTTTTCAATTTTCCCCAAAAACTTCTCCCACTTACCCTCGGATTTCTTACGAAAAGGGTATTTGCAAATCAATTGAATTAATCCATGGTGTTTTAGTGGCCCTGACCCCATTTTATATCTTTATGTTGAGGAATTTATAGTCATATAAAAATTCAAGAAAATTAACCCTAAGAGCAGGGTTCTCCTTTCCATGGCGCAAATGGATTAGCATTCGGAAAGTAGGTCCTACTGCAACAGTTAGTTGGACTTCACAAGTGAAATATTTTATGATCCATGCTACAACAGTTCCCCAAGGTTCTAGGATAGAGGTCCTCTGGAATCCTTTATTTTGTCCTCTGGTACTAATTACTACCATGGGATGAGGGTCTCCCTCTGTAACAAATAATTCAGACAACTTTTGGTATGTTATCTGAGAGGTCTCTTTTAATTTTATGCCTGAGTTTTCTAACCTTGATAAATGAGAGATAATTTTTGGACTCACCTTAAAATGCTTTCCACGGAGTACCACTTGACCATTTGAGTAGTTTTAAGCAAATGTGCTCACCAAATTTTCATTATAACCTTTGAACTTTCTGATAAAGTCCAACCACCCTGCCTCTTAGAAAATACTAGAGATATTGCTTGACCCCAACAATTTTTCTATGGAATCTAGCTCTGACTTCTTTTTACCACCCCCCGTTCTCTTATTTTCCACTCTGCTAAAGATTTCAACAAAGGCACGAAGCTTGCACACAAATACTTTTGAAAATATAGCTACTGAAATTATTTATTTGTCTTTCTCGAAGCTTACTATGCAATGATTTTTAATCTACATGGAGAAATGCAAAAATCTTTCCGTACAAGTAGTTGATTGCTGAGTGGCACAAATTGCTAAATTAGGAGGGAAGCTTGTGCCAATTAATTATTCTTTATTCAAAAATAACTACCTACTTAAAGCAAAAATTAGTACTTACTTGCATTCTATGATCATTTGAAGATCTCGTACCTTTTTAGATTTGACAGGTTGACATGATGGTATTGGCTAAGGTGACGACAAACTTATTATGGCATGAATGCAGAAGTTTATGAATGGCAGAGCCATCAATGAGGACTATGGTACTGGTGGCTTTATTTACGATAAAAATATAGATAGGAAGGCATGTGTACAAGATATGATGATGGAAGCATCGCGAAATTTTGAATTTATAAAAAAAAAGGTGGTAGAATGTACATGAATAAGTTCCAGAGCACGCAATTGAAATCGTGCTCGAAACTAGTGCAAAAGTTTTGGAGCACGCGAGAGGCATGCATTTGTGATGGAGAAGGCAGATAAGTTCAGGAGAATCACTAAAATATGCAACTAGAACAACAATGAAATGAAGGTTCCAGAGCATCGCTGAAATATGCAGCCAAAGCGGTAATGAAATGAATGTTCTAAAGCATCGCTGAAAGATGCAACCGGAGCATCAACATAATGAAGGCTCCAGAGCATCACTGAAAGATGCAACTAAAGCAACAATGAAATGAAGGTTCTAAGGCATCACTGAAAGATGCAGCCGAAGTAGCAACTGAATGAAGGTTTTGGAGCATCGCTGAAAGATACAGCCGGAGTAGCAACAAAATGAAGGTTCCAGAGCATCACTGAAAGATGCAGCCGAAGCAACAATGAAATGAAGGTAGAGTGGAAATACTATGAATTTTAAACTTTGGGAGCTTTGAATCTCAGTGCGGGAACATCTTCTCAATGTGACGGGTTGTTGTACAAGTTATGGAGCATCGGGTATAATGACCGTCAGGTTCCAGAGCATTTGGCATTAGGACCATAACGTTCCAGAGTATCTTCGGAAGGTGCTCCAGAAGTTATTTTCCTCCTTATAAGAAATCCTATAAAATGGAACAAAAAATAGCTAAGTCCAAAAGAAGAAGAACTAATGAAAGGAAAATATCTTGGTATACATGTCTTTTTATAACACATTTTCAAAATATATATATATATATATATTTTTTTTATTTATTTTTAAATGTATTTAACAACATTTTTACCAAATGGACTCTGCCTTGGCAGAGTCAATACATTGCACCTCGCCCTGCATTTCTACCAGCTTTGAGAATTCTTCCCTATTGACTGGCTTATGGTAGACACATAAGCGATGACCATTGACTAAGAGGGTTCGTGTGTCACCATCAATTGGCTTCAACTAAACTGTGTCATTCAAAAAGACTTTAGAAATCTCATAAGGCCCCAACTAATGAGTCCTGATCTTTCCTCTATGATCTTTGTATCTTGAATCGAATAGAAGGGCCCAGTCTCCATTATTCAACTCCCTCTCCTTAATATGTTTGTCATGCCACACTTTTTGTTGAAGTTGAATTAGTTTAGTTTGATGGATAGCATCTAAGTGAGGCTCATCCAATTCACTTAATTGTAGAACTCATTCAACTTGGGCTCGTTTCAAATCCAGACCTCGTTCCATAGCTATTCGTAGAGTTTGAAGTTCAAACTCAATGGGAAGAAGAGGTTTCTTCCCAAAAATGAGCTCATAGGGGCTGAATCCAGTCGTGGATTTCCATTTTGTGTTGTACACCCAAACAGCTTCAGGGAGTTTCTTGGTCCAATCTTTTCTTCCTGAAGAAATTCTTTTTGTTAATATGTTATGAAGCTCTCTATTTGTTACTTCCACTTGGTCATTTGCTTGAGGGCAGTAAGGGGATGAATTTTTATGGCTTACTTGAAAATGGTTGGTGAATGCCAAGAGAACTTTGGATATGAATTGGGGTCCCTAATCGATTATGATAGTTCAAGGGGCTCTGAATCTAAGGAAGATTTTATTATAGAGGAAGACTGCGACTTCCTCTTCCCTAGCTACTCGTAAGGCTTGAACTTCTACGCATTTCGTTAGGTAATCAGTGCAAACCAATATGTATTCTTTCCCTTGGGAGGAAGGATCTATGGGTCCGATAAAATCTAAACCCCATTTTTTGAATGGTTCGAGCACTACCTGAGGCAGTAAAGGAATCTCCGAAGAAGTAGTTGGTCTTCCTACTCTCTAACATTCATCACAACGATGAACATAGTTCTTAATATCCTTATGCATTGAAGGCCAATAGTATCCGACGCCTAAAATTTTATGGGAAGCTCTTTTCATAGAGTAGTGCCCTCCTGAAGGATCATCGTGACAAGCCCTTAGAATGTTGTAGGTCTCATCTACTCTAACACATCTTCTTAAGACCATATTAGGTCCACAATGAAACAAAATTTCGTTAATCCATTTGAATGGAGAACTTTCCCTGATAAGCCGGTTCCTTTTCTTTATCGTGAACCCTGAGGGTACGTTAGAGGTAGCTAAATAGTTAGCAATGTCTGCAAACCAGGGCGACTTTATAGAAATAGAAAATAGATTCTCATCTAAAAACTTGTCCTGTACAGGCGTACTGTCACCTCTTCTTGTTTGATTCGAGACAAGAAGTCTACTACCACGTTATATTTCCCTGGCTTGTCAAGGATTGTAGCATTGAACTCCTGAAGGAGTAATAGCCACCTCATAATCCGACCATTAACTACAGGTTTGTTCATTAGGTATTTTATAGTTGAATGGTTTGTATAAACTGTAACCTTATATCCTATAATATAGTGGTGGAATTTTTTAATGGCAAGAACAACAACCAAGAATTATTTTTCTATTGTCATATAGTTTCTCTCTCCAGATGTAAGATTCTTACTAATAAAGTATATGGCATATTTACCCCCATTCTCATCTTCTTGTCCTAGTACTGCACCAATAGCGTCATCAAAAGCATCTACATAAATATGGAAGGGAAGAGTCCAATTTTTCCCTCACAGTACGGGAGTAGAGACAAGCTTTTTTTTTATTGTTTCGAACGATAGCTGAAACTTAGGTGTCCAGATGAACTCTACTTCTTTCTGTAGGAGAAAGAACATGGGAGCCGCTATTTTAGTTAAGCCTTCGATGAACCTTCTGTACTAACTAGCATGTCCAAGAAAACTTTGAACATCTGTTTGTGTTTGAGGGATATTCAATTGTTGGATGACTTTGATTTTCTTGGTATCAACCTCTATTCCCTCAAAGGAAATATGATGACCCAAGATTATTCCTTGTTCTACCATTATTAAACATTTTTCGTGGCTAGGGGATAGTCTATTTTCCTCACAAACTTGTAGAAATCTATCCAGGTTCTGAAGAGCTTCCTCATACGTTGACCCATAGACTATAAATTCATCCATATAGACTTTTATACAGTCATTGACCATATAGCAAGAACGACTCTTTGAAAAGTTGTTGGAGCGTTACAAAGTTCAAAGGGAAGCACCTTGGATGCAAATGTGCCCCAAGGGTTGGTAAACATGGTCTTATCTTGGTCTTCTGGAGCAACTTGAATCTGGTTGTAACCACTAAATCCATCTAAAAAGGAGAAATACTTTTTTCCAGTCAAGTTGTCAAGAACCTGATCAACAAATGGCAAGGGAAAATAATCTTGATGAGTGGCTTTATTGAGTTCTCTATAGTCTACACAGATTCTCCATTTCCCATTTTTCTTTGGCACAACCACCATAGGTGACACCCACTTACTATAAGAGATAGGATAAATAAATCTTGCATGGAGGATTTTCTCAATTTCAATTTTGACTAGATCCTTTAATGCAGGATTGAGTCTCCTATGAGGTTGGAAAACATGCCTTATACTAGGATTAGTATAAATGTGATGAGTACAAACACTTGGGTGAATTCCCCTCATGTCCGTGTAATCCCAAGCAAAAGCTTTAGACCTTCTTACGAATACATTGAAAAATTTATCCTCTTGCGTTTTTGTCAGCCAACTATTGATGTTTAAAGTTTTTCCTAGAAATAGCATAATCGATTTTGTTCCAGGATGGGCTGAAGTGACAGTATAAATTGGTCGCAACAAGGTGTTGAGAGGAAAACTATGAGGTATAAGTTCGTGAAACCTTGTGATGTCTTCAAAGAAATGACTTGTTTTGGGGATCATGTTAGCTAAGGGACAAGGCATTCCCATTGTAGCATAAATTTGTTCCCTCCCACTTATATCAATTGGTTGTCCAAAAATTCTTGGAGCATCAATAATTTCTTCCTCATTCGGGCTTATAGAAAGGCGTGCTATGTCATTTAATAACTCATCCTCTAGTTCTTCTCCATGTTGTTTAATTACTATCATGGCTAGAGAGGCCAAACTATCAAGACCATTAGATTCTTTTGGTTCATCAACCCAGACCTTTTTATGCTCAGTAGGTTTGGTAGGGGGATATAAGAACAAATGTTTACTATCTTGACCATGAGAAATGGTCATTCCCCCTTCTCTACAATCGATCTTAGTGGCAACAGTGGCCAACCATGGTATTCCAAGAATTATTGGATAGCTATCTTTGGCTGTGAGCGACTGGATTACCTGGAAGTCGACTGGGTATTCCCATCCATCAACTTTGATGAGAATGTTTTTAATGACGCCCTTTGGGATGGCTATAGACTGATTTTCCATTTGTAAGACTACGGTTGTAGGATGTAAATAAGTCAGACCTAGTTTTTCCATTACATCCACAATCATCACGTTAATAGCTGCTCCAAGATCCACTAGTGCATTTGGTATTGCTACATCGTTAATTGTAATGGTTATAAGTGGACTCCCAGGATCATCGTATTTTGGAGCAATAGTCTTCCTAGACAAAAAATCAGCTAAATAACCATCAATATGAATGGTATTTATCATTTTTGGCTTCCTTCCTGGTGTTTTAATACATAGTTGTTTGATTAACTGGTTTAACTCAGGAATTTTCTTTTCTTTCTTGCAATAGAGGAACCTCAATTTGTAGTTGCTTAATTTCCTAAATTAATGCGATTTAAAAAGCCATAGATATTTCTGGAGTATCTTTCGGAGTCATTGATTTTAGACGTTCTAGATATGGTGCCATCGTTTTCTCTTTTGGAATGGAATCCTCCCTATGTTGACTCAAGGAATGACCTTCCTCCCGCTAAGAAAAATTAGTAGCTCCTACTATTGAAAAAGGCTCTTTATCTTTAGTGGAAGTGTCCTGATTTAGTGACATTCCTTTTATTGGACTTTTAGGCTCGGGTTCCTCCACTATTTCTTCAATAGTTGGGGGTTGAAGAGTTCTACCAGAGCACAATTGTACATTTCCGTAATGTATCGCATTAAGTCCTATAACATTTTCATGTTCGGTAGAGTAGACTGGCGTATTCTGGCGATTATTCTTAGGGTTGGGAAGCAGTTGCATTGGAAGCTGAGGTTGATTTACCTACTCATTCTGAGGAGGGTTTTGAGCTGGAGGTAAAAAATTATGTTGTTGATTCCTCCTAGGTCCAGTATAAAATTAATTATATCCCTGATTCCATTGGGGGGCAACATGTTGTTGGTACCATTGTTGTTGTGGTAGGTTTGACCACTGTTGAGTTCCCCATGTTTGATTTTCCCATTCGGGGGATCCTGAATAAGGAGTTCCCCAGTTAGGTTGCGGTGAAGGTGATTGATTCCAAGATGGAGTCCATTGATTATGAACCCAATTATTTTGTGGTCTCCATGCAGGATTGGATATTTATCCATAAGAGAAGTTACCTCCTTGAAGTTGGTTTAACGCGTTTATCTCCTCTTCAACCTAAATAGTTTTTTTCTTGGTATTCTTAATATCAAACAGAAGCTCACACTGATTGGTAGGATGGTTTTTCTCCTAGAATTGACAAACATCGACTTTATCTAAAGGACACTCGCGCAATAGGTGTTTGTTTCGACACCTGGGACAATAGATTGACAAGGTCTCTGGGTTGTGAGTTTTAGCTTGTATGCCATATAATGTAGTGTTTAGCTAAATGAGAATGTTCGTTTTCAAATTTTCTTTTTCTTCACGAAGCTTACCTATCTCATTAAACCATTTAAAAATATTAGTTTTACAGATTCCTCCCCGAGTACGGTAGAAATTTTGACATAATTCACATATTCCCTCAAGGGTCAGTTGAGATACATCACCTTTCCCCATTAGATCAAGACTTCTTCTAGTGTCATCATCTAGTCCCTTAAATTTTATTTTTTTGAGAATCTCAATGCTAATAGCCTCTTCTCCACATCTTTTAGACAGGAAAAGGAACCTATCGAGATAGTCCTCTAAACTCTCATCATCATTTTGTCTCAGTTTAAACAGGTCTTCCTTACTGTCACTCACCCTATAGTAACTCTAGTATTTTTGCAAGAAAACATTCTCCATTCCCCCCCAAGATGTTATACTACCAGAACCCAATCCCATGAACCAGCGCATTGTTGAATCCTTCAAAGTAGAAGGAAAGAGCTTCAAATTTTGGCTATCATTTTTGTAGTCATAAGTTTGACACAGGACTTTAAATTCAAAGAGAAATTGGTCTGGGTCTTCCAAGGACAAGCCACGAAAGGTTGGAAGAAAATATGGGGAAATGTTCTTCATCGCAGTATCATCATCTGCATCCATAGTAATAGGATAGGTAAACATTCGAGGAGGCTGAGGTTCATTGTGGTTGAGATTATGGCAGTTAGGTTCAGCCCTACGATCTCCCATGGTGTTTAGAGGAATTTGTTCCCCAAAGAAAATTTCTTCTATAGCTGGTTGTTCTGCCAGTTGATTTCTAGGCAAATGGTGGAAAGCCTCTGGTGGAATAGGCTCAAATAATTCTTCAAAAGTATTGTCATCTAAGCCTTGGGCCTCCCTAGGTATGATTGGTACGTATTTTGTGGGGGTCTTTGGTATAAATCGTCTGTGGGAGCCTCTTTTCATGACCATGTAGAAAAGGAAGCCTGTGGTGGAATTTTTTTTTTTGGTATAAAATGAGGTATTCAAACCGTCTCCTAGTAACACTTAAGAAAAAAGGCTATTTTAGTCCTCGAAAATGGCGCCAAAAAGTGATAGGTTGTCATTAGGTCCCATTAATTTAGAATATAAAATATCAATAAGTCGATCGACCAGTTTCCAAGGCAGTTTGCAAAAGAAGACAATTTAGATAACTCATTATAGATTTTCTATTTTTCTTTAAGCTACTGAAATCAACTTTAGTCTAAGGCCATTTAACTTCTAAACTAGAAAGTCATTTATTCTAGGAAAATTGGAAATACTAAACGAGAAAGCACAAGATAACTAATTTAGAAAGCATAACAACTAAGCTAGAAAGCACATGAATAAATAAACTAAATAACTGATAAACTACGGAAGTGAAAAAATAAGTAAACATACCATGAAATATTCTTTTAAATAGTAAAAGATTCTGACAGCTGCAATGAATAACTCATAATAATTGAAAATAAAGAGTGCTCTGAAACTTCAGACTTGACAACAGACAAACTTTAGCGATTTCCTACTGAATAGTTATCTATGTAACAAATAAAACAACATAACAATAAGTACTTATCTATTTACTACTATCTTCCCTCGAATAGCCAACTCACGGGTTATCACTTCGTTCTCAAATCACATAAACTATTGGTTCTGAAATCTTTCCATTAAAATTTTTTATCATCCATAGTACAACTCAATAGATGATAGAAGATAGTTCTTTTTATTCATAAGTATTCAGAGATCATGTTAACAACATAACATTACTATTGTGTGTCTCCTTCAACTTCAAGAAATTACATTCTTATAGAAAGACTTGTAACTAGATCCTAGATTCCAGATGGCATGGATAGCCATTGAAAAAGTCTATAACAACATTTAACTAACTTGTCTTTAAAACTCATAATCATAAAGAAGGCTCGAGATGAGCCATGAAATTTTTGATTAAAGATCATAACATAAATTAAATAAACAACAACTATATCTTCGGTTCATTAGCCTAATGTTCAGGAGTAGGTTCGCAACATCCATCTTCAATCGTCATTAAGGCATGTGCTGGTTCAAATGTTTTGTAACTGCTGCAAGATGACCGATTATTGCCCTACAAAAACACTCAGAATAACCCATTAAATCCGTATTGGTAAATTTCCTCAATTGATCATAAGAAATAAAATTTGCATAATTTTCCTTAAAGATAAGCAATTATTCCTCCTAAAGTTTAATAAATTGGCACAAACTTAGGATTGATCTTGTATAAATAGGCTTTTCTAGTTTCATTATGATGAGGTTAAATTTACCTCATTACATAGTTTTTTTGTGATTAGGGTTTTCCATGTAAATCTAGTGTTCTCTTGTGTATCATTTTGAATGTGTTTAAGTTTCATGGGTTTACATTCATCTTGATGATTAATATGGTTTTAAGGGTTTAAGGAATATGAGGGTTTGATAGTTTTAATGTACAACTGGTTCACCCCCTCTTAACTATCTTGTGTGTCTAACAATTGGTATCAGAGTTGTGGTTCCTTGGAAGAAGTTTAGCCACTTGAGGTAGATCAAGATGGTGCACCTGAAGGGTGTCAAAGTGCCTATGTTTGATGGAACAAATTATGCTTTTTACAAAGCTAAGATGGAATCCTTTCTTGTCTCATTAGGGTTTGGTGTCTAGAAGTCAATTGATAGTGGATATATAATGCCTACTACTCCTCTAACAAGTGATGATGAGATCAATGACTATGAAAATAATGGTGAACCAAGGAATGTCCAATAAATTACTAAAAACCTATAAGTCACTAAGGTGAATTTATTACCGTAAACCTTAATATTTTAACATTCCCCTTAAGGTTTACATTCCACACAACAAAACATGCTGATTGAAACAAACAAATACATATTCTTTAGAAGCTTTTCTATGAAAATAAAATCATAAACCAAGTGTAACTCCATGAAGCTACCTCATAACCATCAGAAATGTGTATCTCCTGAGTTGAATTCCCAAGTTCACTTGATCACCACCTCCTTGAACCCCCAAATCATAAATCCCTTGAATTATTGGACATTAATCCATTGCACCATCAAGTTGTCTCATGACCCTTGGAAGGGTATAATTCCCCATATCCATAGATTCCCAAACTATCTTTGAAATAATCCATATTTAGTTCACTAAATCTCCTATCTATCTTCAAAAATGAACTTCACAATATATGCATTCTTCAATTCTATCTGTCTCAAAAAAAAAAAAACATATGCTTCTCATACAAAACACCATCTCTAAGTGAGAAGCTGATTTGAGATAATGAAAATCCTCTAGCCTTCAATGGTGAAGGCTCAAAATAAGTATCCATCTCTAGTATCTTCAAAATAATAATCTTCAACTAAAGCATCATTTAGGGGTTCCTCATCTTCAACATATTCCTCAACACATTCTACGTTAACGTTATTTTATTTTTCTTTGATTTTTCCTTTAAGAATATCATTGGACTGATTTCTACAAGTCCAAGATGTGTGATCCTTTTTCTTACAATAATAACATTCAATTTCCTTTTTTTTTGTTTATTGTCCTGAGTGTATAATAGATTTTCATGTTGAGAATCAATTTCTAAATATTTTGCATTGATTTTTTTCTTCTGCTAAAAGGGTTGAAATCATATCTTGTAATGTTTGAGAAGGTTTTTGACTAAGTGTACTAAATGACATTATTGTATTTTGAAGGCAAATTTTTTAACAAAATAACCTTATTAGCATCTTCATCATTTATAGCAACCTTGACATTCTCCAATTATGTAATAAGAGACTTGAAATTGCTTATGTGATTTGATATAGTAATTCTATCTTCCATTTTGAATCTAAATAGTTAAAGCTTTAGAGAAAACTTTGTATTAATTGTTTTTGCTCCAAATGTTTTATTCAAATTATTCCAAATTTTTTATGATGATTTGTCTAAATATACATGATGTAATTCAATGTTGGAAAGAAAAGGATCAATAATTGTTTAAACTTTATCATCTCTTTTATACCATTCCTATAACTTATTTACATCTCTAGATGATGTTTTAGTCCTATTCACTATTTCTTATAAATTTTTATTCAGTAATTACATATGAATTTTTATTTTTCAAATATAAAACTTAAACCCAAAACATATTTGTAAAGGGAACTCGGTCTTGAAACAATGTGAACTTTTTTTTTTCACCTCAACCCGAAAAAAAAGGGTTTCACATATAGCTCCAATTATTTGATAACATACCTTAAAATATACTATGCATTTGAAATTGGTAACTATCACCCTTGACACATAGAACAATATTTGACACAGAGAAGAATGTTGTTAAATGCCTGCAGCGCCCATATAAACATTAGAAAATTTCAAGTGCAACTCTTTTCTTGAGCACAATTGATGCAGGAGCATCCAGTGGTGTAAGGGCAATCCTACATCACCCAAAAATATATTTACTTTCATTTAGATTTTTTTTGTAGATGTTTTTGCATTTCTGGATACCCTTTTCGTCGAAGAAGAATTCCCAACTTTCAGAACTGCTTTTCTGCTTTTTCTGCTCAACTGCTATTTTTAGCAGGTATGAATTTGAAGGCGTGAGGAGACAAAAATTTAAGGGAAGCTTCAGGACATAATAATAAACACTTTGGTGAAAGAATCAGATCAAGAGCATTTCCGGTTCAAAAGTTATTCAAGTTTCAATTTCTGCTTTTTGCCTTATGAAATCTTCGGAGCTAATTTTGAGGTACTTAGAGGCTCCGGATGGGCCTGAAAAATTGGCGGAATACGAAAGTGGTTAGCCTTTAGGCCCCACTTTCCGGCAAGAGATCTTCGCGAGAGCTTTCCGAAAAGGTATTATCATTGAAGATCTGACGGTTAGATCTTGAGTTAGGGCTTCCGAAAGTTGGTGCATAATTTGAATCCCGTTTTTGGCTCCAAACAAAGAAACGGGCTATTTATGGGCGAGTTACTGTTTCTTTTAGGCAGTTTTTGGGGAAAGAAGATCGCATGCTACGAATAGGGGAATTTCTGTAGTTTCTTTCTGTAATTTGCATGTATTCCAAAACTCGAGGATTTGAGATCCTCTGCATGTAGGAATTTCATACTTTGAAAATAATAAGATTTGTTAGTTTTTCTGTGTGATTTTCTGTGTCTCGGGTTGCACCCTCATCAACAATTCTCTTTTGTTTCCTTCGCAACAAAAGATGCAAAGAAAAAATGGATTGCCAGAATTTAAATATTGATTGAACTGCATGGAAAGGATTTAAATATTGAACACAATATTCAATGCATTCTCCTCCTAAATAGTCACATAAACAAAAGGCATTTATTTTACACGTAAATAAACGATTTTTGCTATGATATTGAATAAATCACAAGCATTACATTTGTTCAATGATAAACATAAAATAATAATATTTATTATTGAGTTGATCTGAACACAAATGATAATATATTATTGAATTGATTAAAATAACTACTGGAACTTACATGAATGTAATCAATTATTTAATAAAAATAAAATTTAAGTCATTAAAATGACTCTACTAACACAAATCTTAATATTTCACCACACACATATATATATACATATACATATTATATTTAAAAAGTATATATATATACACATACATCCATAAATATATTTTATTTTAAAAAGTCTTACTTTGAAAAAAATATATATATGAAATTTTTTCATATATAATTCACTCAAAATATTTTAATTAACTTAATCTGCAATACAATCTTAATTTTAAATAAATTTAAGAAAAAAACTATTTACAATCAATTAAATATGATGTGTGCTATGGCCATTATCTAGAATGTAATGTCTAATTCAAATATAAATGAATTTTTCATCATATCTATTTTATTTTTCTTGTGCTGCTGATAACAAGCATCTTGACACTTCTTATTACAAACAATTTTTAAAATTTAATTGTATGCTAAGAATACAATACATCTTATATATGTAAATAAGGTTAAATTAATTACATGAAACATACATCATACAAATTAAAATTATAATATTCTAATTAAGTATTTTAAAAAAATAATATTAATGACTATTTAACTATTACTCTCCTTACAATTTCTTTATGAAAAATTTGTCACCAAACATATGATAAGAAGCTATCCAGTATCAATAAAGAAATAACATTAGAAAAGGTAAATTATCATCTGAATTAATATATCTATGAGAAAAAATTTAATAAATATCAATTAATATTTTCATAAAAAATATTTAATACACATAAATCTACAAATTAAATGATAGATCAACAATAATTTATGCATATAAAATATAGTGAACTTACAAAAGCAAAGCTTAAAAATCAAAATGTTTGCTTAAGCCACATTTTTGGCTCAATTCTGGTGGAGAAGAAATCCTTCATAAACTAAAAGGAAACAAAGGTGTGGGACAATGATTCCAACACTAATCTATGAAGGAGAGATAATGCATATTCATACAAATCTATAAATTGTTACAATAAAGAAAACACATTCAAATACACACATAAAAGAATAACACCATAACGCACAAATTTACGTGGGGAAAACCTTTCCAGGTAAAAAATCCCACACACTAGAAGCACAATACTTTGTATTATCAATAACAACAATTACAATACAATAGCAACATTAAGCTCCTCTAGGTGTTCACCAATATTCAACAAGAACATGGATAAATTTGGCAGCATAATGGTGTCTCAAAAATTATCAATTTCAACCTCTCCACAATATTCTAAGGCATAGAATATTTAATAACTAACAACAACCATGAATAGATGGCTTCTCTCATGAAATAACTGGAACAGACTTAAGTTTAAACTTAGTCCAAAAGCCAATGCATGGATCACCACAACCACTAGCACGGAACTAAACTTTCACCGCTCACATAACAACTACCAGAGATTTCACAATCATCACTCAAGTAGCAAAAAGATAATTGTTGGCGGTAGTTACAAACAATGAAAAATATCTTTCATGTGTTGAATAAGATATAGTTAACTTGATCATCATTATCTCATCCACTACTGATTGTATTGTTATTATCTCCTTCATGTGTGATGAATACTTTAAGTTATCCACCACATTGTTCTTATCTCCCTCATGCGCTCCATCATTCATGCAGGTTGAGACACACTTATCTCAACAATCTCCCACTTGTCGAAGACCTTTCATGAAGTCATCTGTAATCAATTGCTCAGGGCCCCAAGGCCCATGGAAACAACACACCATCTAAACTTATATGTGCTCATTGGCTTCGTCAATGCATCTGCAACATTTCTCAAAGTGTCAACCTTCTCCAATATTACCTTTCCATCTTCTACCATATCGTGAACAAAATGAAATTGAACATCAATGTGCTTTGTTTTGGCATGGAAAGTGGGATTCTTTGCTAAGCAAATGGCACTCTAACTATCAAAAACAAATAGTAATATATCATGCATAAAAACCAATATCCGAACACAACCTCTTAAGCCAAATGGATTCCTTGCAAGAATGAGTAGCTACCATGTACTCTTCTTTTGTCATGGACAAAGCGACTACAGCCTGCCGCTTACTCATCCAACTTATAGCACTACCATTCATCTTGAACACATATCCACTGGTGGATCTTCTACTACCAATGTCACCTGCCCAATCTGAATCTGGACATATCCATGAATACTTATAGAATGCTGAGAAGTAGTAGGATAACCATGATAACACAGGAAATACTCAAAAGTACCCTGAAAATATCTAAGCACTCTCTTTACCACATCCCAATGTACCCATCAAGGATTATCCATATACCGACTAAGAACTCCCATTGCTTGGGCAATGTTTGGCCTCGTACAAATCATCACATACATCAGAATACCAAAAAATCTCGCATATGGTACTCTAGTCATGTCCTCCATCTCAGTAGGAAATTTTGGACAATCCTCCATAAAAAGCTTCGTCCCCTACATCACTGGAACAACTAACTACCTGCAATCTGCCATGCTAAATCTCTCCAACACTGAATTCACATAGTTGCTCTGGATTAACCAAAGCTTTCTGCAAGCTCTATCTCTTCTGATCTCCATCCCTAGAATATACCTTGTTGCACCTAGATCCTAAGTGATCCCACAATACTAGTTTACAATTTTTGGGCAAATTGGACACTGAACTGATTTTTTTTAACTAAATCTTCACTTTCTGGATCCTACAGCGGCTAAACCGTGAGGAATTTGAAGTTGATGCAAACTAGTGATTTGTGAAGTTTGGTCTATGGATTCTAAATACATTTTTTTCAAACAATTTGGAATCAGATTGCACTTATTTTTCCATCTCCTTCAAAAACTAGCTTTTAAAAAAAAACAATATTTTTAAGGAGTGATGCTCACCATATACAACATAACTTTTTTTTTAATGAAGGATAAAATTCTATTTTTTTTGAAATTAGATTTTTAACTATGATATATAGCACTTTCATTTGGTTTCATAGTGTTTTATTAAATATTTTTTCCTTAATCAAGTTTCGAAGTCAAACCAATTACAATTGAAACATAGGCAGACTATATACAACATAAATTTTTTTGTATGTATCGAAATTACAATTTTTTTTTTTAATCGATCAAAGACATCAATACTTAACCTGAACATATTTTTTTAAATTTTATTTTGATAATCTGCTATTTTTCCACATGTGAATAACAAAGAGCTTGATTTTTCGGTGAAAAACCTATGTTTAATAAAACTAAAAAAGCACATACATAATAAAACCAAAAAATATTAAAATTATATTCATTGGATAGCTCATTCCGAGGAATACCATGATTATTTCAAATAAATTTTAAATGAATTCATTTGATCCCCC
Organism: Sequoiadendron giganteum; assembly: GCA_007115665.2. NCBI lineage: Eukaryota > Viridiplantae > Streptophyta > Pinopsida > Cupressales > Cupressaceae > Sequoiadendron > Sequoiadendron giganteum. The sequence continues at coordinate 603,212,960 of CM021107.1, forward strand.
AAAAGGTAAATCAAAAGTGATTTTTTTTTAGCATTTTGATAGGTGTAAATGAGACTCCGTTGTAGGTATGGTTTAAAACTAGCGGGGTTCTATCCCATGGGGTTTGATCTAAGGTGGTTTGATAAAAAAATATTCAATTGGAATCCTTAAAATGGAACTTTTTAAGGCTTAAATAATTATATTTTCTAAAAATATTTGATTCTAGCAAAAATCAAAATCTCCCAAAAATTGTAGACTAGCTTTGTGGGATCACCCTCCTTCATCTCAAACTGTAATGACAATAGACACTTCAAATCTGAAATCAAATTCATACCATTCCCAGAAAATAGCATATCATCTACGGACAATTTAATTATGAGAATGCGACCATTATCAGATTTGTAATATACACAATGGTCAGATTTGGATCTCAGAAATCCCAAAGACAACACAAAAGTGTCAAATTTTTGGTACCACATTCTAGGAGACTGCTTAAGACCATATAAAGACTTCTTCAACTTGCAAACCAAATTTTCTTTACCTTTTACCATGAAATGCTCTGGTTGCACTTGACATATAGACCTCTTCCTCTAAATCACCATGAAGGAACGTTGTCTTCACATCCATTTGTTCCAGTTCTAGATCATATCTTGTTGCAAGTGATAACATGAGAGAATATCTCACCATAGTCAATTCCCTCCACCTAAGAATACCCCTTTCCGACCAACCGTACCTTGTGCTTTTCAACACTACCATCAAGACCACATTTCTTCTTGAACACCCATTTACATCCAACAAGTTTTCATCCTTTAGGCAAAGGTGTCAAATCCCATGTACTTTTTTTTTTCAAAGCAACCATTTCTTCATCCATGGCTTTCATCTAGGAATCTGCATCACTCATACCCATAGCCTCTCTAACAGTCCTAGGCTCATCAGTGTTAGCAATACAAAAAACATAACTAGAATCCAACAATGAATAACCAAATCTTTTTGGTGAATATTCAAACCTTTCTAGTGGTCGTTTATCACATGTAGACCTCCTAAATTGCTGAGGTTGAGGTTCTACTTCTTCAGAACTTTCAGAGCTTCTATGGATCTCCTCATCACTAGGTCCAATAGGATTACGTAGTTCACTGTTCATTTGAGTAAGAGGAATCTGAAATACCTCCTTTTGCTTCTCCTCTTTCTCTAGCTGCAGCTCAACTGTGGAAGGTTTCAACTCCTAAAATATTACACTTTTGCTATGGAGAACCTTCTTGGCCACTAGATCCCAAAGCTTGTATTGCTTCACACTAACACCATAGCCAATGAGGATACACTTAACTGCCTTGTTCTCCAACTTAGACCTCTTTATACTCGGAACATGAGCATAAGCTTCACAACCAAAAACTCTGAGATGTCTCATTGAAGGCTTCTTACCAGACCATGCCTCCGTGGGTGTTTTTACAACAAGATTTGATGTAGGAGGTCTATTGATCAAATAACATGTAGTTGCTACAACTTCAACCCAAAAATTCTGCTCAAGACCAACACCATTTAGCATACTCCTAGCCCTCTCCATCAATGTCCTATTCATCCTCTCTACAACTCCATTTTGTTGTGGGGTGTATGGATTTGTCTTATGTCTCTCAATCTCGTGCTCCTTAGAGAACTTATCAAATTTTGTTGAACAAAACTCACCATCATTGTCAATCCTCGAACATTTATTATATCAGTTTGATTTTCAAACAAAGCCTTAAACTCCTTAAACAGATTAAAGACTTCAGATTTACTTATGAGGAAGTAAACAAATGTCCTTCTACTATAATCATCTATGAACGACACAAAATATACAGATTTTCTTAACGAAGGAACATTCACAAGGCTAAACACATCTACATGAATATAGTCCAACACCCCAAAAGAATTATGAGAACTGGAATAAAAAGAAACAAGTTTTTTTTTACCATATACACAATGTTCGCAAAAGTCAAAATCGAGATTACAATCATTAAGGCCTTCAACAAGGCTTTTATTTTTTAGGGCTCTAAGACCCTTCTCACCAATATGACCGAGTCTTTGGTGCCATAACATTGTATTCTCTGCTGAAAGCTTCATCTCCAAAGAATTTGCACCTTTAGGTACCCAGAAAGCATGACCGTCAGATGTAAAAACAATAGACTTCTTAATTGCTAGATCTGATGGTGAGGATGAAGAATCCAAAGGCCTTTTCTTTGGAATATGAGAAGAACTATTGCACTGAATAGTGCATACATCTAGCTTGTATAGAGTGTTGATCTGAACACCCTTAGCCAACACCATAGATCCTCTTATCATCTTACATCCTCAATTCAAGAAAAGAACCTGCACACCCTCATTAATTAACTTACTCACAGAAAGAAGGTTTCGTGCCAAACCCGAGATATGCAGCACACTATCAATCCCCTTCACTCTACCATCAGGGAATATAATATTGACTCTTCCACGATCGAAAATCTTTAGATGAGATTCATCACCCAAATACAACTTCCCACCATCATATTCTTCATACTTTGAGAACCAACCCCTATACGAGTTCATGTGGAAAGAAGCACCCGATTCTATTAACCACACATCTTCGGATGCATGTGTTGTCAAGGCTACGAGAAAATAATTTGCATCATCTTGAGAAGATTTTTCAGAGTTAGAATCAGAGAAGTACTTTTCACCTTTCTTTTTCTCCTCCCCCTTACAATATTTACGTAAATGACTAGGTTTGCCGCAGTTCCAACATTTCGACTTGAACTTGCTAGGAGACTTAGATCTCCCTGAAGATTTTGATTTGAACTTCTCATCCTTTTTATTTCCTTTCTCTTTAGGTCTTCCATGAACAAAAAGGGCTTTCTTGGCCATCTCAGAATATTTCCTCCACATCTCTTCAGACCATAGCAATGGAACCACATCATCCATTTTGAAATTGGTGGTGGTACTTCCAATAGCCATAACCAAGTGATCCCATGAGTCTATCAAAGAACATAATAGAAGCATGCAACGATCCTCATCTTCAGTTTTGTCACCAACAGAACTCAAATAAGCAATCAACATGTTAAATGCATTCATGTGATCTGCAATGGATCCTCCATCTTCCATCTTCATAGAATACAATTTATTTCGCAAGAATAACTTGTTTACCAGGGATTTAGCCTGATAAACATCTCCAAGCTTCTTCCAAAGAGATTTTGCAGTCTTCTCTTCATGGAAATTCAAGAGCACTGAATTAGCCAAACAAAGTCTAACCAAACCCTTGGCTTTTCGATCCTTCAGATCCCACTCTTCCTGAGCCGTATTGGTTGGTTTTGTTTCGGATATTGTAGCCCACAGATCTCTATCCACAAGCATATCCTCCATCTTCAACTTCCATAACTCGAAGTTTCTGCCATTACACTTATCCATCTAGATTCCATTGGATGTGCTTGCCATCTTTAATTTTGCAATAATATTTTGAAATACTTTTGCAAAGACTCCCACTCAAACAAGTATCAGTATAAAAACCCCTCTACCCAACCATGAGACCCAAACTGGCCAAGCTCTGATACCAACTGAAAGGAAGCAAAGGTGTGGAACAAGACTTCAAACACTAATCTATGAAGGAGAGATAGTGAAGATTCATGCAAATCTATAAATTGTTACAATAAAGGAAACACATTCAAATACACACATAAAAGAATAACACCATAACACACAAATTTACGTGGGGAAAACCTTTCCAGGTAAAAATCCCCACACACTAGAAGCACAGTACTTTGTATTATTAGTAACAATAATTACAATAGAATAGCAACATTAAGCTCCTCCGGGTGTTCACCAATCTTCAACAAGAGCACCTAGCCCTAGAAAGGTGCAGTGTCCATCACTCCTTCAATGGAGCCACCTTTTTGACATCCATTCTAGATGTCCCACCTTTCTTGATGAACGTAGATATGACTAACACTTCAGTTGTATCTACTGCAATTCTTTCCTCCTCCTTTCCCTCTGCTCTTCATTCCAAGTTGTCTGTGGGGAGTTCGTTTCCTCCGACAAAGAAGAAGATAAAGAGTGGTCCCTCCAACAACAAATAATGTAAGAGGAGCCCACCTTCTTTGAAAGGTGGCCCCACATTGACTTGTTCTATCCTAGTAGCAGAACTAGTCTCGACCTCTCTTGAGTTTTTCACCACTCTTGAATCGCTTGGTGAGCTTAGTGGTAGATCTCAGGCATAATATTCTCCATCCGTTGAAGTGAAACATGGAACTGCTATTAAGTGCATGTTGAACTCGGTGGATGAAGTTCCAACCTTGTCAAGGATCTTTGCAAAGTCATTGACCTTAGACCCACAAGAGTTGAGTGACAAAGACCTTAGAAGTCTTTCTACCTTAGCCCTTGTTGTGGGAGGGTTAGAAGCTCCTCCCCTTAACATCTTACCACTGAAGGATCATCCTCCTTCCCCCTACGATGATCTAGATTGGGAAGCTAATGACCTCTTGGTTGACTAGTGTTAGGGGGAGACCTTTTCTTGATCTTTAGATTATATGTGTGTGTGTTGTGATATGTTCCCTTGTACTTGTGCTATATGTGCCTAGATGACCCTCATCACCCCTGTTGGTGCTTGGATACAAGCATGGTGTTTGTGTTGTAAAACTTCCTCTATTTGTATCATCATTCTTCCATGTTTTTGATTGACTTTCAACAAATTGGGGATGATGCATTTAAGCATTGGGAGCATTTAGTCTTCCTTCCATGTTGCCTAATATTTTATTTTTACTTTGTTTTCTCATGCATTCTTCACATGGCCTTATATAGTAGGGGGTTGATGACAGTTCATTTGCATATTGTCATTATACTTATACATATTTATGAGTGGCTCTAACCCTAAAATATCACACTACCTTTCTGCCCTTTGTTCATGTTCTTTTTCCTTTTTGATTTTCCTTTATCTTTCTCTCTTCTTTGCTTGAGTTATCCCTCTTATGTGTGACACCACCACCTTTACATTTCTTTGATCTTTAGAAAAATCATTCATTGCAAACAAATATTTTCTCAAAGATCTTCATACACTCCTTTGATAAGAATTGCATTCTCAACTTGAAACCCTAACGGAACATGTTTCCTTCATCATAGGTTCATAAAGAAAGGACTTGGGAACCTTCCTCCAAAGTGGGAACAAATTTGATCTTCCCCTCATGTGGGAGCATATTCTTTCTTTTGAATTCCTTGATGAAGTGAACATCTTTCAAAAGGACTCCTTGATGATGAATCGATTCGAGAAAGAAGTCACTAGCTTTCGAGCAATGCATTGCTTGAGTAAACCCTTTCTTTTCATGCCAGGGTTCCCAAGGGACCTCTTTGAAATGTTTTCTCTCAAGAAAGTTCTATGGTGTCTAGTTCGGGGGTAGCCTAACTAGACCTACTTCCTATCTATTCATCTACCTTAGGGGCAACCCATCTAGACCTACTTCATATCTTTGCATCTAGCTTGTGGGAAACCCATCTAGACCTACTTCACATCTTTGTATCTAGCTTGGGGGTAGCCTGACTAGACCTATTTCATAATCTTTGTGTGTCTAGCTTGGAGGGAGCCTGACTAGACCTCGCTTCACATCTTCGAGTCTAGCTTGGGGGCAGCTTGACTAGACCTCACTTTTCAAACAATGTGTCCCTTGAGTGGACCCCTCTTCCTTTTGAAGGGTTCCTGAGGGACCCCTTTGAAAGTCTTCCAACTTGATGATGATCTACACGACTTTCTGCTTACTCTAATGCATGGCCACTTTCTGACATGTTCTATCTATAAACATGTTGCTTCATGGATACACCTGTGAAGTCACTCTTTGACTTTGACTCTGCGAAGTCCACTTTCCTAGGTCTCCTTCTAGTAAGAGATTTTGGGATATACCCTCCTTGCAAGTTCGCTGGCCTGTAAGGTTCTTTCTTTCCTCAGCTTCATAGTTCTATGGAGCTATGAAGTCCTTTTCTTGTATTGCACTCTTGGGTTCACCATATCGCAGTCTTCTTCCTTGATGGTTCAGGTATACATTTCTAACCCTACTACTTCTCTGATCTACTTTATTGAAGCACTCATCAATATCAATTCTCGCTAAAGAAAAATGTATAGGAGCGAATTTGCACCCGTTAGGAAAATTCCCCTTTTACCTTTCCTCACTTTAAAAAACCAAACTCCAAGGTGAAATTCCACATAAGTCTGTTGCCTTCGTTCCACTTGGAATCCTTTTTGTGCATTAACAAAGGAGTTACTATTGGGGAATCCCACACAACGTGCTTACATCCCTGGCAGATTCCTACAGATGGAGCCTGTAAAGGCATTACACTTCTCATTGGGAGTCAAATTCTAGCGCCCCCTTTGACTGACCGACCCGAATATGGTCGTTTCTTTCATATCCTTCTTCATATTCACTATTCTTAACTCATTTCAAGGTTGGATGATCTCTCTTAGCAATTGACGAGTTCTTGCATTCACTTCAAACATTGAAGCAACATCTTTGCACTCCATAGAAGCAAGTGCATCACTCCATCACTTTAGTAGAGCAAGTGTAGAACAACACCATTGCAACAGAGGTTTGAGTTCCTCTCATTTTCTCCCCCACTAGCCTTGAGCACTTTGGGTGGAGGTGGTAAGATTTCTACTCCTCTCCTCTATTACTTGGTTGACTAAGCACATTATTGTTTTGTAGTGCTTTAGTGTTTTTATTCTTTATTCTCTCTTTACCGTACTATTTCTCCATCATTATAAACTTGGCTATTCGTGGAGGTGGAAACACTAAGACAGGGGTCTGACTGAGGCAGACCCCTATACAACACCCCAACAATTTCTCTCTCTTTTGTGTGTAGGTGGAGATATCTTGGAGCGAGCTGGTGAACAACCTTTTGTGTGAGATCTTTTTTGTCACCCTTCCGTTAATCTACTTGTTTTATCATATTTATTTATATGTTTCATAATTCATAGTGTTATTTTGTTCCCTTAGAAACCATTAGCTAAGCCATTATTCTATTTTCCAGTGGTTATACCTGGTCTTTTTAGTACTCTAGCCGTACAGACACCAATGCACCTAGGAGATGCCAGTGTGCCATGCTGACATCCCAAAACTATGATTTCATCTCCTAACAAAGAGCTATCTGAGACACAGAGTTGATCTTGAAAACCAACTCGCCTAGTCTCCTTTCAAGCCTTGGGTCTATAGAGTGATCAAAGGACCTTACAATCATCATCATTCTCATCCCTCATTTCCTACTGCTCTTGGCCCTCCATGATCTAGGGCCTTGACGTTGTTGGTACCCCTCTCTTACAACTACATATCTTATTTCTTCTCCTAAAATGACTGATCCACCAGGAAACGTACCCTCTCACCCCAAATCAAAACTTAGAGTATGCGCTGGATGCCTTCTAATGTGATGGTCATCTCGCCAGTGGGAAGATGAAATGTGTACATGTGCATTCCACCGCTCTTCTACTGACATAAACATAGCATCATGGTACCTCATTGGGGGCATGAGGTATGCCCCATACAACCTCATAATCTATAATATTTCTATGTCCTCTATTGAAAGTGTGGGAGCTAGGTCTTAGAGGTAACTGATCTGTCTACCACCCAGATGCTACTGCGAACGAGGAGGAATGTAACTAAGAAGAAAAAATATGTCCTATAAGCATTCCACAATCTTGAATCTATACATCAACAATCAAAAAGTGTACTAGAGTTGTTCTAGTGTACTCTCCTAGGGGTCCTAGACACTTTAGACCCCTTTTGGGAAACTTCATGACAAAAGGGGACACTTTGTGACAAAAAGGGTCACTTTGTGAAAAAAGGGCACTTTGCAAAAAAAAGGGACACTTTGTGAAAACAAGGGAAACTTTGCAACAAAAGGGACACTTTGTGAAAAAAAGGAATGCTTTGCAAAAAAATTCTCCAAGGCCCTAAATTAACCTAGAAATGCATTTAAATCATAAAATACATGCGTAAGGATGAAGCTAAGGCAGAAAAATCAACTCACCTGATAATAATGCTCGTCGTGGGCTACGTGATCTGATAGAATGTGCAGTCTAGCAGAGACATAATCTCGTCGGCTCGACATCTTCAATCACTCTTCACCAAACTCAAGCTATAAGAAGGTAAATAAAAAAATAGTTAGAATTTACTTCACTTTTTAATCTTATATAAGTTAAAATTAGGGTTTTTTCTATATTAGGGTTACAAAGTGCCTTCCATTCAAATTAACATAACGAGAGGTAGAGAGCTTCATTTTCAACATCATTTTTTGCATTGGAATCATGATTCTACTCTTGTTCTCATCAAATGTCTATCATTATGTGGTATGGTACTTGGAAATACCCTATGATGTGACCTACCTTATTCAATGTGGCTAGAATGCTACCTTGATCCCACCTTCATAAAGCAACCAAAATCAAGGGGTTGCATACATCTACCCTCAAATGTGATTTTTAGAAAGAAGTTAGATAAGAGGATTTTTGGACAACTAACAAATTCATGTTTTAGGATGTGGTTCCTAACATTGTGGTTTTGCAGATAGTTACAGTGGGGGCTTCATTATCCTGTATGGTGAATGAACTTATATGTATATCCTTTTATGAAACAAAGATTATTTTTGAGTCCTTTAGCTTGCATATGCACATAGGGTCATATGGGTGCTAAAGTGGGGCCTAAATGTAGTGTAGAAAATTGTACGCTCTTGAAAGTGATGCAATTTCACACTTAATTTAGACCTATTTTGGCACCCTTGCATTAAATACCCTTTAAAATAATCATTAATAGGCCCCTAAGACCCATTATTTCATACCTCGAGGCTTATTTAAGCTAAAAACTTGACAAAATCATCTCAAACATAAAAAATTCCAAAAACCTACCCCAAAAAAATAAGGTGGGACTCATTCGTCACCTTGAGTGAATGAGTCCCATAGGCAGGACCCATTCGCCACCTTGGGCGAATGAGTCCCATTTGGTGATTTTTTAGGGTTGGAGTGGGAAAATCACCGTTTTAAAATTCAAAATTTCGGTTGATGTTAGATTTTGTGATCTAAATAATGGTAAATTAGGTGTTAATGCCTATATAAGCAGGCTTCTAAGTCATTTTTTCATCTAAGCAAGCATCTTCAAGAGCAATTTCAAGAGACACACATCAAGAATTTTCAAGAATTTTTTCACAAGAGCATTCAAGTGTCAAAAGCAAGTAAAGTTGAAGTCTTGGAGCAACATTAAAGTGTTTTTGTAGGTCTTCAAGCTCACTTTCACCCAAGGTCTACCATTGTCAAAGGTTGGTCATGGTTGTCTATGGTGAATCATGATGGATTTTGGGCTAGGGAGATGCAACTAGCCATCAAGCCAAACCTAATGACTTGTTTCCTAAGTGATTCCATCCTCCATTATCAATCTGCATTCAACCTAAGGAAGGTACAAGCCTTATTAGGGCTCATTTGGGTGATTAGAGATCTCTCAAAGTGAGTCATCCATTGTCATATTTCATTCATACATTTCATTCTTATACATTAGAATAGGGTTGCATTGAATTTCAGATTTTCTAATCTTAGACACACTTAAGGTTTGAGTTTACATTCCTATTTACATGTACATTTATTTGTTTTTATCAAGGTTTAATCAACAAACTAGGGGTTTGACCGAGGCAAACCCCTCATAAGCAAATCAAGTCTATATTCTATTTTGTAGGTATTCTCACATGTTTGGATCTGAAAATCAATTTGGGAGAAAAGAGAAAGTGTTGAAGTGTAGATCTAAACATTGAATTCCAAAAAAAATGGAACAATATTGATTCACTAGAAGTGGCGAATGAGTCCCACTATAAGTGTTTTTTAGGATTTTTGTAGATTCGGATACCCTTTTTCCAAAAATTTGTTCCTATGAAGAAACCTAGATCTGGGATAGATTCACCCAGATTGGTGAATGAGTCCCAGTAGGTCAAAAATTCAAAATTTTCAATGTTGCAGAATTCATTCAAGTCTACTTTAGATTCCCAAGTGCATACATTTCATCCTGTAGCTTTTTATTTTGTTTCATTTGCATTTTTAGGTCGTTTAGTGAAATATTGCATTGAATTAGGGTTAAGCATTTTGAGTTGCATTTCATTTGTCTTTCCAAGTCTTAACTTGGTGGTGAACCCCTCATTAGTTTACATTTAGCTCCTAGGACAACCCTATTGCAAGATCTCTTTCTCCTTTGCATTGAGATCTCTAGGGTTTGTTCTTGAATGAGAGAGAAGATTGTCATTCTAGGTTCTAAACCCTAGGATACACAAAAACAATTTTCTTCCTTTTAGTTAACAATGAAAAAAACTGTGACAGTTGAGGAGTCATTTTTGTAAATTTCCAAGTTAGATGGATTTGTGCATGTAGGTGCATTTAACAAAAACTTTGAGTTTGTAGGCATGCATGCATCTTGCATGTTAAGTGAACACCTTGCTTTTATGTATTGTTTAAAATTGTTGGGGTTCAATTTGTATGTGTAGGATAAGATAGGTTCCTTGCATGTTCGTCTACAATCTTGCATGAATATACTAAAGAGGGTGATGAAATGCAGAATTCTAAGGTATACCATTTTGGAAGCCTTTAATTTAAATATTTTAAACTCTTGTATATTGAAGTATTGCATTTTGGAGTTGCATTATGATTCATTCACATGTACTATTATGATGCCAGAATGATTCTAGAATTAACATTTGTATTCTCTTGTAAGGAACTTTCTTTCCAAGTGTATGTAACTAGATTGTTTAGCATAATACATTGAGTATGATTTTGGATTGTGGGGTTTTTCTCCTGAAAGGGTTTTCCCCACATAAATCTTGTTTTATGTTTTTACATGCACTTGTGACGATGGTTATTCTTTTTCTTGATATGTGCATCTCCTTCAGAGTAACTATTTAAGGTGTTAAAGTTGAAAAGTTTGCACAAGCTCTCCTCTTTAGATTTGAGTTGGAAGCTTTTCCAAATATCTTGTTTCCTTCCAGTTAGCACTATAAACATTTTTCTTAACTAAACATACACGAAATACATTATGAATTGATAATTATGGTGATAGTGTAGGTTTATGAGTTATAGTTCTTACTTTTCCTAGAATTTAAAAATATTTGAGGTTTGAACTCTAACCAATAAGACCCAACCAATATTTTCTACTTGCTTTTGTCAAAACTTCTTGAAAACAATGATTTACTCTATACCTTAGTTCCTTATTCACCTCCCTCACCTTCCCTTGACCCATCTACCTCTAACCAATATAGCCAAGGACCTAACTATCATATTTTAACGCCCCATAAATAAATATAATCAAAATAAATTAAAATTATAATATAAATCAAACTTAATATAAAAATATGACACTTGTAAAGCATAATTTCATTAAATATTTTATTAAAATAAACCGAAAAAAACAAAGAAAAATAACATTAAAATATCAATTCTTTTATCACTTTAATTTAAGTTGTTTTTATTTCCTTCCAATTATAATAAATGAAACATCCTAAATGGAATACTCATGCGAATTAGTTTTCTTTGAAATTTTGCAAAGCGTAATTAAAACGTAACTGCAAGTACGTACTTAAGCTTGATTTCTATTGAAACGTAAATATTTTCTTCCGTGCCGTGCACGACCGATTGAAGACCGAGACCCATCATTTGCGGTCACGACTTGTTCGACCATTTTCGGTATGAATTGACGGGTCGCGCTTTATACAGGGAGTTAATTCTCCACTTTCCATGACTTGCGAAAGTCACGATTCCTTTTACCAAAGGAGATCTAAGTGGAGTTCTTGATGCCTTCGTTTCAACTCACAAAGCAAGACCAATCTGTATATCCCCTCTTTCTCATGACGTCAAAACCATGCTCATATGTTATACACATCTACATTATTCAGATATAAATGGTCAATAATAATTTTACACCTATTCAAATATTTGTTCTATATTATTAATAAAAATTAGCATTTGAGTTTTAAATTGGATTATGTTTAATAATAGCAGTTTATATTACTGCAACAATCTTATGTATTCAAACACGTTGAGGTTGTAGGGTTACTCAAACTTGATTATTATTAACCTGACATAGATTTTTGCTAAGGAGAGAGAGCATTTCTTAGAATTGCAATTCTTTCTATCACAAAATAAAAATATAGTCTTGAAAACCATTCTTACTAATAAAATGAACTTATTTACTAGCTAGGAATATTTAGAACGTCACAAACTGTTCTTCTAACTATTATAGGGTAACAATGAAAGTTACATATTGTAGCTTGTGAAAACAATAAGCTAGCAAATCAATGATTCTCTTGTGCTTGCTATGTCGACCTCCTCCTCTACCTTATTTTCTTTCTTCTTATTTCCATCATAATCCCTATTCCTTCCCCTTTATTCTTTGCATATTGTCCCCGTATTGCATTCTTTGCAGGGTTCTCCCAACTCCCCATTACTTCCCTTCATGTGAAGTGAATGTCTATACTTTGCTTTTACTCTCCACTTAGCGGATTTTAACATTTAGAGACACATTGTATTTAGTTTTGTATGAGTTGACTATACTTCACTTTTCCTCTCCACTTATATCTCAAAGTTATTGACTTGTAGTGAGGATGGTGTGCTAGTGCACAACAAAGGTGGAAGGGTGATTGTCTTAGGCATCGCTCCCTCTACATGCTCCTTGTTTTGGTTGCAGATGCTTTGCATTCCATCGATCTAGTGCATGGTGGTACATCGATAGTTGTGTGTGGGTGTTTTTGTTATGGGGTGTGCTGGTCTTGGGCATTGAATGTGTGTGGCAGGGAGCTGTGCAATAGTGGGGTTCGCGATTTTTTATATTGTGCTATCATCTTTTGTGTGGTGGTTGTGTTTTGTGATGGATACAACTGTTGGCAATGTGGATAAAATTTATTTTTCAGAAGTCTTAATGGGGTTTGATATGCTCCCATATAATCATGGTAAGGGTTTAAATATTTTAAACAATGTCTCAAATGGACTTCCAGGTCATCACAAATTAGTGGGTCTCCTGCTCTGAAAGTGAATCAATGTTTAGTTAAGAGCGTGTCTCATCCAGTCCTTGTGATCTAGCCAAACTCTATTGAGGAAGATGTTACCTATCTAATTAACCATGCTTTAATCCATAAGGTTATGGTGATCAAAGTTTCTCTTCAATTTCTTAAATCTTGGGTTCGTCACACTTGGAACTTGGAAGGAGATGTGGAAGTTATGCAAGAAGCCAACATTTATTTTATGTTTGTGTTCTCTTTCCTGGTAGATCAAAATAGAGTTATTGAAGGTGAGCCATATTTTTACAATTAGGTGGGGCTGTTTACTAAACACTAACACATTGGCTTTAATCTAGTTGAGGAGCTTCCCTCAAGGGCGTTGGTTTGGGTGAGGCTTCCATGGCTTCCTCTAGAATTTTGGAGAAATGATATTTTACACATGATTTCTCTTCTATTGGGAAAGCCTATGGGGCCATCACAATAAACTCTAGATAAAAAGGTAATCTCCCTTGCTTGCATTTGTATTGAGATTGATTTAAATAAATCATTACTATATGCTTTAGACATTCAGGTTGGGTCCACCTCATAGATTCAATAGCTTGATTACGAGGCTCTTCCATTTTGATGTCAAATCTATCATGAATATGGGAAAGTTTACAAAAGAAGTGTTCTAAGCTCAACACTTCAGGATTGGCCACCAGAGGCAATTTAGCTAAGGGTATTCCTTTCCCAAATCCATCGAAGGCTAAAGGGAAAACCCCTATGTTTGAAGGGGAGACAAATAAGGAGGATTTTGTTCAGGTAAAAGATCACAATAAAGGAAGAGGCCAAAAGAGGAACCTCAAGGATAGGTAAGATGATGCCACTTTTGATCAGTGAACAAGTCCTTGAAATATTTTGATCAACAAATGGAATTTACCATTTGTAACATGCCCAACTAGATTTAATTCAAAAAATTAATATTGACATTTTAAAAATCAAATTTATGACACAAATTCCATAGCTAATTCCTTTTAGCAATTTTATGTGCATAAATCACAAATAAATCTGAAATATATGTATATTCATTTCCAAATTTCAGTAGTCACATACAAGTTTGACTTGGCATTCAACACCACATAGTCAATTCTCAATTACAAAGTTTTCCTTCTATTACATCATTTTATTCTTTTACATCAATGATACAAATACATAATAGAATTATGATATGATTCCTCTATGAAAAATCAACTCCACTAGTGGACAAGAACGTGATTGAGATGCTTTTCCACCCAACCACAAAGCAATGCTTCCTCAAAATTCTCCAGCCAGTCGAAGAATACAAAACGTTGCACGAAACACTTAGCAAGTGATACAATTTGCAAGGTTGAATCTGTGCATTCCTAACATCATGCGTTTCTATCTACTATTAGAATATGCAAGTTCCATGTTAGGTAAGTAAATCAATAGAGAGAGAGTAAATAATAATAGTCTATTCCATATATGTATATATAAAATGACTACAAAGCTTGGCCAAACTCATGTTGCATGAAATGAAACTCTAGTTAGATTTGGAAAAGAAAATCTACACTCTCTAGCACCCATTCTTGGAAGAAAAGCTTATTGAATATCAAAGGGGTATCCCCCCCCCCCCCTTTTAGACCATCTATTAGTAGTAATCTAGTGTGCTATAGTCTACCACTGAATTCTTGTATCATTCTATTTAACATAATCAAACATTATTCATTTAATTCTGGTATAACCATTCATCTATTCATCATATGTAATTGCAATTCAACAATGTTCCATGTTTACAATTTGTTCCATTTGCAAAAGATATATTTTTTATGTTCAATGAGTAAAATAATCAAGATGAATAAGAAGGTATACTGCATGTATATGCACATGCATAAAGGGATATTCATGCATGCACACATAAATGTCTAAAAATGAAAAAATTGAAATATGCATATACATTATAAAGAATTAAATAAAAATTTCCCTTTCATAGAGGTTTAATTTTCATATTCACAAAGAAAAAAACATTACTTCATTCAGTGCTCTATTAAATTAATTTATCATTTAATCTCAATTTAGATACAAAGGAAAGAATTTGTTTCATAGTCACTTGTCTTTTCGAGTAAGGACTAAGAACAATTCAATGAATCTTAGTTGAATTACATCATCCATAAAAACAATATTAACATAAATAATATACCTTCATTCTATTGCAACAAAAGGATCCATGCTAGATTTCTTTTGATCAAGGTATCCATTCGATAATAAATTATTTCGACAAAAAGGACCTTTCTCCTAATATTTAGTGATCACTATAACATTGTAATTAAAATTACACACTTTTCATCAAAATTTCATCCCTGAAGAGGGAACCGATACACATGTTATCTTTCATTGATAACATGATATCAATACCTTGGGGTTTTATTAGTAGCCAATATCTATTGAGCAACAGGTTCGACCCATAATAATGTGGGACACCTAAAATACATATTTAAAACAACAAGGCATAGTCAATGCTTCAACTCAGTTATTAACACAAGAAATTTAGCAATGATCAAGTGTGTATCTACATTCATGCATATATATACATATATATACATTCCCATCAAATCAAATGTTTCCAACACATGTGGCTTGAGAAGGCCTATTGTAGGTAACACATTGTTAAAATACATCAAACATGGTATTGTTCAAATCCACCTACCACTTAATAGTGTATGGTGAGATTTATAGGATATAAAAGTGATATATACACCGCTCGGCCCATGCATTTAGCAGGGCATGCACATCACCACCCTAACACAACATTAGGCAAGATTCAACATGTTGTGAGTATCACATTGAAATGAGATATAAAAAAATATTATCTGCTCTATTGGTCACCTATAGGGTGTTGGAAATCATACAAACCGACAATAATGAAACTAGGAATAACAATGATAGGTTAAATTGCCACAACCATGAAGATTAAATACCATACAGGTGGTAATCTTGTCTTGGGTACATGTAACCCAACTTCCTACACTGGGTCTAGCAAGAATATAGAGCCTTCAAGGTGGCTTGACATACAAAAGGGCTTCACATGGATCAACATGGTTGATCAACAAAGAAAAGATCAAAGACAACATTCACCAACATTCAAAGAACATATACATAGATGTGATTCTTTGTCTTTAGAAATTCAAAGTGTGATTTGATAGTTTCACCTTGTTTTTTTTATAAAAATTAGTTACAAAAATAAATGTTTTGAAATACTAAAACATAGCAAAAATTCACATAAACATGTACTAAGTTGACTCATAATGAAAAGTAGATTAAATCAAGAATCTTGAAATTTCAATTTAAAATTTGAGATTCAATCTTAAACACTTCAAAATTGAAACTTGACCAAAAAAAAGAGTACAACTTGCAAGACGAATAAGCACCTATATAATAAATGATTAATATTTAATCACAATTTTAAAAATATATATTTAGATAAAAAATCAATAAAATGAATTAAAATCATGATATAGATCAAACCAAATATAAAAATATACCACTTTTCAATATATAATGTTCATTAAATTAACAAAACTAAAAAACATTAGTATATTAATATAAAGTAACATTAATATATTAATTCACTATAATTTGAGTTGTTTTATGATATTCCAAGAAATATGTGGGCTTATTCATTTATCAGTAATCTAATTTATTTTAACATTCTAAAATTTCATTAATTTTCTCATTTGTATATATAAATCCTAAAATATACATAGGATTTGATGTTGTCTAGTCTTTAAGGACATATTCATTAAGATGTTACTATGTTCATTGATTGATCCTTTTGTGTTTGAAATATAATAATCTATCATCCAACTAGATACAAGTATCCATCTACTTGATGTTCAACGTCCCCTCACACCAACACATCCAAAAAAATTAGATACAAACAATATTCAGTATTATGTTGCAATTATTTCTATTCACTACTATGTCTAGGTGTGCATATGAGAAATTTGGAAGCTATCAAGAATACATCCTTACACACTTTGTATGGTAGTTCATTTACTTAAAGAATGTGTTGCACAGGTTGTATTATCAAACTAGAATACAAATACAAAGAGATGGACTAAATAGGAGTATATTATGTTTGGGGTAGTTTATGCCAAGGTGCATGTCCATTACCTATATGTATGTCTTAATAGATTCTTATGAAAGCTCCTATTGTTCTAGTTGATCCAAAATTAAAAGGTCTTATATCCACCTTAATAAATTGGTTCATCTATTGCCTAAGTTGATTATAATTTTGAGATATTTTTCTTAGGTTTGATATCCCTAGCACTCAAATAAATGTATAGAGTTAGGGATTTTGTAAAGTGCTTCTTTACACTTTCACGCTAATATAGGGATTTATTAATTAATTGAGGTTAATTTGAGCTTAATTGGCCCTTAAATTCAAATCCAAGACTAATTTATTGCAGCTTTTGAGGGATAAATCCTAACACTCATTAATAATATTTCACAACACTTAATTTTTCAATAAATATGTCCAAGGATAGTGACCTAAGAACCATTCACCACCTAGTGAATGGGTCCTCCCTAGGTCCTAGGACCCCCCTTTGGCATATCATTTCATGTCTTAATTAAGTGTGTTAGGGCCCATTTTCCCTATTCTGAATGAGTCCTCCTTAACTTAGGACACCCCCCTTGGGGTGTGCTTTTGGTAGTATTTTAATAAATTCAAATTCTAAATATGATGTCAGCTTGTGTTATTTGACTTTTGGGATTTAGTCTTAAGTTATGTATAAATATAAGGCTATTTCACCTAGTTTCATCTAAAAAATATAAGAAAATTTATGAGAAAGTCCTAGTAGAAAACTAATGAGAACAAGAGTTCACAAGAGCATTTAAGAAGGCATTCAAGGGGAAATTATTGAATTTTTATTGCAACAATCAAGGATCCCTTTCATCATATCAAAGTCATGCATGTTGTTGAGCTAATGGGTATGTGCAAGATCATCATGGAAAAATAGGCCCTTAAGTGGTGATAAAAATTCAGAAAATCAGAGTTAGGCAACTTGACATAAATATTTAAATAAGTTATCTATATTAATTAAAAAATATGTAAGAATAGAATCTGTAGAAAATTGAATGTAGTTTCTAAACTACTAGGTTTATTTTATAAGAAAAAAATCTATTTGGTGAAAATTTGAAATTTCAATGCAGTAGTACTTAAATTTCAGGGAAAAAATAAGAAGTAGGTGTATGTCTGATCACCATAACCACAATAAAATGATAATATTTTTTTATATTATTTTAGATATAAGTAGGGGAATCATGTCTTGATGTGATGCATATTTTTTTGTAATTTTTTTCCAAGTAAATAGTTAATTATGAATTTTTTATTACAACTTTTTAAAAATATAAAAACTTGTATGTCTAACTACCTTAACTTGGTCAACACTTCATGAAATTCAATCATTTTTTTTCAATCCTATAATATGTGAAGCATAGAATGTGATGCATGTTTCATATTCAAAAAATGTGATACCGTTTGAATGCTATAGATGTTTTTCAATCGGACTATCAATTAGGACTTTAGTCGTAATTCAAATAAAAAATGAATAATGATAATTTATTAAATTCAAGGTAAAGAATAATTTATATCTGTGGAAAGTTGAGAATCTCCTTTAAAAACCCTTTTCGTTTCATCAATTTTGGATTAAAAATAAGTTGCCAACCACATGGGCCATCATATCACTTACATATCGCTACTTTTTGGTCCATCATGATCCTGCACATACCCCTATCCTAATTAGAATCAATGATAAATAGAGATGGGATCTCAATACATGTGATTTGACTAGATTTCTTATCTTTGCATGACGTGCTGACACAAAATTCCTTAATTTGAACATCAAATAAAGTTGTCGATGTTGATTCAAAGAATTTTCGAAACTAATGCCATTAACAATTCAAACCTATATCAATTGATTGTTCATAAAGAATATTGAAATCATCGAATTCCTTCAACAAGCATTCTCCTATTGTATGGGTTTTTTTAATAATAATCACATTTAATTTTTCATGATTACAAGATATGATTATAATGAACAAACACATAAGATTACCTCCAAATTACTTAATCAAGAATCTACCACAATAATATATGATCTAAACACTTTAAAATTAGTGTGATTAGATGTGTCATTTGCCAAAAAAAAGTGAAATGCATTTGATGTTGGTACATGTGCAAATGTCAAACTTTGTCACAAAATAAAAGTATAATTCTTTAATAGAATAAGATTAACTAGATCACACCACTACAAAGTAAATGAAAAATTATGTAGTTTTTTATAAATTGCAGAAAAAATGATATTATAGAAATCCAAATGAAACATTACAAGTTCCCAAAATGATCTATTCTCAACAACACCTACGAGAATTTACAATTTATAAAAAAACTAAAAACCAAAATAAAATCATCTACACCACTATAAAGATCATGAAAGTTTACCCTAAATAAAAAGAAAATTCTAAAATAAACGATCTTTGGTCACTAAGATATAAGCCTTTAAAGTTGAACTAAAAAATAAATAGCGTAGCTATAGAGGAGGTAGGTTGGGAGGATAAATTATGATGTAACTATTCACAAAGTGCTAACGTTAGTAGTCCACAAGGTATACACAATGCTCATTCTTATAAGAATATTCTTTTCAAACATAAAACCAATCACTAATATTTGAAAGCTACCTCAATTGCTGAAACCACTACCATAAATTTGAAAACCATCATTAATGTGTGGAAATGACTAACAAAAAAGAACATATTTATTGTGGAAGACAAGCTATTTTTCAATTTGACGAATATTGGGAACTACATGCAAGAGGATTGTGGCAAGAGCCTACACCATGTGATGGCTTGTGTATGATTTATAGGTACCTTGCATCAATTAGGTACGCCCCCATGACTGCATTTTATCAATGTACTCTCCGTGACTGTATCTTGCAAGACCCTGCATAAGTTTCTTATTTAAAATCTAAAAAGTTAAAAAAGAGTTACGATCATTACAATTCATATGACTGATAAAGGAAAAAATTTCATGTAATTGCTTGTGATAAGAATTTGATGAATTAGTGATTGATCTTTAAGTTCTTGGAACTTTTTAATGCAATGGTTGGGTCATATTTAATCCACGTGATTAAATCTCAAATTCAAAACTTTATATATTTGATTTCACATGTCTAATTTTAATAAATCAAAAGGCTAATCTGTCTTTTCTTGAACATTTTAAAGTCAAAAGTGAGTTCAAATTTGCATCAACAAGATTTAATGTGAACCTATAATAGAAATTCACAAAAAGAAACCCTCCCAAATTTGATATGTTTATCACAATTTTTTAATTCTTCATATCCTCATATGATATAAAAGAAGAATATATTAAAATTTTCAAGATCCATCAAGATTTACAATATAGGTTTCTCAATAAATAGTAAGAAGAAGCAATCCTACAAATTTTGATACTATACATGTAAGAGTTGGTATAGAATTTTCTATACTATGCAATGTTTGACTAAAGATGTAGCTATCCACGATCTAGGATATTCAATGAAAGCGCAAAAGAGACCAAATTTGAGAAAAGAATGTTATTCTACCAAAAGATGCAAATGATATAATGACATGACTAAATTGGAGATTACAAAACACTTTCGTTTTATAGACGAAGGTGAGACATAAGATTGTATAATACTATGACATGTGTCTTAATCTTGTGACTTGAGACAAAAAAATGTAAGTATCTTGTGTGTATCTTAAGTAAACTTAAATAAATAATATAAATAGGATTTAGGTGATGAACCAATTATACTGTATATATAAATATATATACACACTGAAAAACACACATACATATATACACACACATATATGTTTATCTATATACATATAGTAGTTACCTTTTATATACAAACAAGAGAATAATACACTAAAATAAGTGGATGACAAAATTGAATTTTAGATAAAGTAAAATCTAAACAAGATAAAAAGTCAAATTATAATCTCATAAAATCAAATATAAACTAATTACGTCGAAGGTGTATCATATATGAGCTTTCCAAGTTCATTTTAGCTGTGAACGGTCCAAAACAAAAGATATGGCTTGGTTGACATTAAAACGAATCACAGTCATCCACCGTTTCGTGTTTTCCTACTTTATCACCGCTTTTCATGCTTTGGCTGCTTTTTCATTCACACCTTCATGGATTTTCACGCCATCCAATTTTCACATAAATATAAGCAAGCAAACTGATTGAGTAAATCAACTGTGCACAGTTTTGGAAAACCATCCTGACCGTTTGTTGACATCCCTTTATGTTCGCATTTTTTCTGTCGTTCAATTCAACCGAACACACAAATCCTTCATCCCATTTTATTCGGTTCGTCGCCATTTTCGTTGGCTCCGCCTACAACAAAATTCCTTTGGACGAGGGTGAGGAAGCAGGGCCTTCCACAATGGAGGACATGAGCGTTGAAGAAGAAGCAACGATCGAAGGTTCGATTCAATCTAGAGAAGCGGTGAAAGATGAAATAGACCAAGTGACAGAGGAAGAGGAGAATGAGGTCAAATATCTTTTAGAATTTCCAGAGCACATACTATTTGAAGAGAGTGTACAAATGGCTCCGCTTCAACTAGATTCGCAAGTTGTGGTGCAGCCCTATGACCAATCCGAGTTTTTCCTCAATTCTGCAGCTCACCAAATTAGAGAACTGAAAGGTCAATACCAATGAGGAAAAGTTTGGGGGAATGACACCATAGCAGGAGCTTGCCAGCATTCCATCTGCGTGCAACAAACAAAAAATGCCTCCCAGGTCATAGAAACATGGCCTCTAAAATTACATCATTGTAGGGTAGGCATAAAATGGATTCATTCAAAAGGCTTTAGACCTCTCCTGTGAAAAAAATATGACATTCCCCAGAAAGGTCTTAACTGGAAAAGAAATAATGGTCTCCTAGAACACCACGCTGCCCGGATATTCCCCACTTCTCTGTGCAAACTGCATGCCTCCCTCTTCTTGCATGTTTCCCTTTCCAGATAAAATATAGTGAGTGGGTGCCAAGTTAGATTTTATGCATGATAAAATAGTAATGGGTTTTCCCAATGTGAAATGGTTTGTGTTGGGGGACGACGATTCCATTTTTAATATTCACAATCTGGTTAGTGTGCTCAACAAGTATGACCCTTCAGAGATGTACTATATTAAAGGCCCTTCTGAGAGCCATTCTATGAACACATATTTCAGTCATTCCATGGCATTTGGAGGAAGGAGGATTGCAATCAGCTACCCATTGGCAGAGGAGTTGACCCAAATCATGGATGAATGTCTGGAGTGTTATCCCTAGCTCTTCGACAGTGGTGATCACCTCGATGCTTGCATTTCCGAGATTGGTGTTCCTCTTACCATAGAGCCTAGTTTCCATCAGGTATTCTCTCCACATTTTTTCCATCAATAATTCCAAAATTTTCCAACACCTATTCTCAAATCTTAAAATTTATGTTTTTTTCGCTCTGTCTTTCTGGTGATGGATCACCCAAACATGTAGGTAAACCAAATTCATAGCTTTTTTTTTCTGAAACTCCTATTCAATCGTATGGACTATGAAAACCTTATGTAGATTTTTAAATGATGAATGCCTATATCACTCATTTCGTTTCTTGTCTCCACATAATGTACTTTGCTGAATGTTTTTCTATTCAGAAAGTGTAGCATTGACATCATCTTTCATTAGTTAGCATTATGTCCTCACAGTCCATTGAAAAAAAATTTATGTCTTTTGGTAACTCTATGTTGAAGTTTTCTAAGTCAATGTTTCAGATACACTGCATGATTCGTCATTAGCATGTTTTATTTATTTACATTATTTTCACATATAAGCCTTCAGTAGGGTAGGGAATATAGTTTGGAATTTTTAATAGCTTTTAGACCACTGTGATTGTGCCTTCTGGATTTTTAGTAAAGCTCTTCCTGGACATCGCTGCTCCATTTTACCTCTACATCAGAGCCCAACTGACATTCACTCAGATTATATTGATCAAATTGGAAATTACAACAGTATTTTAACATTGTTACTCTCTCATCTATGATCTCCTTCAAAAGCATGATAATTTGTGTTTCACCAAAAGATGCATTTCTCTACCTATGCCATAGAACTCTATAAATGAGAAACACAACCTAATAGAAAATTAAGTTATTTAACAACAGACTATAGAAAGAAAAGGTATATACCAATTACAACTAAATAAATGAACTGGAGGTCAAGACTGCATATCACCAGTAAGCAATCAAACCAGACAACATGCTACCAAACTTATAACTAGCCGGCCTGAAGAGTACATAAATTGTGCTGCAGCTGAAAAAGTGTGCAACAATGTAACTAGAAAAAAAACAAAATGTCAAATATTTATCAAGGATTTCATATATTTTTGCAAATTTATAAAATTATTTATTGCACATAGTTGTTGTAATAACATGTTTATTCTGTTATCTGTCTTTTTTCTTCTTGTAAATGTTAGGGGAAGCTGATCATTCGAAGAGTGTGTGTTCTTTGTCTTCAATTTTTATTTTGTTGCATAGCTTTTCATTGCATCAAGATATTGGTCTATTGCATATATTGCATAAATCACCTCTTTTAGCCAATACTTTTTCTTAATGCTGATATGATCTTATGAGATGTGTTTTCCCCTTTTCCTAGGCTATATTTTAGGTTCTCATAATGACTACTACATATTGATGTAGTAATTATAGGCCATGTAATGATAAATCTCTTTCATGACATAAATCTGAGTCACATCTATAGATACTGAAAATTGATCTAGGCCTGCGAGTACACATTCGACATAATTTTCTATTTATCCATTGTCATGATTAAATAATGTTTATTATTTAATTACCTTTTTGTATAACACATATTTCCTCTATTAATTAAATACCCATTTTAATTAATTCATAATGACCTTTATTCAACTTGATTAATTAAATAAATCATATTTGTTTAATTATGTCACTAACTAATCAATTCTCCTTCTTAATTAAATAATTTATTATTTAATTATTCATTTAATCCTTTTCAACAGTCAAATTAAATAAATTACATTATTTATTTAATTTAATCTTTTATTTTCGAATGTTGAATTAAATTAACATTTAATTCATTATTTAACTATTTATGTCACATTCTTCTATCATCCAGTTGACTAATCATTAACTCACCTTCTGACTCAAGATCTATTTTTAGTTCTTCAGTTATCTTTGAATTCAATAGTTGATCATCTTTGTGAGAGGACTCTTTGTCACAACTAGTCAGCTAACTAGTTCTAAACTCATATGCATGATGTGTTTATTAATTAAATATCTTTATTTAATTAATTAACTCATGTTTGCATTCGAATTCTTTATTCTTCGAGTTCTAACTTTGTCTTTGACATTCAAAATCTATTTCTTCTATTTTTGAAGACTCTTAACTAAAGATTAAGATCTTGAACTCTTGTTCTTCCTGTTTTTGAATAGTCTTGACATAAGATTAAGTTATCGTTCTAATTTAATCTTTATCCTACAGTCTTTCCTAACTCATGTTCTAACTCACATTGTAACTGACAGATAACTCACATCGCATGACATTCATCAATATCATTTGTCGATCTGTCTTTCAATCTGAGTCGATCGTTTGGAAACCCAAAATCTATAAAATGGCATGTCATTATCATTATTCCTCCTCCCAAAATCATACACTTTTGAGAAGAAACTTTATCTTCGATATTTTTCTTAGACATTTAACATAGTTATGCTTGCATCAATACTGAAAATTTGAGGGTAAGAATACTGAAACAACAAAATGGAGAGGAGCAATCGAGATAATTCGAAGGGGTGAATGCATATTCGGTGAGAGCTTTCCAATTGATTTGTTTAGTTTGATTATGTTTACTTTCTTCGTTCTTTGTTGTTTTGATTTAGATTATTTTTTAGTTTAGAATTGATCATTGTAATCTGTGCAACTATTAGCATTAATCTTCCAAGAAATCTAGGTCTTACATTTGGTGAACCCGACGT
Source organism: Sequoiadendron giganteum (assembly GCA_007115665.2). Lineage (NCBI taxonomy): Eukaryota > Viridiplantae > Streptophyta > Pinopsida > Cupressales > Cupressaceae > Sequoiadendron > Sequoiadendron giganteum. The sequence continues at coordinate 603,238,016 of CM021107.1, forward strand.
GAATTCGCGTAACTATTTTACGTTTTTTCTGTTTTCCAAAAAAAAAAATGCAAGAATCGTATGGCGCATTGCATCTGTTCAAACAAACGATGCATCTATATCAGCGAGCCACATTTGCAACACTCTGCACTGCATCTACCATCACGCACCACATCCATGAACTCCCGACCTGCATCCGACTGTCAACATTTCGACCCACGACTGTGAACACGAATCGCATCCACAAATCAATGTCGAGCCGCATTTGTGGCTTGAAAAGCCACATCTGTTTGGTAAGAATTTTTAACCCATTTTCGTACATCCCCGTTTTCTTTTTTTGTTTTTAGTGTGATTTCATTTTTTCTTAATGTTTGTTTGTAGTTGTGTTAAGGGGAAATAACGTAGTGTTTTGCATGACGAAGCATAGAAGACAATAAAAAAACCAAAGACAATATTTTTTGTAGCACGAAAGCTAAAGACAAGAACAATAAACTACTGATCAGTGTGCATGCAAGACCTAAAGCCTTTGTTTTTATTTATTTAGCAAGCTTTCTTTTTCGTAGATAGATAACTATCATTTGGAATAAAAAGAATCAGTGTTTGCTTTGCTTGGTACAAAAGCACATATTTGTCACCCTTTATGATTCAGTATATAGAAATATCCTCTCCCCTTGCGCAGTCATGTGATCCTGGGTGTAAGAGAAACGGTTACTGACTCTAGAACTTGAGCCTGTCTTGGTGGGAAAAAGTACTCACCCCAAGACGACTCAGACCGGTAACACGCTTTAGCCAACAACTTCCACCCGATATATAAAATCGGATTTCTCAAGGAAACCCCAGAAATCACGCTCACTATTCTAACAAGAAGGGAGAAAATGGTCTCTTGTCGAGCTTAGTAGTGTGTGACGAACGAAATGCCCTTACTAAATACCATGTTGTAGTTTTTCCAAAATCCTACCTATTTGTTGGCGCAGCAGGGTTGGCCCTGTGAAGTCATCTTACATTCTTACAGTTTATGTGTGGAGATGAGATGTATGCCATGGGAGTTTCATGGGTAAATTAGCTTGGTTGCCCCGTATAAGTGAGTGTCATGGACGAGAGCCAGTGGGGTCAAGCTACTAGTCATCCATCATAAATATGCATAGCTGGATTTATCCAAGTAAGAACTCAGCAAATATTGTCCAAAAAGCCTAGGTTGTAAATTTTTTCTTGTGTCTTAACAGATCTATCACTTCAAAAACTGAAAATACATTGAATGTTGTGTTTTTTTTGTTGTATTCATCAAAAACTTGATCAAACAAATGGAGTCAGTCAAAACAACTTTCAAAAAACTACAAACTATTAAAAAGTGAGTCTCAACTATCAATTTTAACATCACATCTGTCTTAGTGAGTTGCATTTGTTAGGGTAAATACCGCATGTGTTTGTCAAAAATTTCATTTTGCAGTCTGGATATTATGAACTGTAACTGTCAATTTTTGAGTTACATGTGTATATGCACGCCGCATCTATCAATGTTTGAGCTGCAAGTGTTTGTCAGAAAATTTAGGTTTTTACAGTCCATATTTCAAGCCGCATATGGGTCGGTAAGTCGCATATGTTGAACTGTAAACCGCATCTGTTAGAAAACCACAACTACTTGTCAAAAATTTGAAACCAAGTTTTAGTCAAAACGCTGCATGCTTATTGTAAAGTCGCATATGTCAAACCGAAAACCGCATCTGTCGAGAAAAGCCGCAACTCTTTTTCAAACATCTGAAACTAGGTTTTAGTCAAATCACCGCATGCATGATTGTAAATCGCATCTGTCAAAATTAGAACCACATTTGATAGGTGAACTGAGTTCGACTGTCAACAAAAAATATCGAAAACTACAAAACCGAGTCCAAAACATTATTGTCATTTTCACTTTTGTTTCTAAAGATCAACCTTGGACATAAACTTGAAAATTTTCTCAAAACCTTGCATTATTAGGTGTCATATATGTCCTAGTCATCATCATCTTAAGTTGCATGCATATAGATACTTCCTAGGAGATTGCATATAGCAGAATAGAACAACTTTCCACGTCATTGGATACGTTCATGTCCTGATTTGTCCTCATCATTGAACCTAGTCACTTTAGTCCTATTAGTGAATCTTTTTAGCTCAACATTCTAGTTTGGGAAATTCACCTTGTCAACTGTCCTTGTCCTACAGTCAGGTTCCTTGGTCAAACACAAATCAATGCATGCATTTACTCCTTAGGTGGTAGGTTATCCCTATTTTGGAATCATTTATCGTCATACTCTACTCAAGATTTTGCATATTGTATGTCATATCCCACGTTATCTTAGTATACGTCATTTTAAAAATATTTAGCAACATCCTTATTTGTCAGAAAATCCAAAAAAAATAGAGAAAGGTCATATCAGTTTTTAGACATAGTCTGCGTTACCCCGGTTTAAGCAACTATTCATGGTCGAAACAAGGTCTCAAAAGAAACGTAAAGCAATGTCGAACCCTAACGAATTTGTCAATCCTTTTAGAAATCAACCATCAGGGAGTGAGAGACCACACAAAGTTTTTCTTGATAAACATGTCACTAGAGATACCCATGGACAAATCATTGTCGAAGACATAGACGCCACCGTACAAGATCCTGAGTTTGCATCCTTCATGGATGAGTCTTTGGAAAATGATCCCCAATGATATCTAGGAAAGTTGCTAGTAGAAGGTGCCACACTACCACTAGGATTTAAAATTCATACTTTGAAACCATAGTCCACTCAACCAACCCAAACTTTGACGTCAAATGTTTTTATTCCCCAAATAACCGTAGTGATCTCAACTGGCATACCTACTCAAACATCATCAATTGTAAGAACAATCCCTTTCAGCGTAACACAAGGTTTACAATTTACTACGGGAGCAGCTTCCTCCAACCCCTTTGGCACCAACACTACTAGTAAGAGATCCAAAGTTGGTATGAGGATTCCTATACCACATCAGAACATTCAGACAGTAAATATTACTATACCAAATCAAAACATTCAGACTAGAAATATTCCTATACCACATCAGAATATTCAGACAGGAAGTATTCCCACTCCGAATCAGAATATTCTAACGAGATATATTCCCTCACCAAATCACAACCCGTCATAGAACATGGCATTTCAGAACACCTACATTGATCCAAACAACGCAAACAGCATGTCCTTGACACAAGTAGATGTTCTCCAAAACAAAATGCAAATACTTCAACAACAAATGGACAACATATCTGTATCAAGCAAACAAACTATCTCAGCATAAGATCTATGTCCATGTCCTTTCGAAAAAGTGCTTTACATGACACCCTTTCCCCATGGATATGTTATACCGAATTTTCCTAAGTATAATGGGAGGAAGAATCCTTTGGAACACATTAGAGAATTATCAATGGCATGCATGGACATCTCATATGACCCCACATACTTGATGAGACTATTTGCATGAACCCTTATCAGGATAGCACTGGAATGGTTCTCCAAATTACCATATGGCATACGATCCTGGGGTGAATTAGCCAAGAAGTTTGTCGAAGACTTTTCCTTTAACATAGACAACAAAATAACCATAGCAACCTTGTGTCACACAACACAAGAAGATGGCAAAACTTTCACCACTTTCTTCCAGAGATGGAGAAGTCTAGCTAGCAGATGTCCAGTTGAAATACTAGAAAAGAAAAAGGTCACGATATTCCTTGAAAACATCAATCCAAAACTACGAAGTGACTTAAGGGTACACTATTGTACTTCATTCCTATACTTGGTACAAAAGGGAATCATCCTTGAAAAAGGTCTTATAGACAAAGGAGAAATTAAGGTACCAGGCAAAAACCCAATCGTTCACCATCAAAATGTTCCCAATGATAGGAATAAATTCTGGCCTATAAACAAAAATGTTACAAATGACGGCATTGTTGATGCTAAAAACATACATACAGGACCAGTTATCACACTTAGAAGTTACAACCCCAATCAAGACATGACAAATAGTCCAGATCAAATAGCCAATTATGTCCAAAATTCACAACAACATTGATCGCAAAGGATATTTCCTACACATGAATTTACCCCTTTAGGACAACCAATCGAGACAGTTTTCAAAGAGTTGATTAAACATAATCTCATCAAACCTTTGGAACCAAGAGAGTATGATCCTGGATAGTTTAAACCTTCATGGTGAGACGATAATGCTTTTTTTGACTATCATCGAACAAAAGGACACAACCTACAACAATGTCGCCAATTGAAGAATATTATACAAGACTTTGTTGAAAATGGAACCATCGAGGTCAATGGTTAGAAAAATATCAAGAACAGTGATCATAAGGTCTTCACAGACCCATTACATGACCACACAAAAGGAAAAGCCTCCAGCTCAGAAACCAAGAAATCTTCGTCAGCCAATTACACAAACACCAACTATGACTATGGAAAAGGAAAGATCGTATATACCCTCCGAGCTACAAATGAACATGTCGATACCATCACCATTAAGATGCATCCTGAATGTGTTGTGAACACATGCAGAACAAAGATAACCATTCCATGTCCTTCTTCTGAGCCACCAACACAGTCCTCCAGGTCTAAATACAATCTCCTTGATCAACTAAGCAAAACCCCCACACAAATATCCATTTTGGAATTGTTGACTTTATCACCTGAGCATAGAGCTATTCTTGACAAAGCTCTGCAGAACACGACTGTCCCTACCAACTTAGATTTCAATCATTTCAAAGAAATGGTAGGATATTTAACCAAATCCCATCACGCCATGTTTTCCCAACAAGACTATTCAACATAAAAGATTGATCATAATGACCCATTACATCTTGAAGTCCTAGTCCATCAAACCAAACTCAGATGAGTCTTGGTAGACGAAGGAGTAGGTTTGAACCTGTGTACCCTAAAATTGGTTAACGCATTAGGATTCTCAGAAGAATGTGTAGACACCTCAAAGAGTATAGTTATCAAGGCTTATGATGATGAGGAAAGATCATCCAAAGGAGTTGTCACACTCCCTATCAGAATTGGCCCAACAGTCATGAACACTAGCTTCCAAGTCTTGGATCTGACCCTTCCATAAAACCTATTGCTAGGTAGACCTTGGATACATGCAATGAAAGCCGTACCTTCCACATATCACCAATGTCTCAAATTCCCATATAATGGCATCGAAATCACGATTGATGGTGATCCAGATCCTCTTCAATACTTTACAAGCTGAAGAATAGTCTCTTCTCAAAAGTATGTGATTTCGGGAGGAGGAATAATGATTATGACAGGCCATTTTATAGATTTTTTGTTTTCGAACGATCGGCTCAGATTGAAAGAGAGATCGATGGATGAGATTGATCAATGCCATGTGATGTGAGTTCTGTGTCAGATAGAACATGAGTTAGAACACGAGTTCAGGAAAGATTGCAGATAGAGACTAAGTTAGAACGTGAGTTAGAACACGAGTTCAAGATCTTAATCTAAAAAAATAGAAGAAATAGACTTTGAATGTCAAAGACAAAGTTAGAAGTTGAAGAATAATGCATTCGAATGCAAACTTGAGTTAATTAATTAAATAAAGATATTTAATTAATAAAAGCTTACATGCATATGAGTTAGAACTAGTTAACTGACTAGTTGTGACGAAGAGTCTTCTCATAGAAATAAACTGATGTTGAATTCAGAGATAACTGGAGAACTAAAAATGGATCTTGAGTTAGAAGGTGAGTGAATGATTTAGATAACTAAATGATAGAGGAATGTGACATAAATAATTAAATATGAATTAAATTTTAATTTAATTCAACATTCAAAAATAAGAGACTTAATTAAATAAATAAAGTTTATTTATTTAATTTGACTGTTTGAAAGGGATAATATAAATAACTAAATAATAAATATTTAATTATAGATAAAGGGGGTCAAATGAATAATTAAATAAAGATATTTAATTATAGTTGGAAAAGTATGATAAAGGGGTAATTAAATAATAAATTATTTAATTGATAGATAAAAGGGGAATTAATTAGTTAGCGACATAATTAAACAAATATGATTTATTTAATTAATCAAGTTGAATAAAGGTTATTTATGAATTAATGAATTAATTAAAAAGGGATATTTAATTAATAGAGGAAATATGTGTTAGAAAGGTTAATTAAATAATTGACATTATTTAATCAAGACCACAGACTATAGAAAATTATGTCGAATGCGGTGTTCGCAGGCCTAGACCAATTTTCGGTGTCTACAATTTGCCCCTATTTGATACAATGTTGGTATGACGTTCTGTCAAAGAAAATATGCCCCGGTCGCGCCTCAGCATGAAACAGGGTAAGGTATGCCCCCTCGGGAAAATTGACATTTTTTGAAAAGTTTCAAAAAAATTAGGAAAATTCCCGATAAGTCAAGATGATGGTTAGAAATGCTATGGAGGTGACAGAATTGAATTTGGAGTTGATACGGACAGGTACGGGTCATTGGAAGTTGAAAGGTGACGCAACCAATAGACTAGGTCAGAAAAAATGCCATTTCAAACCTACCTATAAATAGAAATTAGGGCTAACCCTAATTCATTTGCACTCGGAGGTGATATAAAAAGAGGAATTTTGCTCTGACCATCTGACGAATATGGCACCTATTCCACATACTAGGCATCGAGGATATCAGATCTGGACGTTCAGGAGGCTAGCCGATGCAGGACCATCGGTATGTACCCAAAAATGAATGCTTGAAATTTACTTTTGCACGTAGTTTTAGGTGCTTGAAAATTAATAAGCAAATGCGGTGCATCATAAACGACACATATGCCGTCGTATTCGCCGCATTTGACTACGAAACGACACATTTGCTAAAACATGTATAGGCTAGATTAGTCTATCTAGGGAATGACCGCATCTGAAGTTCAATGCACCGCATGTGTTTTGATGCAACACATTTGCACTAGGAATAGACGCAACTTTATAAGTGAACCGCATATGCATTTTTGAAATGCATATGTGGTAGATAGGTAGGTTAATAAAACTGCACCGCATTTGCGAAAATGCGCTGCATGTGGTTTAATGGACCGCATGTGTAGTAGGTGACAGTGGCAATGGAGATTATGTGATGCATATGTAATATGCACCGCATGTGAGGCTCTGTGCAACGCATTTACAAAATGCTCCGCATTTGTAAATGTGAGCCGCATTTGACTGGTAAAATTTTGAAAAAAAAAATTCTAAGGAAAATTTGAAAATTCTGAACAGTATGGTTTATATGCAGGTTGTTCTAGATCCTATATATACGTGGGAGTCATGACCGGATACATTCGATCTCATAGATCGTTTAACTTCTACAGAGATTCAACTTCTATCTACACTTGGTCTGCGTAATTGCCTCTCGATGCCTGTGATTCGGGCAAACAGAGGGATGCTTACGGCATTATGCGAGCGATGGCACTCAGAGACTTCATCGTTCCATCTACCGACTGGGGAGGCCTCTATCACATTAGAGGATGTGTATAGGATTTTGAGACTGTTGATCAGAGGTGAGCTGGTATTGTATGATACCCAGCGAGGATTGACGGAGCTGGTGAGGTTCTACCAAGTTGATGACATTAGTAGGCTCGGGATTGAGCATTACGAGATCAGATGGCCAATTTTAGTAGACAGGTATGAGAGGATTGACTGTATCTTATGTAAATTGATCGAGGAGATAGTTCTGCCAGATAGACGAGGTCATGGATTGCTTGTGGGATGGGGAGAGTTGTTGGTCGGCGTGTTGGAGAGTGAGACCTTGTATGCATGGGTTCCATGTCTTCTAGGGATTCTATATTTTCAGCTGCACGATATTTCTTACAGCGATGGATAGTCATTGAGTTGTGGGACTACTTTACTAATGGTGTGGGCTTGGGAGAGGATAGCTATATTTCATCCTCCAGTCACAGTAGAGCGATGGGAGAGACACCCGTATGTGTTCCAATATATCAGACACATCACACAGACTCATGTGGGGGACACCAGATACTGGAGACACGCACTGGACCTTTTAGATCAGTTTACATGGAGACCGTACATGGATTGTGAGGAGTGGTTGGATGATGAGAGACATTTACTATTCTGCAAGCAGACACAGTATCTCATTGGGAGGACTGTTTCGAGTGTGCATATTATAGAGAGGCATTTACCAGAGCGGGTCATGAGATAGTTTGGAGAGGTTCAGGATGAGCCTCGAGGTAGAGCAGAGTTTGCTCGGTCATCGAGAGATGTTCCATGGTGGGGACCCATGATTCTAGTGGCTACGGCGGAGGTAGACATATAGCCATTACAACCATTATGTTGGGGTTGGAGTGGTGGATTAGCATATCCAAGGACTATAGTTGCATATGAGGCATGGTGGGCAGAGCATCGCCTGATTCCTTATACAGATCCTGACTAGTCAGCACCAGTCGAGAGATGAGGCATAGGGCCGAGAGGATGACAGAGAGGTGGAGGTGCCAGAGTGGGTGGTAGAGGTGATGGAGATGACGATAGAGGCAGAGGTGGTGGTAGAGGCGGGAGACGAGGACAGAGAGGACAGAGAGGGGGTCAGGCTGGTGGACATGCACCTATTCAAAAGGCAGTAGCAGTTGATGTACTGATGGTAGATATCAGAGGGAGAGTAGATGTACAGGTTGGGGGTGAGCATGTTGCAGGAGGTAGTGGTTGAGGAGCATGTAGAGGTAGATATTAGAGTAGAGGATGTTACAGAGGATGTAGATATGGATGTGGCTATAGATCCTCTAGGTATTTTGGCAAGATATGGAGAGGATGACGTTGAGGATGATGTTGGGGAAGAGGCACCGATGGAGGAGCAAGAGAGAGAGCTTAGAGATCGGATTGTAGAGGGGAGACGGGATGAGGATGCTCCTAGAGATGGCGATAGGGAGGCTTTGGAGGAGAGACTCAGACTTATGACTTCAGAGTTTGAGGTGATGAGACTAGAGAGAGACAGTGCCTACACAGAGAGGGATGGTGCATATGCTAAGAGGGATAGTGCTCGTGCTGAGAGGGAAAATGCATTTATGGAGAGAGACTAGGTGATAGCTTGGAGGCATGAGATAGAGCAGTAGTTTACAGAGGTTAGACTTCGTTGCAGTGGGTCCTCATCTAATGGTATGGTATGAGAGTTGGTCAGATCGGTGGAAAGAGCCACTTATTATAGGGATTTGTATGAGGCCACAGTGCTAGCAGAGAGACTGGCTCCTACATTTTCAGAGGTGCATAGTTAGAGCAGGGGTCATACTAGGAGTCAGAGGACACAGAGCACTGAGGGGGTGGTATGACCATCGAGGACAGGTCCATATGATAGGCCTTCCACCTCACAGAGGCCACCTTCAATTCTTTTCCCACCACCATCACCACGTGATAGTAGGGGTAGCAGGACACGATGACAGGGAGTTATTCATGTAGACATTTGTATTTTTATCAGAGAGCCTGTGAGCTCATGTTGTATTTATGTTTATATTCAGACATTGTACAGTGACACACTATTTTTTTGAGCGATATATATATGATTTTCGTGGCTTCTACATGATATGCAGTTCTATGTTATGGATGATGCTTTATTTCTAGATGATTATGTTTCCAAAATTATGTGTGCACATGTGTTATGAATGAATGTTTCTATATGTTTATGAGTTATGCATTTAACATTGATGTTATGGATGTCTTAATTTACATATGATGGTTGATGCAATGTTCTACATGATGCTTGTATGTGATGGTGATGCAATGCCTATTATGTAATGATTTTGAATGTATGCAATGAAGATGAATGGTACTATCTATATGTTTTAAATGTAATGCAACTATATGAAATGATTATCGAATGTATGCAAATGCAGATGATCTAATGTTTTTATTGTGTCACAGGACTTTATCTTAATGTCAAAGAAGAAAAATTTTAGGAGGAAATGAATTCAGAATGTTAGTAAGAAATAATTAATGTTGGTTGATTGAGAAAATGATATAATGATGGTTGATCGATTGAGAAAAAGATATAATCTTCAATATTGTGCCAAATACGCTATACTTGCTTTGTTATCATCATTGGGTGGGACATGACACAGATGGATAGTACACAGTATGATATGAGATAGACCATAGTGTACAAAGTTATCCACCTGTGAAAAATAGATAGTCGTAGACAAGGAGTGTCTTAACTCAGACTAAGGACAAGATGCCCCAGTCGTTTGGTCAAGACAAACCACAGACAACAGACAAATAAAAGATGGGTCATGAGACGTCATTGCTCCTCTAAATCCTTGATAGGACATCCTTGAGGAAACTAGTAACATGACTCAAAAACCAATGTTAAAAAGACAGTTGATAGACAGCAGCCAAAGAAAAAGAATCCTAAGACATCGTTGCTTCTCTAAATCCTTCAAGGGACATCCTTGAGAAAGCTAGTAACAGGATCTTGCACAAATTGATAAAAAGATAAGACAAAATAAGATATAAAGTCATAAAGCCAAATAAATGTATTCACCAAAACTTGATCTTGTGGGATTGTTTGATGTTGATGTTTGACATAGCGTAATGTGAGAGAATGACACATACCGCATAAGACATTGAATCTGGTTTCGACTTGGTGACTTGTGTATAAGGCATGACAAAGCCTGGTTTTAGAAAGACATGTGCTGTATAAGACGTTGGAGTCTGATGGCATTGAAGTGACAAGCCACATGAGACTATGACAATTTGATGACGTCTGTTGACAAGAAAGACATATCTTGCGTAAGACATAGGTTGATCGCTTTGGCAATGTGTTTGATATGACTTGATGACTGTTGAGACATTTTGCCTTGTGAATGCATGATTTGCTTTGATTCCTTGACTAATAAATTGTGTGTGTGTAGACAGTGTTGACCGTGTATGACATGAGATGATACCCTAAAGTACTAACCTAATGCGGCTAAAGACATGCATCTAAGTGAATGATATGCAATGTATGACATGAGATGATACCCTAAAGTACTGACCTAATGCGGCTAAAGACATGTATCTAAGTGAATGATATGCAATGTGTGTGATACTGAATTGAATGTGAATGAACCCTATTGGACTGACCTAGTGTGGTCTCGGGAGCTCATCAATTGATTAGCCTTGCCTACATTGTACATGCAAAGAACTCGTAGTTCGACACGACCAATGACTTTGAATGTAAAAAGAGTCATGATTTAAATGTGTGTGATACATGACAAACCTAGACTGATAGACCTAATGCCTCGGGGGCACATCAATTGATGGCCTTGCCTACGTCCCAGTCGCAGAGGCAATGTAGTTCGACTATGTCTACGACTGACCTAACATGACTGACGTGACATGATTGACTAGACATGATTGACTTGACATGATTGACTTGACTCAGGTTTTTGGGATTTTCTGACATTTTTATTTTTTTTTATTTTTGATGTTTTCCAATGTTTTGGGATTTTTTACAACATTTTCGATGGTGTGGCATTATGTACTAGGTGCGAGGTCATAGAAACAAGGATTTTCCCCTAGTTGAGAATAAGATTTGGAAGATGGAGTGGGTAATGTGATGGAATGGACGTTTAGATGTCAATCGTTCCAAGTAATGGATGAGACAACCATTTATTATGAGTGATGGTGAAAAAGTCCGATTAGAATGATGGTAGACGGAAGAGCGAGCTTGACTACACATGATGCCTATTTTCCAGGTTTTCACCATGGTACTTATCCATAGCACCACCGAAGCAGTTTTCACTAGTGGACAGATTTATTTCTCTTTACTTTTTACTTTTTTTTTTTCTCAATTTTTTTTTGGTGTTATAAACGCCTGTTTGCCAGGTTTTCATCAAGGTAACCATTTTTTGTTTTTTTTTTCTTTTCTTTTGTATTTTTCCAGATTAAGACACGGATTCTCAGAGAATTAAGTGTAGAACCTCTTTAGATGCAGACTGTTGATAGGGGACAAAAGTGGTTCTCCTTCAGGAGTAAAGAGTTGGTACGCTCCTGATCCAAAGGATTTTGTGACAATATACGGCCCCAACCAGTTAGGTTCAAAATTTCTTGGCTTTTCACGTTCAGATTGGTTCTTAGGATTCTCCATTAATACCAGGTTACCAATGTCAAAGTGTTTATTGAGAACCATCCTATTGTAACTATTACGAAGATGATTTTGATATGCTTGCAAATGATCTAGTGCTTTCTATCTTCGTTCATCCAATAATTCTAGCTCTTGTAACCTACAGACACGGTATTCTTCATTGTCGATATGACCCTTCAAGGATACCCATAGAGAAGGTATTTCAACCTCAATAGGTAAGATAGCTTCGGACCCAAATACGAGGGAATATGGAGTGGCACCGATGGGAGTACAGATGCTTGTGCGATAAGCCCATAAGGCAGGATTAAGTTGTAGGTGTTAGTCATGACCAGCGTCATTGACAATCTTCTTAAGGATTCTAACAATAGTTTGCCTCAACTTGGCCATTACCTTGTGGGTAATATGGGGTGGAGAAATGGTGTTTGATGTGGAATTCTTCACATAAATGGCGTACTTCTTGATTTTTCAATGGGCAGCCATTGTCTAAAATTATGGAGTGAGGTACACCATACCGACAAATGATATAGTTTAGGATAAACTTAGATATTTGTGTGTTGGTTATGTATGTCATGGGAATAGCTTTGATCCATTTGATGAAGTATTCGATGGCGGTGATGATGAATTTGTGGCCATTAGATGATGAAGGGTGTATCTTACCTATGAGGTCAAGTCCCCATTGGGTGAAGGGCCATGGTGAAGTAATTGGACGAAGCTCCTACGTTGTTTCTCTTATCAAGTCTCCATGTATTTGACATTGTCTATATTTATTTACAAAGACATATGAGTCTTTCTCCATTGTAGGCCAATAGTAACCTAGTCTCATAATCTTATGGGCTAGAGTAGGACAACTCGAATGAGATCCGCATATACCCTCGTGTACCACTCGCAAAGTTGTTTGTGCTTCCTCAACATCGAGATATCTCATTAGGGCATTATCTAAGGTATGTCTATACAAGGTTTCTCTGATGATGGTGTACTTAGCTGACTTTCGGATGAAGGTTCGGTGTTGGTTATTGGACAAGTCTTGGGGTAAGGTTTGGTCAGTGAGATAGTTGAATATGTCTGTATACTAAGGAGATGTAGGAACAACAATGGTACACACTATTGCAATATCGGGGACATCATAAGTGGGGACCAAAAGTTGTTCAACCAGAAACTCGAACTTAGGCACATTACTCAGAATATCCAACAAGGAACCCACAGTTGCCATTGCATCTGCAACTCTATTTTGGATACGTGGTATTTGTTGAAAATTTATGTCATTGAAATACTGCTTGAAACTATTAGCCATCCATTTGTAAGGTGCAAGCTTTTCATCCTTAGTCTCGTAATCATCATTCACCTATCGGATTACCAATTGAGAGTCACCAAAGACATGTAGGCTCTTAATGTTCCACTGAGCTGCCATTTTTAAGCCTGCCACTAAGGCTTCGTATTCTGCTATATTGTAGGTAGAAGGGAATGCAATCCTGAATGATTTAGGAATGGTATCACCTTGAGGTGTGACAGATAAGATACCAGCTCCTGAACCATGATTTGTATGTGACCCATCAAAGTATAGTTTCCATTCGGTTTTAATGTCAATGTTGAAGAGAAATTCATCTAGAAAATCTGCCACTAAGGGATGGTCTGCCTTTATAGGTGCATCTGCTAGTTGATCTGCAATCACCTATCCTTTTATAGCCTTCCTTTTGGCATACTTGCTAAGTATCATAACCCATTTAGCATATCAGCCTGTTAAAGCTGCCTTACTTAGGAGGTATTTAAGTGGATCAATATTCGCAATTAACATTGTTTGTCAATTGAGCATATAGTGCCAAAGTTTTTGGGTAGCAAAGACTACTACAAGATAGGCATGTTCTATGTTGTTGTAATTCAATTCATAGCCCACTAAGGTACGACTAATATAATAGACTGCGCTCTCATGGCCTTGATTATCATGTTGTACGAGAAGAGCCCCTAATGCTGACTGAGTTGCTGAGATGTAAAGCATCAATGGTTTTCCCTCTATAGGTGGCATTAAGACTAGTGGAGTAAGCAAATAGTCCTTGATTTGCTGGAAGGCCTCTTGACATTTAGGTGTCCACACAAATGGTACTCCTTTTTTGAGTAGATGTTGAAATGGGTGTATTTTATCTGCCAGTTGTACTATGAAATGCCTAATGGATTGTACTGGAGGAGGCATTTCTATGATAGCTCTTACCTTCTTTGGATCTACTTCAATTCCTCTTCGAGAGATGATATACCCTAACAGTTTCCCTGATTTCACTCCAAAGACACACTTCTTCGGATTTAGCCTGACATTGTAATTTTCTAGCCTCTGGAATATCTTGTCTAAAACCTTCAAATGATCTTCCCTTGTTTCTGACTTGGCTATAATGTCATCTACATAATCTTCCATGATGGTATGTACAAAGTCATGAAAAATCGTAGTCATTGCCCGTTAGTAGGTGGCTCCTGCATTCTTAAGGCCAAACGGAATAACATTCCAACAATATGTGCCCCATGGACATGTGAAAGTTGTCTTATGTTGGTCTTTAGGTGCTATCTTAATCTAGTTGTATCCAAAGAAACCATCCATAAGGGATAGCATCTCATATCCTACTGTAAGATCTACTATCATGTTGATATTCGACAAAGGGAAGTCATCCTTAGGACATGCCTTATTGATGTCTCTAAAGTCAGTGCAAATAAGAATGCCCCCAGTTGGTTTAGTCACTGGCACAAGATTTTATATCCAATCTGCATAGTCTATTGTCCTTTTGAATCCTACATCAAGGAGTTTCTTAAGTTCTTCTTTCACCAATAGAGCGATTTGCGGATGCATTATCCTTAGCTTCTGTTTGACTGGCTTAATACTTGGCTATAATGGTAAATGGTGCAATATTAGGTCTAGATCCATCCCAGGCATGTCAGCATATGACCACGCAAATTTTATCTGCCTCTTTTTGAAGAAGTCCTTAAACTCATGTTGTTATGTCTCTGTTAAAGAAGCTGCGAAATATACTATCCGAGGATTCTCTTTTGTACCTATGTTGACTACAACAGCCTCTTCTACTAGCATTGGTGACTTTTCTTGTTCAACAGGGAGAATATTTAAACCTCTATCCTTGGGTGCCTCAGAGAGGTTTTCACCCTCGAATACCTCCTTTATTTTAACTTTTTCATCGTCCAAAGGCACCTTGCGGTTTTCACCTAGGGACTCATCATTTTTATTTTCATTCTCATTTTTGCAACCAGAGGTGTAAATAGACTCCCCGAAATATGCTTTATCATCCAAGTCTATGGTAAAACCTGCCTCATGATCCCCTCTTGGTATGCCTTCTCTAAGTCGCATGAACTCAACAATTGCTTCATCGTTCTCGAATGTATCTATGATAGGTGTACCTTGTTGATCCTAGTCGATAAGTTCAGGATATATAAGGGGCATGTCATCATCGGAGTTCCTAAAGGTAGCTGCAGACAAGGTGAGTATCGAATGGTTGACATGGTCGTAGAAGTTTTGGACCAAATCCTTCTTGTTTTTCCTCCTAAGGGTAGGTATACTCTATTGTGGAACTATGGTGAGGGCTGATTCGTCAGAAGATGATTTTTTAGGTGCCCAAGATGTAGGATCAAGGGTTTCCCAAAAATAGTTCTCTTGCCATTCTACTTTGGACAAGTGTTTCTTAGGACGAGGACTAGATTGTTTTGTTACAAGTTTCACGTTGAGGTCCAATTCTCCAAATAGGGCATCAATATTCATGGTACTAGTAGATGAAAGGGATTCCCATTCACCATCGCTAGAGTAAGGGGATTCATCATAAACTGGAGGTTTGTCGTAAACTGGGGGAAGTGGTTCATGAGATATCTCAATGTCTACGCAAGCACTCACTTCCTCTTGAAAATATGACGAAGTACCAGGATACCCAATTCTAAGCAGTTGACACCCTAGCCCTAACTATTTTGGTCATGGGTAGATAGTGGGTTATGTCCTTCCATTTTGATATAGCCCTAATCCATTGTGCTCATCATAGCCTTCCTTTTGCATTATCTTAAAGCCTTTTCCATATTGATCCTTAGCTATTTGAATAGACGGGGAGGGGTATTCATGTTCTTCTTGATATAACCAGGAATCACCTTGATCCACAATTTCTTCACTTAATTCTCCCCATTTGGTCAATGTCATTGTAGGGGGAACATGAAATGTGACCACTGATTGTCTTCTATCTACCATGGGTAGGCCATATGCCTTAGGTGGAATCAGTTGACTGACGTAGTATGATGCCTTTATATTATATTCACCACAACCCTTGTCTTGGATCTGAGTTTCGGAATGGATGATGGTGGTTTGAATGAAATGGACTTAGTGAGATGTGATGGGTCAATGTATAGGGATAGAGTGGATGATGAAGCCTCTTGGTTAACAGGAACTTGTCATTGTGGAAGGTCCCTTAGGCTTGTACAATATTGGAAAGGATCTGGATCACCATTAATAGTGATCTTTGTGCCATTATACAGGAACTTAAGACATTGGTGGTATGTTGAAGGGACGGCTCTCAGTGCATGTATCCAAGGTCTACTTAACAACAAGTTATATGGAAGGGTGAGATCCAAGACTTGGAAGCTGGTGTTCATGATCGCTGGGCCAATTCTGATAGGGAGCGTGACGACTCCTTTGGATGACCTTTCTTCATCATCATAAGCCTTGATGACTATACTCTTGGAAGTGTCTACATAGTCTTCTGAGAATCCTAATGCCTTAACCAATTTTAGGGTACACAGGTTCAAACCTGCGCCTTCGTCTACCAAGACTCATCTGACTCTGGTTTGATGGACTAAGAGTTCAAGATGTAAGGGGTCATTGTCATCGGACTTTTCGATTGAGCAGTCTTGTTGGGAAAATGTGGCATGATGCGAGTTGGTCAAATATCCTACCATTTCTTCGAAGCAATTGACATCCAAGTCCATGGGAACAGTAGTGTTCTGTAATGCTTTGTCAAGTATGGCTCGGTGTTTAGGTGACAAATTCAATAGTTCCAAGATAGATATTTATGCAAGAGTTTTGCTCAATTGATCGATAAGATTGTATCTATACTTGGGGTTCTATGTAGGTGGTTCAGAAGAAGGACCTGGAATAACTATTTTAGTCCTGCGTGTGTTCACATTACATTCCGGGTGCTTTTTGATAATGATGGTATCAACATGTTCGTGTGCGGCTCGGAGGCTATATATGGTCTTTCCTTTCCCATAGTCATATTTGGAGTTTGTGTAATTGGCAGAGGGATTGTTCTTGGTTCCTGAACCGGAGGCATTTCCTTTTGTGTGGTCAAGTAAAGGGTCTATGAAGACCTTATGATCACTATTTTTAGTGTTTTTTGCCTGTTTACCTCTATGGATCCATTTTCAACAAAGTCTTGAATGATATTCTTTAATTGGCAACATTGTTGGAGGTTGTACCCTTTCATTCGATGATAGTCACAAAAAGTGTTATCATCCCACCATGAAGGTTTGAACTTTCCAGGATCATACTCTCTTGGTTCTAAAGGTTTGATGAGATTATGTTTGACCAATTCATTGAAGACTACCTCGATTGGTTTCCCTAAAGGTGTAAATTCTCACGTGGGAAATCTCCTTTGGGGTCTTTGTTGTGAGTTCTAGACATAATTAGCCGTTTGATCTGGATTGTTCATCATGTCAGTTTGTTGGTTGTATCCTCTAAGGGAGATAACCGGTCCAGTATGTATGTGCTTAGCATCAACTATGCCATCATTTGTGGCATTCTTGTTCCTAGACCAGAACTTGTTTCTATCATTCAACACGTTTGGATGTTGGACAATTGGGCTCTTGCCTAGTACTTTGATTTTGCCTTTGTCAATAAGGCCCTTTTCAAGGATGATCCCCTTTTGTACCAAGTCAAGGAACAAAGTGCAACAGTGTACCCGTAAGTCACCTCTCAGTTTGGGGTTGATGTTTTTGAGGAAGATAGTGACCTTTTGTTTTTCAAGTATTTCGATGGGACAACGGCTAGCTAGACTTCTCCATCTCTGGAAGAAAGTGGTGAATGTCTCGCCATCTTCTTGTGTCATGTGGCACAAGGTTGCTATGGTTATTTCGTTGTCTATGTTAAAGGCAAAATGTTCGACAAACTTTTCAGCCAATTCCACCCAGGATCGTATACCATATGGCAATTTTGAAAACCATTCCAATGCTATCCCTATGAGGGTTCATGGAAATAGGCGCATCAAGTAAGTGGGGTCATATGATATGTCCATGCATTCCATTGAGAATTCTCTAATATGTTCTAAAGGATTCTTCCTCCCAATATACTTAGGAAAATTTGGCATAATGTATCCATGGGGAAAAGGTGTCATATAGAGTAATTTGTCGAATGGACATGGACATAGGTCTTGTGCTGATATAGTTCATTTGTCTGACATAGACATGTCGGCCATCTTTTGTTGTAGAGTCTGCATTTGGTTTTGAAGGATGTCGACTTGTGTCAAGGACATGGTGTTCGTGTTATTTGGATCAATGTAGATGTTCTGATATGCCATGTTTTGTGATGGGTTATGATTTGGCGAGGGAATATATCCTGTCAAAATATTCTGATTCGGGATAGGGATATTCCCTGTCTGAATGGTCTGAGTTGATATCAGAATGCTTCCTGTCCGAATTGTCTGATTTGGTATAGGGATATTTCCTATCTGAATGATTTGGTTTTTTATAGGTATATTCCCACCAACTTTGGATCTCTTACCAGTAGTGTTGGTGCCAAAGGGGTTGGAGGAATTTGCTCCCACAGTGAATTGTAAACCTAGTGTTATATTGAAAGGGGTTGTGTTCACAATTGATGATGTTTGTGTTGATATACCTGTTGGTATCACTTTGGTTATTTGGGGAATAGACACAGTTGATGTCACAGTTTGTGTTGGTTGAGTTGACTATGTTGTCAAAGTATGGAAATCAGATCCTGGGGGTAGTGTGGCACCTTCTACTAGAAATTTTGCTAAATAGCATTATGGATCGTTTGCCAAACACTCATCCATGAAGGATGCAAACTCGGGGTCTTGAACTGCTGCATCTATGTCTTCTATGTAAATCTGACCATGTGTGTCCCTAGTGACATGTTTTTCTAGCAAAGGCTAGTGTGGTCGTTTACTTCCTAACGGTTGGTTTCTGAACGGATTGATGAATTCGTTGGGGTCTATCATTGCTTTGTGTTTCTTTTGGGATCTTGTTTCGACCATGAAAAAATTGCTCAAAATGGGTAATGCAGACTATGCCTAAAAATTGATATGATCTACGTCTACGTTTTTGGATTTATTTTTATTTTTATTTTTTTGACACTAAATGACATTGCTAAAATTATTCTAAAAAAACATATACTAAGATGATGTATGATATGATGGAAAATATGCAAAATCTCAAGTAGATTATGACAATAAATGAGCCTAAGACGAGTATAACCTACCACCTAATGGAGTAAATGTATGCAAAGATTTGGTTTTGACCAAGGAACCTGATTGAATAACAAGGACAGTTGAGCTGAAAAGATCCACTAAATGGGACTAAAGTGACAAGGTTCAATGATTGTGACAAATTGAAACATGAAGGATGACTATGACTATGACGTGTACTGTGACTAAGACGTATATGATGCCAAATGATGCAAGGTTTCTGAGCAAAATTTACCAATTTCAATCCAAGGTTGATCTTAAGAACCTAAAGCAAATATTGACAATGATGTTTCAGACTCAACTCGCGGTTTTTGCTTTTTTTTGTTGACAGGCAAATGTGGTTCACCAAATAGTTGCGGTTCAGATTCTGACAAATGCGGTCTTTTGACAGTGCATGCGGTGTTTTTGACAGTTGCAGTTTTTCCTATGACAAATGCGATTTACCAACACACATGTGACTCAAAAACTAACAGATGCGGTTTTATAATACGCATGTGGCTCGAAAACTAACAGATGTGGTTTGCATGTACACATGCGACTCAAAATATGACAGTTGCGACTCATGATATGTAGACTATGAAAAGTGAATGTTTTGATAGCCAGATGCGGATTTTCTCCTAACAAATGTGACTTGCTCATACACATGTGGCGATTAGACTGACAAATGTGACTCGGTTTTTTGACAGTTGAAATTTTCCAAAAAGTTGTTGACTGACTTTGTTTGTTTGATCAAGATTTTGATGAATACAACAAAGAACAAACATAGAAATCAATGTATTTTCAATTTTTGCGATGTAAGGACTGTTAAGACTCGAGAAAATGTACAACCTAGGCTCTTAGGACAATACTTGTTGAATTCTTATTTGGATTTCTCCAGCTACGCATATTGATGGCAAATGACTAGTAGCTTGACCCCACTAGCTCCCCTCCACGACACTCACTTATATGGGGCAGCCAAGCTACTGTATCCATGAAACTCCCATGGCATACATTTCATTTCCTCACATAAACCGTAAGAATATAAGACGGCTTCACAGGGCCGACCCTGTTGCACCAACAAGTAGGTAGGGTTTTGGTAATACTACAACAAGGTTTTTAATAAGGGCATTCCATTCATGGGACACTATCCAACGTCGGTGAGAGTCCATTTTTTTCCATCTCATTGGAATAGTGCGCGTGATTCATGGGCTTTCCCCAAGAATCCTTTTTTATATACCGGCTGGAAGTCGCTTGGCTTTAGCGTGCTACCGGTCTGAATCATCTTGGGGTGAGTACTTTTTCCCACCAAGATAGGCCCAAGTTCTAGAGTCAGCAACTGTTTCTCTTACACCCAAGATCGCATGATTGTGCAAGGGGAGAGGATACTTTGGTGTACTGAATCGTAAAGGTTATAGATACATGCAAAGCACCAGACAAATAAGACAATGGTTCTTTTTAATCCAAATGACAATTATCTATCTACCAAATAGAAAATTCTTTTTAAGCTCCACGATAATTGTCTATCTATCAAAGAAAAACTTGCTTAATAAATAAACACATAGGCATTAGGTCCTGCATGCAAATTTATCAGTAGTTCTCATTTTTTTTATTTTTTTTTGTCTTCTACACTTCGTCCTGCAAACAATATGTTATTCCACCTTAACACAACTGAAATCAACCATTAGTAAAAATCAAAACAGCTTCAAAAGCAAAAATGAAAATATGAATGTACCGAAATCAATGAAAAAAATGGAAAAGTTTTACTAGCCAGATGCGGCTTTTGGAGCCACAGATGGGGTTCGCGATGACAAGCGGATGCGGTTCAGGAATTGTTGACAGGCGAATGCGGCTCTGTGTTTAGCAGATGCAGTTCATGATGCAGATGCATCATTTTTCTAAACAGATGCATTGCGCCGTACGGAAATCTACAAAAAACCAGAAAACAAAAAATAGAAAAACGGAAAAACGAAGAAAAGATGCGCCGATTTTGAAGTGTGTTCATGTCGGGTTCACCAAATGTAACATGATAGATTTTTCTACAAGCTATAATAACAAAGTTAAATCCTAATCTAAAATAATAATCTAAAATCTAACAAAGAATGAGGAAATAAACTAAACTAATAAAACCAAAATGATCTCATTGAATATGCGTTCATCCCTTCGAATTATCTTGATTGTTCTTCTCCATTTTGCCTTCTCAGTATTCTTGCCCTCAGATTTCTATGTTTGAATGCAAGTATAGCTTTGTTGAGTGTCTAAGCAAATTATCGAAGAATAGTCTCTTCTCAAAAGTATGTGATTTCGGGAGGAGGAATAATGATTATGACAGGCCATTTTATAGATTTTGTGTTTTCGAACGATCGGCTCAGATTGAAAGAGAGATCAACGGATGAGATTGATCAATCCCATGTGATGTGAGTTCTATGTTAGATAGAATGTGAGTTAGAATGCGAGTTAGAACACGAGTTCAGGAAAGACTGCAGATAGAGACTAAGTTAGAACATGAGTTAGAACACAAGTTCAGGATCTTAATCTCCAAAAATAGAAGAAATAGACTTTGAATGTCAAAGACAAAGTTAGAAGTTGAAGAATAATGCATTCGAATGCAAACTTGAGTTAATTAATTAAATAAATATATTTAATTAATAAAAGCGTACATGCATATGAGTTAGAACTAGTTAACTAACTAGTTGTGACCGAGAGTCTTCTTGTAGAGATAAACTGATGTTGAATTCAGAGATAGCTGGAGAACTAAAAATAGATCTCGAGTCAGAAGGTGAGTGAATGACTTAGATAACTAAATGATAGAGGAATGTGACATAAATAATTAAATATGAATTAAATGTTAATTTAATTCAACATTCAAAAATAAGAGACTTAATTAAATAAATAAAGTTTATTTATTTAATTTGACTGTTTGAAAGGGATAATACAAATAATGAAATAATAAATATTTAATTATAGATAAAGGGGGTCAAATGAATAATTAAATAAAGATATTTAATTATTGTTGGAAAAGTATGATAAAGGGGTAATTAAATTAATTTGATAGATAAAAGGGGAACTAATTAGTTAGCGACATAATTAAACAAATATGATTTATTTAATTAATCAAGTTGAATAAAGGTTATTTATGAATTAATGAATTAATTAAAAATGGATATTTAATTAATAGAGGAAATATGTGCTAGAAGGGTTAATTAAATAATTGACATTATTTAATCAAGACCACGGACTATAGAAAATTATGTTGAATGCGATGTTCGCAAGCCTAGACCAATTTTCGGTGTCTACAGTACCCATTAACCAAGAGGCTCCATCATCATCCACTTTATCCCTATACGTTAATCCATCACATCTTACCAAGTCCGTTTCATTCAAACTACCATCATCCACTCCTAAAGTCGAGATCCAAGACAAGGGATGTGGAGAGTATTACATGAAGACATCCTATTGTGTCAATCAGCTGGTTCCACCTAAGGCATATGGCTTGCCCATGGAAGATAGACGACAGTCAGTAGTCACATTTCATGTTCCCCCTACAATGACATTGACCAAATGGGGAGAGTTAAGTTAAGAGGAAGTGGATCAAAGTGATATTACCTCCTGGTTGTAATGGGAAGACAATGAATACCCCTCGCCATCTATTCAAATAGCTAAGAATCAATATGGAAAAGGCTTTAGAATAATGCAAAGCAAAGGCTATGACAGGCATAGTGGGTTAGAACTACATCAAAATGGAAGGACGGAACTAATCATTGTCTCACCATGACCGAAATATCTAGGGCTAGGGTTTTAACCGCTTAGAATTGGTTTTCCTAGTACTTTGTCACCATTTCAAGAGGAAGTGAGTGCTTATGTATACATCGAGACATCTCATGAACCACTTCCTCCAGTTTACGATGAATCCCTTGACTCGAGCGGCTGTGAATGGGATTCACTTTCCTCTATGAGTACTATGAACCTAGATAGTATATTTGGAGAACTTGAGCTCATGATAAAATCCTTACCAAAGTCATCTAGTCCCCGTCATAAGAAACACTTGTCCAAAGAAGAATGGATTAAGCACTATTATTGGGAAACCCTTGATCATGCATCTTGGGCACCTAATGAACCATCTTCTGAAAATCTAACTGCTGCAATAGTCCCACATCAGAATTTACCTATCCCTAGGAAAAATACCAAGAAGGAGTTAATCAAAAACTTTTTTGACCATGTCAACCATTCGATATTCACCTTTAATAACTCCGATGATGACATGCCACTCATATATTCTGAACTTATCTACTGGGTTCGACAAGCTACACCCATCTTAGATACATTCGAGAATGATGAAGCATTAGCTCAGTTCATGGGACTTCAAGAAGGCATACCTAGAGGGGATCATAAAGTTGGTTTTACCATAGACTTGGATGACAAAGCATATTTTGGGGAGTCCATTTACACCTCTAGTCCTAAAAATGAGAATAAAAAGAAAAAAGATGAGTCCCTAGGTAAAAACTGAAAGGCGCCTTTGGACGAAGAAACAGTCAAAATAAAGGATGCATCTGAGGGAGAAAACCTCTCTGAGGCACCCAGAGATAGAGGTTTAAATATTCTCCTCATTGAATAGGAAAATTCATCGATGCTAGTAGAAGAATTTGTTGCAGTCAACATAGGTACAAAATAAAATCCTCGGATGGTATATTTTGCAGCTTCTTTAACAGAGACAAAAAAACTTGAGTTTAAGGACTTCTTCACACATAGCCAGATAAACTTTGCATGGTCATATGTTGACATACATGGGCTAGATCCAAACCTAATATTGCATCATCTACCACTACAGCCAAGTATTAAGCCAGTCAAACAGAAGTTAAGGAAAATGCACCCACAGATAGCTCTATTTGTCAAAGCAGAACTCAAGAAACTCTTGGATGTAGGATTCATAAGGACCATCGACTATGCAGACTAGATATCAAATCTTGTACCACTGACTAAACCAACTAGGGGAATCCACATTTGCACAAACTTTAGAGATATCAATAAGGCATGTCCTAAGGATGACTTCCCTTTTTTGAACATACACATGATAGTAGATCCTATAGTAGGCTACGAGATACTATCCCTCATGGATGGTTTCTCTAGATATAACTAAATGAAAATCACAGCTAAAGACCAACACAAGATGGCTTTCACGTGTCCATGGGGCACATACTATTGGAATGTTATGCCTTTTGGCCTTAAGAATGTAGGAGCTACCTATCAACGGGCCATGACTACTATTTTCCATGACTTTATACATACTCTCATGGAAGATTATGTAGATGACATTATAGCTAAATCAGAAACAAGGATAGATCACTTGAAGGTTCTAGACAAGATATTCCAGAGGCTAGAGAATTACAATGTCGGACTAAATCCGAAGAAATGTGTCTTTGGAGTAAAATCAAGGAAACTTCTAGGTTATATCATTTCTAGAAGAGGCATAGAAGTAGATCTAAAGAAGGTAAGATCTATCATAGAAATTCTTCTTCCAATCAACATTGGTCAACTAGGAACACTACAGGGAAGATTACAGTCCATCAAGTGTTTCATAGTACAACTGGCAGATAAAATACTCCCATTTCAACATCTACTCAAGAAAGGAGTACCATTTGTATGGAAAACTAAATGTTAGGAAGCCTTTCAACAAATCAAGGACTATTTTCTCACTCCACCTATCTTAATGCCACCAACAGATGGAAATCCATTGATACTATACATTTCAGCAACTCAGTCAGCATTAAGAGCTCTTCTTGCACAAAACAATGATCAAGGTCATGAAAGAGAAGTCTATTATATCAGTCATACCTTGGTAGGATATGAATTGAATTATAGCAACATTGAACGTGCCTGTCTTGCAGTAGTCTTTGCTACTCAAAAAATTCAGCACTATATGCTAAATCGTCAAACAATGTTGGTCGCAAAGATCGATCCACTCAAATATCTCCTAAGTAAAGCAGCATTAACAGGTCGTTTGGCTACATGGGTTATGATACTTAGTGAGTATGACATCCAATATGTGGAGAGGAAAGCTATAAAAGGATAGGTGATAGCAGACCATTTAGCAGACGCACCCATGAAGGCAGATCATCCTTTAGTGGCAGATTTTCCTGATGAATTTCTCTTCAATGTTGACATTAAAACCGAATGGAAATTAAACTTTGATGGGTCACATACAAATCATGGTTCAGGAGCAGGTATCCTATTTGTTACACCTCAAGGTGATACTATTCCTAAATCATTTAGGATTGATTTCCCTTGTACCAAAAACATAGAAGAGTATGAAGCCTTAGTGATGGGACTAAGAATGGCAGCATAGTGGAAGATTAAGAGTCTACATGTTTTTGGCGATTCTCAACTAGTAATCCGGATAGTAAATGATGATTATGAGACTAAGGATGAGAAAATTGCTCCTTAAAAGTGCATGGCTGATAGTTTCAAGCAATAATTCAATGACATTACCTTTCAAAAAATACCACGTATTCAGAATAGGGCTACAGATGCTATGGAAACCGTGGGTTCCTTGTTGGATATTCTGAGTAACGTTCCTAAATTTGAGTTTTTGGTTTGAACAACTGTTGGTCCCTGCCTATGATGTCCCCGATACTGTGATGGTGTGTAGGATTGTTGGTCCTACTTCCCCTTGGTATAAAGATGTTTTTGACTATCTGAAAGACCAAACATTACCTCTAGACTTGTCCAATAACCAACGCAAAACCTTTATCCGAAAGTGAGCTAAATACACCATCATCGGAGATACCTTTATAGACGCACCTTAGATAATGCCCTAATGAGATGTCTCGATGTTGAAGAAGCATAAACAACTTTGTGAGAGGTGCATGAGGGTATATGCGGATTCCATTCGAGTGGTCCTACTTTAGCCCATAAGATTATGAGACTAGGTTATTATTGGCCTACAATGGAGAAAGACTCATATATCTTTGTAAAGAAATGTAGACAGTGTCAGATACATGGATATTTGATAAGAGCCCTAGCACAAGAGCTTCATCTGATTACATCACCATGGCCATTCGCCCAATGGGGACTTGACCTCATAGGTAAGATACACCCTCCATCATCCAATGGTCATAAATTCATCATAACCACCACTGAATACTTCACCAAGTGGATTGAAGCTATTCCCATGACCTACATCACCAGCACGCAAATATTCAGGTTTATCCTAAACTATATCATTTTTCGGTATGGTGTAACCCAATCCATAATCACAAACAATGGCCACCCATTCAAGAACCAAGAAGTACGCCATCTATGTGAAGAGTTCCATATGAAGCATTATTTCTACACCCCATATTACCCACAAGGTAATGGCCAAGTTGAGGCATCTAATAAAACCATTATTAGAATCTTGAAAAAGACTATCAATGATGCTGGTCGTGACTGGCACCTACATCTTAATCCTACCTTATGGGCTTACCGCACTAGCATCTGTACTCCCACTGGCACCACTCAATATTCACTAGTATTTGGGTCTGAAGCTATCTTCCCTATTGAGGTTGAAATTCCTTCCCTAAGGTTTTCCTTGAAAGGTCACATTGACGATGAAGAATACCGTGTATTCAGATTACAAGAGCTAGAATTACTAGAAGAACGAAGATAGAAAGCACTAGACCAATTACAAACATATCATAATCTTCTTTGTCGTAGCTATAATAGGAGAGTTCTAAATAGCATTGGTGACCTGGTTTTAATGGAGAATCCTAAGAATCAAGCTAAACAAGAAAAGCTAGGTAAATTTGAACCTAACTGGTTGGGGCCCTATATAGTCACAAAAGCTTTTGGTTTAGGAGCATACCAACTCTGTACTCCTGAAGGATACCCACTTTTGTCACCCATCAATAGTCTTCATCTGAAGAGGTTCTATGCGTAGCTTCTGAGAATCTTAGGTCTTAAGCTAGAAAATACAAAAAAAAAAGGAAAAAACAAAAAAAAAATGGTTACCTTGATGAAAACCTAGTAAACAAGCGTCTTTGTAACATCAAAAATATTGATCAAAATAGTTAAGAGAAATAAATCCATCCAATAGTGAAAACCTCTTCGGTGGTGCTATGGATAAGTACCTTGGTGAAAACCTAGCAAATAGGCACCATGTGTAGTCAAGCTCGCTCTTTCGTCTACCATCATTCCAACTAGACCTTTTCAGCATCCATCATAATAAATGGTTGTCTTATCCATTGCTTGGAATGATTGACATCAAAGTCCATTCTGTTACATTCCCCATTCCATCTCACAAGTCTTATTCCCGACTAGGGGAAAATCCTTGTTCTATGCCATGAAGACCTTGTACATAACATTCCACCATCGAAAATGTCTTGAAAAAACCCCAAAAATAGTAGAAAATTTCAAAAATCCAAAAAAAATAAAAACATCTCAGAAAATACCAAAAAAACAGAGTCAAGTCAGTCATGTTAAGTCAGTCGTAGACATAGTTGAGCTATGTTCCCTCTGGGACTGGGACGTAGGCAAGGCCATCAATCGATGTTCCCCCGAGGCATTAGGTTTGTCATGTATCACACACATTTAAAATCATGACTCTTTATACATTCAAAGTCATTGGTCGTGTCGAACTACGAGGTCTCTACATGTACAACGTAGGAAATTCTAATCAATCAATGAGCCCCCGAGACCACACTAGGTCAGTCCAATAGGGTTTATTGCATTCACTATCACACACGTTGCATATCATTGGTCTAAGTACATATCTTTAGTCAGTCATGTCATACACTATCCACACACATTTTTTATCAGTCAAGGAATCGAAACAAGTCATGCATCAATAAGGCAACATCTCAAACAGTCATCAAGTCAATATCAATCACATTGTCAGAATGATCAACTTACGTCTTAAGCAAGATATGTCTTTCTTGTCAACAGACATCATCAACTTGTCATAGCCTCATGTAGTTTGTCACATGATCAATGTCATCAGGCTCCAACGTCTTATATGAAATGTGTCTTTTCTGAAACCAGGCTTTGTCATGCCTTATACAGATAGTCACCAAGCTAAAACCAGAGTCAACATCTTATGCGATATGTGTCACCCCTCACATTACGCTATGTAAAACATCAAACAATCCCACAAGATCAAGTTTTGGTGAATACTTTTATTTCGCTTTATGACTTTATATCTTATTTTGTCTCATATTTTTTATCAATTTGTGAATAAGTTCAGTTACTAGCTTTCTCAAGGATGTCCCTTGAAGGATTTAGAGAAGCAAGGATGTCTTAGGACTCTATTTCTTTAGCTATTGTTTGTCAACTATCTTTTTAATTTCGGTTTTTGAGTCATGTTACTAGTTTCCTCAAGGATGTCCTATCAAGGATTTAGAGGAGCAATGACATCTCATGACCCGTCTTTTATTTGTTTGTTGTATGTGGTTTGTCAAGACAAAACAAATGGGGCAATCTTGTCCTTAGTATGAGTTACGACACTCCTTGTCTACGACTGTCTGTTTTTCGTAGATGGATGAATTTGTACACTATGGTCTATCTCATACCATAGTGTATAGTATCCATTTGTGTCATGTCCCGCCCAATGATGATAACATTGCAAGCTTAGCATATATGGAAAAATATCGAAGATCATATGTTTTTTCTCAATCAACCACCTTAATTGTTTCTTACTAACATTCTGAAATCATTCATGCTACCATTTGTTTTTCTGACATAATGATTGCGTCCTGTGACACAACAAAAACATTAGATTATCTGCATAAACATACATTTTATAAGCAGTTCATATAGTTGCATTTCAAACATATAAATAGTAACATTACCATATTCATTGCATACATTCGAAATCATGGCATAATAGGCATTTCATCATCATCAGACATATAAATAAACATCATATAGCATATTACATCCATCATCATATAGAATCATCATAAACATCATAAACTGGATAAACTCATAACACATGTACATACATCTAGGAAACATAATCATAAAGAAACAATGCATCATCCATAAAATAGAACGGCATATCATAAAGAAGCCGCCAAAAATCATATATATATCGCTCAAAATAATGTGTCATAGTACAATATCAGAATGTATCCATAAATAAAACGAGCTCGTAAGCTCTCTGATCAAAATACAATGTCTACATAATAACAAGTGTCACCGTGTCCCACTGTCACTACTGTCATGTGGTGAAGGTGGTGGAAACTGCCTTGGAGGTCCTCTTTGTGAAGTGGAAGGCCTCTCATATGGACCTATCCTCAGTGGTCCTACTACACCATTTGTGCTCTGTGTCCTTGTATGACTCCTGCTCTGCGACCTATGACTGTGAGCCTCTAAAAAGCTAGGAGCTCATCTCTTTGCTGGCATCAGTGCCTCATATAGACTGTAATATGTAGCTCTCTCTACAGATCTGACTAACTCACGTACCATACCATCAGATGAGGTGCCACTGCAAAGGCGTCTGACCTCTGTAAACTGCTACTCTATCTCCTGTCGTTGGACTATGGCCTGATCCCTCTCCATAAGTGCATTGTCTCTCTCTGCACGGACACTGTCTCTCTCCATATGAGCACTATCTCTCTCTATTTTCATGGCATCAAACTATACTATCATTAGTCTTAGTCTCTCCTCCAAAGCCTCCCTATCACCATCCCTAAGGGCATCATCCTCCCATCTCCCCTCCACAATCCGATCTTTGAGCTCTCTCTCCTTCTCCTCCATCGGTGCCTCCTCCTCCACATCATCCTCCCCATACCTTGCTAGAGTCCCAAGAGCAACAATTTCCATATCTGCCTCCTCATCCTCTGTGACATCCTCTCTCCCAATAGCCACATCAACTACCTCCTCGGCAGCCTGCTCAACTCCAACCTATGCATCAACTCCACCTCTGATGTTTAACATCGGTACATCCAGTACCACTACCTCTTGGATAGGTGAAATTCCACCTACCTGACCCCCTCTCCGTCCTCTCCACCCTCATCTACCACCTCTACCACCTCTACCACCACCCCCTCCTCTACAATAATCCCCATCACCCCTCCCTCCAACTTTGCCACCTCTACCTCTTCGCTGTCCTCTCAGCCCTGTGCCTCATCTCTCAACTGGTGCCGACTAATCTGGATCTGTGTAAGTAATTGGACGATGCTCCGCCCACCATGCGTCATATGCAACCGTGGTCCTTCGATCTACTAATCCGTCTCTCCATCCCCATTGCACTAATTATAAGGCCTGTATCTCTGCCTCTGCACTAGCTACCGAGATCATGGGCCCCTAGTGTGGAACCTCTTTGGACAATCGAGCAAACTCTGCTCTACCTCAAGGCTCATCCTGAACCTCTTTGAACTATCTCAAAACTCGCTCTGGTAAGTGCCTCTCTATGATGTGCATGCTCAAAACAGTCCTCCCAGTGAGGTACCATGTCTGTCTGCAATATGGAAAATGTCTATCATCATTCGACCACTCCTCACAGTCCATGTATGGTCTCCAAGTGAACTGATCTAAAATATCGAGTGCGTGTCTCCAATATCCAATGTCCCCCACATGGCTCTGCATGATATTTCCTGTGTATCGGAAAACATACGGAGATCTCGCTCGTCACTCTATAGTAACTGGAGGACAAAAAACAACTATCCTCTCCCATGCCCAAACCATCAGCAGATTGGTCCCACAGCTCATTGACTATGCGTCTCTGTATGCAATATCATGTAAATGGAAATATAACATCCCTAATAAACACAAACCCTAGGCATACAAGGTCTCTCTCTCTAACATTCCCACCAACATCTCCCCCCATCCCACAAGAAAACCATGACCCCGTCGATCTGGTAAAACTATCCCACCTATCAATGTGCATAGTATGTAGTCAATTGTATCATATATGTCTGCTAACACTGGCCATCTGATCTCATAATGCTCAATCCTGAGCCTACTAATATCATCTACCTAATAGAATCTAGCTAGCTCCGTCAATCCATGTTGGGTATCGTACATCACCCACTCTCCTCTGATCGAAAGTCTCAGTATCATGTACACATCCTCCAATGTGACAGTCGCCTCCCCAATCGGCATAAGAAATGATGATGTCTCAGAGTGCCATCGCTCACACAACGTAGTGAGCATCCCTCTATTTGCCTGAATAGCAGGCATCGAAAGACAATGACAAAGACCAAGTCTACACAAAAGACATATCTCTACGCTACTCAAACAATCTCTCAGATCAAAGGTGTTTGGATGAGTCTCCCGCTTATAAATAGGGTCTAATATAACCTGCATATCAACCATGCTGTCAGGATTTTCCAGGGTTTTTCCTTGGATTTTTTTTTTTTTCCAAAACTTTACCAGCCAAATGCGGCTCACTGTGACAGATGTGGTGCATTCATACAAATGTGTTGCATGACAAAGCATTTGCATCGCATATTTCATATGTGTTGCACATCACCAACCAACATTTCTACCTTTTACAAATGCAGTACAGAAATCAAATGCGGTGCATTTTCTCTAACCTGTCTAACTACTACATATGTGTTTCACAAATTCATATGCAGTTCACTAACCTACATGTGTTTATCCTAGATGAAAATGCGTTTCATAAGTCCATATGCAGAGCATTGTCTAACAAATGTGTTTCATGCCTAAAAATGCCTAACCTAGCCTAGACGTGTTTTCACATATGTGTTGTTCCACAGTCAAATGCGGTGCATACGATGGCATATGCATTGATTCCTAAAGACCGCATCTGATTATTAACTTTTCACAACCTCAAAATCCGTGTAGAAATAACTTTCAAAGGCTCATTTTCGGGTACATATCGGTGGTCCTGCGTCGGCTGGTCGCTTGAAGGTCTGGATCCGATATCCTCGATGCGCAGCATAGGGAATGGGAGCCATCTTCGTCCAGTTTTAAGAGAAAAATCTCAGTTCTTCTAACTCCTCCGAGTGAAAATGAATTGATTTTCAACCTAATTCTTATTTATAGCTAGGGTTTGGGTGGCATTTCTTCTGGCCTAGTCTATTGGTCGCTTAACCTTGCAACTTCAAATGACCCATACATGTCTGTCACATCTCCAAATTCAATTATGTCAACTCCATAGCATTTCTAGTCATCCAATTGACTTATCAAAAATATTTCTTGATTTTTTTGAAACTTTTCAAAAATTTGTCAATTTTCTCGAGGGGGCATACCTTAACCTATTTCATGCTGGGGCACAACCGAGGCATATTTTCTTTGACACAACGCCTAAACAACATTTTATCAAAGAGGGGCAAACTGTAGATACTGAAAATTGGTCTAGGCCTGTGAGTACACATTCGACATAATTTTCTATTTATCCATGGTCATGATTAAATAATGTTTATTATTTAATTACCTTTTTTTATAACACATATTTCCTCTATTAATTAAATACCCCTTTTAATTAATTCAGAATGACCTTTATTCAACTTGATTAATTAAATAAATCATATTTGTTTAATTATGTCGCTAACTAATTAATTCTCCTTCTTAATTAAATAATTTATTATTTAATTACCCCCTTTATCATATTTCAACTATAATTAAATATTTATTATTTAATTATTCAAATTTAACCTTTTCAACTATAATTAAATATTTATTATTTAATTATTCATTTAATCCTTCTCAGTTCAGTCAAATTAAATATTTATTTAATTTGATTTAATCTTTTATTTTCGAATGTTGAATTAAATTGACATTTAATTCATTATTTAATTATTTATGTCACATTCTTCTATCATCCAATTGACTAATCATTCACTCACCTTCTGACTTGATATCTATTTTTAGTTCTTCAGTTATCTCCAAATTCAACAGTTGATCCTCTCTCTGAGAGGACTCTTTGTCACAACTAGTCAGTTAACTAGTTCTAACTCATATGCATGATGTGTTTGTTAATTAAATATCTTTATTTAATTAATTAACTCGTGTTTGCATTCAAATTCTTTATTCTTCGAGTTCTAACTTTGTCTTTGACATTCAAAGTCTATTTCTTCTATTTTCAAAGACTCTTAACTGAAGATTAAGATCTTGAACTCTTGTTCTTCCTGTTTTCAAACAGTCTTGACATAAGATTAAGGTATCATTCTAATTTAATCTTTATCATGCAGTCTTTCTTGACTCGTGTTCTAACTCATATTCTAACTGACACAAAACTCACATCGCATGACATACATCAATCTCATCCGTCGATCTCTCTTTTAATCTGAGCCAATCGTTCAAAAACCCAAAATCTATAAAACGGCATGTCATTATCATTATTCCTCCTCCCGAAATCATACACTTCTGAGAAGAAACTTTATCTTTGATATTTTTCTTAGACATTCAACATAGTTCTGCTTGCATCAATATTGAAAATCTCAGGGCAAGAATACTGAAACAACAAAATGGAGAAGAGGAATCAAGATAATTCGGAGGGGTGAATGCATATTCGGTGAGAGCTTTCCAATTGATTTGTTTAGTTTAATTATGTTTCTTCATTCTTTGTTGTTTTGATTTAGATTGTTTGTTAGTTTAGAATTGATCATTGTAATTTGTGCAGCTGTTAGCATTAATCTTCCAGGAAATCTAGGTCTTACAACATCAGTTGTGTATATAACTTTGGAATGACCAATTTATTTCATAGCATAAATCTGAGTTTGGTCTGGCGAGTAAAAGGCTTCTTTTATATATTTATGTTTCTTTCAAGAATCAGCAAAGGCAGGTGAAATTGAAAATTTTGAGCGTTGTTATTTCAAATTGATGAACTGAAGTGCTTGAACTATGAATTTCCTTGGTTTTAAATAATAGATTAGTGTTATGTAGAATCTCTATGTGGAGTGTAGCTTTTTTCTTAGGTTCTTGAACCATGAGGTGGATTTCTTTGGCATGTCCTTCAACGGTGACACTTGTCCCCAAACGTTTATGTTTCTGGTGGATTCTACATTTTCTTTAGTGCTCCCGTTGGATTTATTTAAAGAAAATTATTGTAAGGTTTTAAACAATAAAATCTCCTAGCTTCAAACAACAAAAAATTTGTAGATACAATTCTTCTAGGTTATAATTTCAATTATGTTGCTATAATTTGTAGTTCCTTTTTCCTCATGCTCCATGTTTAGTTTTTTTTTTTTAATCATTAAATGTGATCCAAAGGGGATCATTCCCACGCTTCATGATTTATTAATTCATATAATTGAAACTATTATTGCAGTGGGACATCTGAGGAAATGCATTTGGGCTTCTAGCTTCTCATCCAATCGCACCTTTTGTTTCTTTGCATCATGTGGAGGCTGTAAATCCAAAATTTCCATAGCAAAATTCGTTGGATGGACTCAGGCACCTCACAAATTCTATGAAGATCGAGCCCACTAGTTTTTTCCAGCGATCTATTTTCTATGATCTAAAGAGGAAGCTTTCTTTTTCAGTGTCCATGGGTTATGTGGTACAAGTTTTCCCCAAAATAGTAAATCCTCGACTACTGGATCATCCTGAACTTACATTCAAGGCATGGAATAAAAAGGAATATGCTTCAGAATTTGATTTTGACACTAGACGCCCATACAAGTCATCTTGCAGGAAGCCATTCCTCTTTCTTTTACAAGATGTACAAAGAAATGAAGCAAACATGGTTGTCAGTACTTATAGGCAAGATGAAGCCATAGATGATATGAAGAGGAAATATTTTTGCTTCTCATGGGCTCTACCCCCACATAAAGTACAATAGATTCAAGTCATTAGCAAGCCCATGAATGAAAAGTAGCATCTGGTATTGACTTTTATGTCACTGTTCTTTGCATCACTTCCTCAATTGAAATAAATGATTACTATGTTGTATTAGACTATTTGGACATATTCACTATGTTTGAACTTTGATCTAGTTTTTTAGTTTGACTTAATTGTGGTAGCAATCACATGCTTGAAAATAAAATCTAACGTCACCAATTGATATTGTTGTGTTTCAGGTACCAAGAAGGAAGTGCTGCAAATATAGCAGCTATGTTTGATGTTCTGTTTGAATCAACATTATTTGAGTCCATTGGTAAAATAGCAGGCATGATTCTTTTTCTATGTGCCTGTGGAGCTTTAGCAAAATGAAAATTTGATGGTAAGGCCAATGAGTTGATTTCTTGATTGAGCAATCTTAAGATTTTTCCATATTTTGCTCAATTTATCAGGCCAATTTTCAGATGGTCATTTGCATGGTGCAATAGATTGCTTTTTTTTATTATTTCTCCCATCATGGATGCTATGCAGTTTATCACACTGGAGCATCCCCCAATATTGTTGTTGGTATTGCAAATATGACTCATTGTAAAGATTTATCTGATAACTTGAGATGACCAATTTTGTGTTTAATTTGTACATCTTGTCTCACCCAATTATTTCCTTCCCTTTAGTTTGGGAAGTGCCTACCAATGGTAACAAAGTTTATTTCTTTGGGAAGGCAAACAAATGTAATCATAAGGATACAACCATGAATCAAATATATTCATGAAGAGTGTCATATGATTTCATTGTAAAACATACTTGTATGTTCTTTTGTACAGATTAGAGTTAGCAAGCACTGTTTTGAGATGCAGGTTGTGTCTTTACATTCATATATGATGTCGGAACTGATTATATAAAGTTTTCCAAATTCAATTTTATTGCATTCGAGACATTGTTTCGTACTTGTCTGATCTTCCTTTCCAAATTGCATCTGAAAGGGAAAATTGATTTATTCAAGGAGAAAGGAGATCCAATGCTCATGTATGCAATTTTTTCTCGTCGAGCTTGTTTCTAATAATCATTAGGGACTGCATAGGCTTAACTTTGATATTTGTCTGTTACAAATTGCAAACTATCATCACTCAATTGAAATAAATTGAATTTGTCGAAGAAGAAATAAATGATCAAAATACTTGGATGACATAAAGAAATCTACAGGAGTCGCAAGTGTACATTTTAATTGATATTAGCTAATAGGAGTGGCAAGTGTGCATTTCAATTGATATTAGCTGACAAAAGTGCAAGTGTGTATTGGTTTTCTTTAATATGCATGGTATGAACTATGAAGTACAAGCTAGAAGTTGAACCTAGAACCTCCTATTGTTGTTGGGATGTTTTACTTCTAAGTTGTTGACCCTCTTGGTAACCAATCCATCTTTGTTTTAAGTGTGGCTCATTATCCAATACCCCTAGAGCCACATTGCATAACCTTTTGAAGAACTCGATGAAGATTTGGATCATGTAACTTTGACTCTGGACTGCAAAAAGGATATGCACAATTATATCAGGGCTTCAAAATGTCTAAGACTATTGTTGGTGATGGACAGATACAAACATAAAGATGATCATTAATAATACAAACAATATTTGTAACTATTGCATTCAATCAAAATTATGTAACAGAGCATCTACGAACACGTTTCTAGAGGAAACTACATCAGTTACACATCCTTGAACCATTTGCTTCAATTACTCACATAACTTATCATTTGAAATACACATATAATTATGATATGAAACTTTGTTATTTTGAAATACACATCCATGAGCAAATTTAGGTTTTAAAATTACAGCATCCTTTACCCTACGTAGTTAAGTATAAATTAGCATCATTTACTACACCCAATTTTTTCCTAATTCACCTTCCACACCTCTTCGACGTACCCATTGCACAAGGTGCCATAACTAGTTATTAAATATTTGAAATAAATCCAACAATAAAAAAATTAAACAAATAATCAATCATTCAAAAAAAATATAAAGTCAATTATTACTATGACATACCCTGCATACTGTGAAATGAAAGTTGAGTTTAGGAGCTCAACAGACGTCATTCCTATATAATTCGTTAGGAAAGACTTTGGGGTCTTCAATTTCCATATGATTGATATTCACGAGGGCGGCTGTGGGGAATAGTTCTGAGTTTACCTTTCCGCGTTAGATGAGTTCCAAGGAAGAAACCTTATCATTTATGTCGTGGAATTTCAGGGTATCTGATCCTATTTGCTTCCTTGCTTTCACACTGCAGTCAAGGGTCATTGGAGACGGAGTTCCGAGTTATTGCAGACTAAGGAATCGAGATATTCGCTAAAGAGATTACAGCCGTTTCCTCTTTCTACATATACTCTGTTTTTCTATTAATCAAACAATTTTCTAGAATCTCCCTCTTACAACTCTATTGCTTCAATGGCTGTACCTCCATTTCACTTTATAATTATTATTATAGTGTTTGCTATCCTCTCCACAGGACCAAGTCTATGTCTCGCCAAATGTCATCCACGGGAATCTGAAGCTCTGCTTTCCATGAAAGCAGTCTGGAATGAATCTCATTCTATTCTCCCTTCCTGGGTGAATGGAACTGATTGTTGCACCCTTTGGGAAGGCATATCGTGCGATAATCACACTGGCCATGTAAACTATGTTGGGTTGTTTGGTCCAAATGAGATCTATGGAGGCATCATATCGGATGCTATATGCAACCTTCATTTTCTCACCGACCTCGACTTGACTAGCACTGGATTAACAGGTACCCTTCCTCCCTGCTTGGGTAATCTCTCCTATCTCGAGTATATTGATTTAAATGAAAATATGTTGACTGGGATAATACCCTCTACCATTTGTCTGCTCAATAAACTTACATACCTTTACCTTAGAGGCAACCAATTTATGGGGAGCATACCATCTTGTCTGGGCAATCTTTCTTCTTTAAGTGTTGTTTGGCTTCATGAAAATCAACTGACAGGAAGCATACCGTCTTCTGTGGGCAATCTCTTTTCTTATAACCAATTGTCTGGTCAAATCCCATTTTCCTTAGGTAATCTCTCTTTGCTTTATTTCATGGTTGTTTCCTTCAACCAACTAAGTGGGGCTATTCCTTCTTCATTTGCTGGGATGTCCTCCCTTATTGAACTCAGCGCTAAGGGAAATGCATTCAACGAGAGCACTGTTTCCTGGGAATTGCCATCCTCTATAGAGGATCTCTCCCTCTCACTCGACTACAATCAAACAATTTCAGAAAATTTGTTTGATAACCTTCCCAAGCTAAAAAATTTATATCTATCGAATTGTGCATTAAAAATTAGTTCAACATGGATCCCTCCATTTCAGTTAGAGTACTTAGATTTAACATCTTGTAACATTGATGGTCCTATTCCACAATGGCTTTCAACTCAGTTCTCACTGGAAGACTTAAATTTGGTTGATGACAATCTTGTTGGAGAAATACCCCACTGGCTGTGGAATACCAGTCCTCTGAAATATCTAAATCTCTCTAAAAATCATCTGCAAGGTACCATTTATCTGAAAAATTCAACTTATGTGATGGGTCTCTTGGATTTGTCTAGGAATTCGCTTTCTGGACGCATGCCATCTGTATGGCCCTCCGATCTTATAGTACTGATGCTCAATGACAATTTATTTACTGGCAATATTCCTCCAAACTTATGCAGTTTGACGGGACTTCGAAAGTTAAATCTGGCAAACAACAAATTTGATGGAACCATTCCCCAATGCTATGCCAATAATTCTTGGTTTCTAATTCTAAATCTAGCATATAATAATTTGCAGGGAAGTATACCCCACGGGCTCTGCCCCTGGTCCTTGGTCGCCCGCAATAATAAGTTAGGTGGGGTATTTCCATCTTGGGTATCAAATTGTGAGAAATTAAAAATACTTGATATTGGGGACAACTTATTTGCAGGTGAGATTCCAAGATCAATTGGGAATCTTTCCACTCTACAAGTGTTGGTGATGAAGGGAAATCATTTCACAGGTAGCATTCCTTCAGATATTGGCCAATTAAAGCAGCTCCATATCTTAGACCTTTCATCCAACAATATATCAGGCTTTATTCCACACGACATTGTATCATTGCAAGCCATGGCCATAACGACAGAATATGGTAATTTGCTGAATGAAAGTGATGATGCTCTTGACTATCCAGCTGACTATGTGGGATCTTATTATGATGATTTAGATATGATTATCAAAGGTACAAACCAGCATTACTCTTATATTCCTTTCACCGTGAGATTCATAGATCTCTCACGGAATCAATTGAATGGAGGCATTCCGTCTGATTTTGGGAAGTTGAAGGGCCTGAGGTATCTCAATCTATCAATGAACAATCTTAATGGGACTATTCCAAGTAGTTTTGGGGAAATGAGTCAGCTAGAGTCTTTGGACCTTTCTGCAAACAGGATTTCAGGAAATATCCCTTGGCAGCTTCAGTCGTTGAGCTCTTTGGCATCTTTGAATTTTTCTACCAACAACCTTTCTGGTGGCATACCACAAGGAGGACAGATGATAACATTTGAAGAGTCGTCCTATTCAGGAAATCAAAATTTATGGGGATGTCCACTTCCAAGAAACTGCTCTTGGCCAAAATTTTCTCCTCCGCCTCCTGATTTTGTTGTTCACGATGAAGGCTCCAATGAAGAGGAAATACCATGGTATTGGATTGGTCTGGGATTGTCTCATGGAATGGGCTTTGCTGGGGTAGTGTTGTTGCTTGTATTGAAAAGAAACTGGAGAATTAAGTACTTCAAGTGGGTTGATATAACTTTGAAGTTTTTGGTTCCTCCCTTCCGCAATAGGAGACTATGAAGGCTTATCTCTCTAAACCAAATTGAGACACAGACCTTTCCTAAGCTTATTGTTGAAATATAGACTCCAACATAACTGTTAGTTTTTGGAATAAGTCATAATGGAATTGTAATCATGTTGTGTATGTGTCATCATGTATTGTAGAGGTGTCCAGATTATTGTCTAGTACATTTCAGTTATGTTTAATTATCTCTAGTTTCTTGTTGAACAGTTTTAATTAACTGTCAACGCAATTACTATGATTATAAGAAATTATTGAATCTTCTTCTCTTATAGATTGTAATATCTGTTTATGAATAAATACCTATTTAATATAACAAATATTTCATATTCCTTAGTTTATAATTATAAAATAACAGACCCGAGTCTTTAAAATACTGTTTTATTTGTGTGTCTTCTTTGCATATTATTATTCACATAATGTTTGTAATGCGTTTCTATCTTTATGTGCAATCAATTTCGTGTCCTACTGTATCAGTGCTTTCTGTTAAGGAAAATAACAATAGTGTTGCAATGCTGGCATTATCTGAAAGAACATATGTATTCCTGCAAGAACAAATAATGCCCCAAATTTTAAATGAGACAATATTGATTCAAAATTGTAGCCTTTGTCTTTAACAAAAGCACATTTAGGATCTTCCTATTGCAAAAAATTATTTCTGGAAAAAATCTTGTAACTCATTTAGCATGCATTCATGTTCATGTTTTCAAAGTGTAGTGATGCCTTCCAGGCCAGGAAAAGCCAGAGTATGTGATATTTTTCAAAAATATTACACATTGACTAAATATAAAGGCAATAACTCGTTGTGGATGATAATCAAGAATATTCAACCTTTAATTTTTAGAATTAGTTTGGAGATGTGTTGTATATTTTTTATGCTTAATTGTTGAATAGAGTTAACTATTGATGGTTCCTCTAGAATTTTTTTGGGTTTTTATTCAGTTTATCATAATTTCAAAGCAGTCATGTAAATTGTAAGATTATTTGTTGATATACATATTAAAATTCACACATATGTGAGGATTGAGTAAGGGCTTTATTAATGTATTGTGAATAGTTAAGTTTTTTATACAATAGTAAAGAAGGTTACATTCTTATGTTTTTTTCATTTTTGATAATTTTCATAGGTGAACTATTGTGTACTATGTATTTTTTCTCTTTCATTGTTTTATCCTTCAATCTTTGTGCACTACTATTATACAAGTTTATTAGGCTTCTTTTCTCGTATAAATTTTTATATTGATTTCAATATGTAGTAATGAAGCTCAACCTTTTATATTCCTTGTGTTGTTTTCCTATAAAATTCTTATTCTAAGATGTACGGAAATAGTGCTTGGATTCAATTTATTTAGATAAAATGGTGGAGAGTGGAAAAACGTATTTTAAATGGACAAAGAGCAAGGGAAAAGGCTATGATGATTGGGAGGTACATTTAGATTTTGAAGATGAGGGGGAAGGAGTCAATGAGGAGGATACACATGTGCTTGATACATGATTAGACACTTGCCAAAATGCAAGCTTAGGTCCTAAGCCTTGGAGTAACCTTTCATGAGAGTTTCTTGTTGCAAGGTGTGCAACCTTGGTCTCCTTGGTTGTTCAATGCAGTGCTCAAGATTCATGACATGGTTTAACCACCTCCCGTGGATCTTAACTTTGGCTTGTATCAAGCATTGATAGGTCGATTTTTTGGTGCAATGGCAAGGCCAACAATTGGTATCAGAGCTAGTCACGAGTGTGAATCCCTTCACTTGCACTGGGGGGGATGGGGGGGATTGTTGCAAGGTGTCCGCCCTTGGTCTCCTTGGTTGTTCAATATGGTGCTCGGGATTTGTGACATGGTTTAACCACCTCCCATGGATCTTAACTTTGGCTTGTATTGGGCATTGACAAGTTGATCTTTTGGTGCAATGGCAAGGCCAACATTTCTATCCTTGCCTTCTACAACAAACACAATTTAGAAATACAATTTGGAGCATGGCTTTTTCAAAGTGATTCTTGTTTATTTTGGACTAGGGGCTTCTTGCTATCTCCTTATTTCATGCCTAGGGAGTGCACCCATGGTCCTATTTCTAGTGTAAAAGATCTGGTCAAAGAGGTTGAAGCTCTTCATGAGCTTAGTTTTCAATCAACTAATAGTAGTATGGGCATGGAGCATTATATAGACATTAAGGGAGATGGATGTTTATGATCATGTTGTTCTCAAAGCACTCGTTGTTTTCCCAACAATCTCCTTCAAGGATGCAATGCTATAAGGTTTAAACTTTGTGCATCCCTTGGTTCCTTTACTTGTTATGGGAGCTATGTGTAGTAGCACCATCTGCTCTCTAGCTAATGATGCTAACAAAAGTGATTCTTCTCCTTATCAATCTTCTACTTTAATCCCAATTACAGAACTGGTTGTTTAAAATCAAAACAACCGTTAAGACGATTGCGGATAAATCATCATCCAAACTATTAAAAATGATGTTATTGATAAGTTTTTAAGTTCTAAGAGAAACTTCGTTGTAGGGTGAAGATTTCAATATCATAATAGAATTTCATGCTAAATATTACAATGGTCATATTATAATAATAAGGAAATTTGATAAATTAAAAATTAAAAAAAGGAAGGGACACCGAAAGCATGGCGAAAATCCCTCAAGAAATGTGTTCCCATGGAATACCAGGATTGGAGGATATGCACCAAACCAATTTGTTGAAAAGGCTTAGAAAATTTTGAAGCGAACACAATTGACAAGCGTAACGCCAGACTCTACGACATTTGTCATCATCCTCTCTGCTTGTGTCGAATTGAAGCTTTGGAACAGTTTATGGACACCCATCCAAGCAAAAAGAAAATGGTTCGACTCCCCGCACCCTTCAAGAAATTGAGCAGGAGAATGCGGAAAGTGCTCTATCTAAGAGAAGGATTTGATCAAGAGTGAGAAGTAAAACTGAGAGAACTAAATAGCAGAAATGAACCAAATAATGTGCAAAGTAGAAAGGCTCAGAAGTGGTGACAATAGATGAAAAAGGCGAGGGAAGAAAACAATATCCATTCCTGCAACAACAGTTTGTGTCCCAATGCTTTATCTCCCTCTCTTAGTGGAAATATATATCAAAATCTTCAAGGGGTGTGCATGATGTGCTAACTTGAAATAAACCCAACGCTTACCAACTTATT
The DNA here is from genome assembly GCA_007115665.2 of Sequoiadendron giganteum. NCBI lineage: Eukaryota > Viridiplantae > Streptophyta > Pinopsida > Cupressales > Cupressaceae > Sequoiadendron > Sequoiadendron giganteum. The sequence continues at coordinate 603,281,285 of CM021107.1, forward strand.
CCACAAGCACTAATATACGTTCAATTGTGCATGTGTAGTTTATCATTGGATGTGGAAAAAATACATGTTAGTGTTCTTGCAACATATGATAAGTTGATTCAATGGGAGTTATTTCAAATTAAAATACACACTTTATTAATTATTTATAAAATTTAATGTTTACAATAACAATTCACTTGGAGAGGGTGCAGAAGTTAAACATTATGTTTACACATCTTAGTACATATTTATTGATGCCTAATCTACAATAAACTTAAGCCCCTAATAATTGATAGGTTGTCAAATGCGCATTCCCTCGTACCTTCTCTCACATCTTCATGGATCAAATCCATTTATTATAGACACCTGCACTAACAATAAATGATATAAGACTCTCTTACTAGACATCAAAATAAATATATTTCATCATTCAATTATATAATTATAAATTCCATACAAAAATTACAACTTTAACTAATATCATAAATATATCTCATTTTTAAACTATAAAGAATCCCTAATAAATATGTTTTGCTACCTGTATTTAATATAGTTTTTTAACATTTATATTAAAAAGCAAGGCATGATTTGTATTTGTGTTTACATTGCTAGGCATGGACATTGGGCACCTCCCTTTGGATAGAGGATTTTTTTTTGACAATAATTATAATATAAATATATAATAAATATATATTTACTAAATCTCGGTTTTGAAACTCCCACATCACCAATCGATGGAGATAAGTCATGCCTTTAGAGTTGAAAATATTATTAACAAACATAATACATATTCAATTGTAATTATTTTGCATAAGTTAAATAAAAAAGTTCTATTGGCTTTGGTTTAATGTATACTTTGTATGGAAGTATTTTCTGATTTGTGAAAATCCTTCACACATAATTATAATGTTATATTTTAATTTGATTTAAATTATTTTAATATTTACTTAGTATTTTTTAAAAGGGTGATTAATTATAGGTTTTTTTCTTACAGTTTCTTGTGTTTGTTTTTATTTGTTTCCATTATAATGTTAGACAATGTCTTTTTAATGGAATTTTTTTAAAATAATTTATTTATATTTTTTGTTGGTTTCTTTTTATGGGTAGAGAATATTGAAGCTATTTAGAGGCACAATAAAAGGAATTAGTTTGATATGTGATTTAATAAAATTAAGGATTCAAATTCTCAAATAAAGTCATTTATTTGATGCAATAATGGTTCTATTTAGTATGAAAAAATTTCTTCATGTTGGAGTTTTGTATTATAGGTTTTAATAAGTTAATTTTTATCTCACTAAATCCTTATCCAGCTCTATTTGCCAACTCCCCCACCCTCTTTTTTCGGATTAAGAAAATTTACCTTGTTTAATATGTATATTTTATGTGTCTCCAACACTCTTGAAGGTGTACTTGAATATCTAGGGTGTAATTGGGGGAGTAATTTGTAATATTTATTCTCCTATATTACTGTCATTTGTTGTTATCTACATTTATGAATGAGGTTAAACAAAATGGTGATAGTTACAATTGACTTTGAGTTCATTTAAATAACTTTCCCTGCTTACACACTAATGATGATTTGTTGAAAAACAAGTATTAATTGTTGATTCTTAATTAACATGTCACTATTATTTTTATTAAGTTATTTCATCCATGGTTCTGAAAAAAATTAACAAATAATTGTTCGAAATACCCTAGAACAATAATGTTTTATAAAATTTTCTTATTTAGATGTTTTTTTCTATTGATAGACCATGGTTTGTTGGAAAAAAATCTTTTCACATTCATATTTAATAACTCCATCACTTTTCTTTTATATATTGCGTTTCCTTAAAATTTATTTGGTTATGTTTTTTACTTTAGTATATAATTTTGGCAACATTATAATTAGTAATTTCCCAAAGTATCTTGCAGCATTATTGTTTGATATTATTTTCTTATTTGTAATTTTTTTGTCACATTTATTCAATTTGAATGCAAATCTACTCAATAGTCATGATTAACCCATTGAATACAATTTAATATTAGCAGTGTTCCACGGGGACACGTCCCCCCCCAAAAAAAAACCCTGTGTTTCCTAGAGGGGGATGTCTCGGAGACTTGGGGACTTGGGGGAGACGTCCCCCCACCAGGCCACCACCATCCTACCACTAGTGTTGTTGTCTCCAAGACGCTGATAGGACTTTGACGACAATGGGGTGTCCTCAAGACGTCTAGGGGACTCCTAGTTGTCTCCAAGATGTATAATTCTTATACTTATACATCTTTTTATAACTTTTTTTTCAAGTACTATATGTATTTCAACACCCTACTGCCCCCTCACCGCCATCCCCCTGTCGTTCCCAAACTTAGGCCCCCTGTCCCCACGTCTTGGAAAAATGTCCCTTATCGTCCCCCTGTCCTTGTCCCCAAAACCCCGTGGAACAGTAAATATTAGTTAAAATTATTAAATGTGTTCATTAAATACCTTATTAGTTAAGTGTTTGTTGAATATTTGCATGTAAAAATCTTAATCTTATTTTATTAGTAAATCAATACACTCCAATTGAGATGAGTCTAAATTTTGAATACAACCAATATAATCTTAATTTTACATTATTAGTAAGTCAATATAATCAAATATAGAGCAACTCATTAGAATAAGGATTTGATGCTTAATATATTTTGGAAAGTGTTCCGGAATTTTGTATCTAATCCATGAGAATATAATTAGCCATAATGCTCACTAATTGACATGATCTAATTACACAAATGATTTTCAAAAAACAACTTTGACATCATATCCCAAACCATCTCTCCATTATCATTAATCTTAAGCTCACTCCTACTAATGACATCATAGGAAAGTCATCTTGTTGAAACCTATAATTTCTAAGGTTTTATGTAGTTTTATAAGGGTTTATCTAATAAACCTAAAGCCCTAAACCCTTCGACCTTAGTCTATGCCCCAATGTTTTAATTTCACATTGACTGGTTGAGCCTGCTACATAAATTAATGGTTTTTTCCAATGTCCTGAGCTATGTTGCTTTACTAGCCCCTTTCTTCTTGTAATTGGCTGAGCCCTTTATTCAGATATTTCAACTGAGGCCTTTGTCCACTCAAAACCATGCACTGGTATGGTGGTCCCTACCCATGTCTATGTGGAATTGTGTAAGTAGAGCACATTCTCTCTTCCTGTTGTATTTTTTCAATTTATATTTGTCTCTAAGTTGTGCTTTTGTGTTATTATGCCATGTGGGTTCAACTATAACCCGTTACTTAATCACAAAAAGCTTGTGGGACCACTTTCATAGCAAAATGTCACTATTTCTATTGAAGCCCATTTGTGTCTTTTGAAAAAGTGAATTATCCTCATGTTGCACTCCTACACTTAGCTACCATGTACCCTTTCAATATGACAAATGCTAACAATGTGTTCATCGGCACACCACATAATACCTAGAAATATTTTATTGCAGTGCATCACCTCCTTTTATCATAGTTTCCTTGTACACATGTCTTTCAAGTAGACTGGGCTTAGGTGATCTCTTTGGTCTTCATTGAACATGTGACAAAATATGAAAACCAATGATTGTATGATAACTGGTGGTCTTCTATTGTAGCATGATTTTCCTATTCAGTTTTCAGTGTGTGTTTCATAAATAATAAGCTTTAAAAGCTACGCTTCTGCACTATGTCGACACATGGTGACGATGATGTTAAAGCTTACCAACATGGTTTGCATGTATTTGAGCTTAAACTAGTAATCACACCTTAGTGTGCAATAGGTACACCGAAGTGTGGAAAGTCAATTAAGATAAATTTTGATCTACTATATAAAACTAGTTATGGCACCTTATGCAATGGGTACGTTGAAGAGGTGTGGAAGATGAATTAGAAAAAAAATGGTCTATTTTTGCATACATATGTGTAGTATATGAGATCAATTGATAGGTCATTTAGAAAAGGATTGTAATCAGTCAATTTGAGTACAACAGGACCCTTGAAGAGTTCGTGAGTGTGACCATGAAAGGGATATTGAATCCCAAGGATAATGATTAGGTTACCATGATTTCCCTTCAAGTGGCAAGTATGGAATTTCAATAACATGAATTGAATGTTGTAAATGAGATTTATATATGCCTTGGTCTATGTGATTTTGTTGTGCACATAGAATAAACTCAAGCTAAACTATAAATTGTAATTGATGTTGAACATCATGACCAATTATCTTTTGAATGACTTCCTCTATCGTGAAACTAGAGATTTGCAATCACTTGCTCTATTATGTCACTACCCTGTGAAGGTAAATCATATTCCTCTTCTATTGTAGAAAAATAAGTTTATATTTTTTTACAGTAGCATAGTGAATGTGTAAACAACTAAAATGGCAATTGAATTATACCCATGCCCGCCAATTGTCAAATTCATGTCGATCAACAAAGAGGGCGTCCATAAACATCAAAATGCACACATAACACCTCCGTTATAGGCCTCTCTTCTGCAAAACATGCAATAAAAATGTTTTTTTCATTACCTCACCATTTACAAAGAGCAAGGAAGTTAATAATGTATCCTATAATAGACAAAGAAAACAATAGGTATTGTGAATTTAGGGGTTCCAATCGCAGGAAGTACTATTTTTGTTTGAACGAAGGGGTGAGAAGGCATCAGAAGTGTTTCCTTAAGATGATGGTGCTTTTGATAATGGGTATTATTGTCACTTCGATCTATTAGGGGATGCAACTTTGATATAACAGGGCGAGCAAAAAAATGGGAGAAAAAATGGCGAGAACCCTCCATAAAGAATTTTTTTGCAGCAACAAAAGCAGACGATCCAGATCAATTAATCGTCTTGCATCATTTCTTAATGTAACTAAGTCGTCAATCTACCAACTTAGATCGCCAAATTGGAGGAGTGAAAGGTCAATACTAGCGAGGAAGAGTTTCGAGGAGCGAAAACTAGTAGCAGTGGGAAATTAGTAATAAGCGATGAAAAATAGCTAACAAAATGGTGAAAAATGATGAACGGTCGAGATTCGATTAACTCAGCCAAAAAAATCGTGTGATGAAAACCCTTTTCAAATGGAAGAGCGAAAACCAATAGTGGTTGTTTAATCAACGATCGACAATGATTTTGGTGTCAACCATGTCGTTTCCCTACGATAATGTATCCTATAATAGACAAAGAAAATAATAAGTATTGTGAATTTAGGGGTTCCAATCGTAGGAAGTACTATTTTTGTTTCAAGGAATGGGTGAGAAGGCATCAGATGTGTTTCCTTAGGATGATGGTGCTTTTGATAATGAGTACTATTGTCACTCTAATCTATTAGGGGATGCAACTTTGAAGAGTGAGGATTCGATCCAGAGTCTCTTGCCTTATGAATGTGCAATGTTTGGATATAGCAGGGCGGGCAAAAAAATGGGCGAAAAAATGGCAAGAACCCTCCATAAATAAAATATCTGTAGCAACAAAAACAGACGATCCAGATCAATTAATCGTCTTGCATCATTTCTTAATGTAACTAAGTTGTTGATCTACCAACTTAACTCGCCAAATTGGAGGAGTGAAAGGTCAATACCAATGAGGAAGAGTTTGGAGGAGTGGAAACCAATAGTGGCGGGAAAGCAGTAATAAGCGGTAAAAAAAAATCGACAAAATGGCAAAAAATGATGAATGACCGAGATTCGATTAACTCAACCGACAAAATCATGTGATGAAAACCCTTTTCGAATGGAGGAGTGAAAACTGATAGCGGGTGTTTAAACAACGGTCGACAATGATTTCGGTGTCAACCATGTCGTTTCCCTATGTTTCAACCATCGAAGGAGAAAACATATAAGAACACGCCTTTGACGTAATTACAAAAAATATATAGATTTACTATTAAAACTTTATTAAAAAAAATTTTGATTGATGCACACTTGGTAAAACATAAGAGGGGGAACATCCCTAAAACAACATTAATCAACTTGTGCTAAACTTCTCTTTAATTTGTCTAGTTATTACAAAACCTATATTCATCTCCTCGAATGGTTTTGATCTTTAAAGTTTCATTTCTTTCCATTGTAAGTGATTTACCTTAATTAACAATAACTATTTTGTTGCCAATATTTGCGAAGTTATTAATCTTGTTAGTTCAAGATAGAAGAAATTAAGCAATTTGACGGCAAATAAATGATACGACTATACAAGAGTTAGTTTTAAATTAAATTGATAGCAATCAAGACAAAAATCAAAATTATAAATCAATTCAAATTGACTTGATTTTTTGGAGAAAACTTTGAAACTGTTGTTTTGTATTTTTTGGGTGCAGCAATTCAAATGATTGCAAAGATGACGGATCTGGTCCAAAAGGTTCTGCTACTGCTGCTTGATATCCTCCACTGCAATTTTTGGGGAATTGATCTAGTGTTGAAAGCTCTGTTGTTTCTTCTTCATATCGTCCACTATAGCTTTGTGGGTATTGATCTGGCCCTTAGGGCTCTGTCGTTTATCCCTGAAATTCTCCACTGCATTATTTACGTTATCCATCTAGACCTTACAGATCTGCAGATTCTCCCTGATATCATCCATCGCAGCTTGCTGCTTATACCCGTCCTTCAAGTAGAAGTCAATGCCCTTGAGAATCAAACCGATAATGACCTCTAGTCGCTTCACTCCAGAGGAAACTTTCTTCAACTCTTGAATTTCTCCACAACATCTTTTCTGCATTGTGTTTATAACAGCACATTCTACCTTGACCTTCTTCTCATATTTTGTCAGGCACATGACCATGGAGGCAATGGGAAGCGATGGGGCGACACAAATGACCCCCACTGCTAATGGCGGCGTCAGCATGACCGTTGCCATCACTGTGAAAATAAACGTCGTCGCAAACGCTGCCGCAAAAATAATGTTCCAAAGCTTTCACATAGGCTCACGCACTTCCAATTTTCTATCCGTTTTAATCGAAGAGAACCGATAGCGGGTTTTTAATCAACGGTCGGCAATGATGTCAATCATGTCATTTCCTTACGTTTCAACTGTTGAAGGAGAAAATGAATTTGGAAAGATCATATAAGAACACGTCTTCAGCGTAACTATAATAATTATTAATTTTAAATTTTAATAATTTTAAGTAATTAATAATTTTATTTAAAAATATAATATATAATAATAAGTATAATTAGATTATTTATAATTTATTTTTTATTATTAAAATATAATCTGCATTTTATATAATAAATTTATAAATCAATATATATATATATATATATATATATATATATTTATCTTTCAAAAATTATAAATTAAATTTTATATATCAATATATATAATTTTATATATATATTTTACCTTACACAAATTATAAATCAAATATTATATTAACTAAAATATAGGTTAAATTTTAAATCAAAATATAATCAATTTTTTTAGTCGGAGTTAATGACTATCAAGTCTTTTCGTCGATGCAATTTATCTGTCCGATCTTGTTTCCCGTCGGAACGTTTTGGCCAAAATGTGCAATGGGGGATAGTGTTTATGATATAACGTTACATACATAGGTGTGTTTTGTCTACACTTTAGCTTTCTCCTACTAGTAGTATTTAATATAACATTTTTTAAAATATTGATTATGCCAATATGAGACCTAACACTAGAAGACACTCTACAATTTCTTAAGTTCAAAGTTATGCTCAACACTTATTTCTTGTTCAACTTTAATGCGTAACTCATTACACATCAAATGTGTCTCTTCTCTATTTTTTCTTATTTTATTATATTATAGTAAAAAAAAAAAAAATTAAATATGATAGAGTTTGGATGAAAGGACGTGAGAACAACCATTGGAGTTTGAGACATCAAATTCTTCTCTCCACTAGAAATAAAAAAAACTGTGAACGGAAACAAAACAAAAATATTACAAAACCCTACCAAAACATATTGTTTTGAAAAAATGAGATGAACCAAAAGTGAAAATGGTATCAAAATTTGTTGTTATACTATTTTAAGTGAAATAGGATATCCTTTTGCAGAAATCATTCGTGTTGCAAACAAATTGCGGTAGGGAAAACAGTGAAAAAATGATGGAAAATAGTTGAAAAAATGGCAAAAAATGATAAACAACTGAGATTCGTTTAATAGTTGATAGACTTAAATCAACCATTGATTGGTAATTTTAGCTTTGTCTTCTCCAAATAAGATATGCCTTGGGCATAAATTATTAATTGTGGGTCTATTCTTATGACACGATGACACCCTTACACCTAACATTATATTATTGGAGCATCGATATTCTTGATAATGCAAACGCATTTTTTTCAACCTTTCCAAAGCTATTCGTATGCGCTACTATGTCATGTGTCTTCCACATTACTCATATAAACCAATGTGCCTTGCCTATCTGCCTAGCCCATTATACACAAGTGGCAATATTTTATTGCAATAAACCTTCCTTTCATAGCACAACCTTGACATTGAAAGTTTAAAACACTTTCATGATAAGTGATGTATTGGCCATTAATCTATGTGCTCCATTAGGATTGATGGTTCAAATTGAAAGTTTCCAATGGCTTAACTAACCTGTTTTTCTTGTATGAGCACTTACCACTAGGAAGGACAAATTTTTATCATTCATATAAGAATTCCAACTCAAGTCTATTGAATTATTTATTCTCAAGCCTCCAAAGAAGGATTGGAGGTAAATGTTGAGCTTTTGTGGTGTATTCATATCAACAAATTCAAAATTGGGGTTTTCAAACATTGAAAATAAGTAAGGTAGGTTTCTCCTTTTTATTAAGGAAAAACACTTTCAATTGTAGAAATTGTGATTGCTAGGGTTTTGTGGATAGCATATAAAATTGTCTATAATATTTAAGAATCTAGATGTTCAAAATATCAAAACCCTAATTTTTGTAGAACCTCAAGAATGAGCCAAGTAACTTCATAGAGTGGCAAGAAGAAGAGAAGGTTCAAACATGATTTGTAATTTCAATTTATTGATTCTTCCAAGAAGGCTAAACTTGACCAAGGAACTCGAATTTAATCTGACACAATCATTTATTGGACAGTCTGTAAGAGGAGCAGTAATCCCAATTCAAGGGTGAGACCTTTTCAACTATTGTTATAGGTGTAGTGATGTTGTCTATCCTATTTCAAATATCTAGAGCCTAGGCATAGGGAGGATAAAGGTTTTGAATGTGTTTATTAATGTAAAACTAATTAGGGAAGATTCTAGGAGGTACATTGTGTAGTTAAGGACATTGTTGAGTGCCAAAGGTAGACTCTTGATGTTGTTAAACAAAGAGCTTATTTGGGAATTATTCAACCTCAACATTGCAACCAAGATATCAATAAACTTTAATGCATTAAACAAAGAATATACCAAGGATATATACAACTATATATTCATATGATTATCTCATCATAGGAAGAGGACACCATAGGACAACGTCACCCAATGTGTATGAGAAGAAATAGAGTGCTTCAACATTGATATCTTTGAGGAGTATTTCACCTAGACCCACTATATCTTATGCTAGGTATTTAATTTTATCTTCAAGCCACAAATATCTATTCATTTGATGATGATGGAAGTATATATACAACATAATAATATGAATAGATACTTTGATTTTGCAACCTACATTGTAGAATAGATTTACAAGGAGTTAGTGGCTATAGAATGTGATGATAAAATTATTCATTTTAAGTGGCATTCCATGTTGTGCTACATTATCTTGTGTTGTGAAAAAGGTGTTTAGAGCAAGGAATTACAATTGTAGTTGTAGAATTATAAAGGAATTATTATACCAATTAAAGGAAGGACTCACATATGGGACATGCACTACAAGTCTTCTAACTACATTGTGTTTGAGGATCTCTTTTTGCAACTAATGCTAATAAACTCGAGTTATCAAAGTAAAAATTAGTTTGACTGTAATGAGAAAATTGAGATCCAACTAAGTAATGACTTGATAAAAGAGTGAACCACAATTCGGGTGGTTGGTTCCTACAATTTGACACTACAACCATCAAGGTTTATGGAGCATATGTTGAGCCACATATTTTTCACAAATATTTCCCTAAAATAATTCCTTACATGGAGATTATGTGGCAATTGAATGATTCATACAAAGTGCACCTAAGAGCTCACAAGAAGGGGTCATTATCAATAGAATCAATTATATTTATAATTACTTGGCTACAACAAAATAAGGGTGGAGTCATCAACTCCAAAATTGCAGTCCTATAGGACACAAGTGGTTTAAAAAAGAGGAATTGTGACCTAGAGAACTTCACTTATTGATTCAAAAGAGGAATGGATAAGTCCTAGTAATATCATGAGTTCAATAAGATTGAGGACCTAATAAAAATTATGCTTGATGTTGAGGTAAAGAAGAAAAAGGATGGGTAGATCCAAGTTCTAATAGGAGAAGAAAAGATGAAGAAAGTTGATGCTAGCTACAAGGGAGCATATGTAGATATGTTGGATCCTATTCCTTGAATATATAAAATGTTGGATAATGCTACTATGTTTGGGTTTAGAGATCCAATGGTAGGTACAAGGAAAGTAAAAAGAGAGGCCTAAGAACAAGAATAGGAAATTGAACAACTAGTTCAACAATCTAGAATAGAGAATTATGGTTGCAAGAATCATTCCTCATCAAACAACATCTAGGAAACAAGGAGGGATTCAATGCTTGGTGAATTTTTTTATAGATTATTTTTTATTAGAAGAGGTGGGATAACATATCATGCATATAAAAGAGGTGAATCAGGTTCTTTCTTCCCCCTAGAGTGTAAAAATGGATGAATTTCCTCATGATAGATTTTAACAAGACCTTGGAGCATGAAGTGATGTTTTCAATGATATAAGACCCCTAGCCTACACAAATTCTTATCTAATGATGAAATTGTGAAGTCAAAAGCAATCAAAAACCTCTTAATTATTAATAAGATGGAGATATTTGTTCATATTTAATAAAGAAAAATGTGAGGCCACTAAAGATGAGATGAAAGATTTGAAAAATAAATTTATGGAGGAAGTTTACTTCCATGTCAAAAAAGTCACCCTTGAGTGTATGGAAGCTAATGTAGTAGAACAATTTCCTACACTAATCTTAAGAGAAGGATAATGCAAAAAAAAAATATCTATCTTACAATAGTTACAAAAACTTAAAAATAAATAAACATAAAGATCATGAAGACCACAATACAATGATTAATGTGGGGAAACCCCTTTCAGGAGAAAAATCCCACACTCCAAAAGTCACCCAATATATTATTCAAAAATAAAAAAGATTGAAATATACTTGCAAAGAAAGCTTCTCATAGGATTATAACCAACCAAAGATCCAAAGGCAGCACAATCACTATCAAACTCTCAAAATACATCACAATTTACATAGTTGTAATACAACACCGTCATAAAATAGGGTTACAAACTAGGGCAAGACAAGCCAATAAAATGTCTACCAACAAATCTGATACCTAATAATGAACAACTTCAAGATTTACAATATATAGTTCATTTAATGTATGCAAACACTCTAATATATTTTAAATTGTTTTTATTAACACACTCGCATTCTACTTCACCGCGTGCTACCCTTATAGGTTACACCTAGTTTAACTAGCATAGATATCTTAAATGCATCCTATCAATAGTAAACCTTATATAATTGGAAGGTTGAGATATATTTTCCCAACAAATATCTGACTTGTCAAACACGTTGCAAAAGAAATGAGAGGGAGTATCAACACTATCTCTTAATCGCTAAGGGTTGAAACACCCATAGATTCTAAACACCATATAAAATTATCTTTGCTCATACGCTTAGTTAAAGAATCATCATCACTCATCAAAGTATCTACCTCAACTAGCTTCACCCTACTATCTTCAACTGTATCTCTAACAAAATGCTATTGTACATCAATGTGCTTGGTCTTGGCATGAAATGTTGGGTTTTTAGCTAGACATATTATAATTTGACTCTCATAATAGATTATCATTGCACCTTGTTTTATTCCAATATATAAACACATTCTCTTAAGCCAAATGTATTATTTAAGAGCATGAGTAGCTACCATATAATAAACTTTAGTAGTAGACAAATCTTTTTTCTTACTCATTGAAACGAAGAAAATTGTAGTTCTATGTTTTGGGATATAGAACCACCAATTTCCTTCAAGTTTCATTCAAGGAAAACCTAGAGATCTCAATCTAAGGATGGAAATGAGGGAAGGAGATCTAAAATAGAGTTTCCTAGAGGTGTGATTAAAGACTAAAACATGGTTCACCATGAAGCAAGGCTTGGAAAAACAAGAAATGTAAATAACATGCAAAAGTTAATGATGTGACCTAGAAAATGAACTCAAATAGAATAATAAACCAAAGATAAAGAAAGGTGCACCTACAAAGCTAAAGAGGATTGAATGAGGGTCTGAAATCCTTAAAATATTGACTTTTAATGTGCACTAGGACTTATATGCTTGTAGGGGAAATTTAGTTCGAGTTTAGGGTTTTGGGCCAAAACGAAAATCTAGAACTACTTAACCAAGATCTACAAAAAAATCTTGAAATCTTGTATTTTGGAACTGATATGCCATAAGTGGTGATTTAGTCCCAACATTTGGGTTGATCTAAAAGTCGGATATCTTCTAGTGCTCTCTTGTAGCTTCTCTCCTACCAAATATCCAATTCTCAAACATTGAATTCTTCTCTGTAGATCTTTCCATGATCTTGCAATGTAGATGACAACTTGACAATTTTTTCCAATCTTGCTCTTCAATGGATTCTCAACCAAGATATGCAAATCACACATCAAAGAGAGGGAAAAATGTTGTTTTTTTAGTAGATAGGGGTTTTCCTTGGTCAAACATCATTTGAGTAATCAAATATTGAAATAAAATCTCATAGAATGAAGGAATGATGAATGAACAATATGCTATGTTGTAACTCACCAAACCCTTAAACCAAAGGTTGCAATCTTGTAAGTAATGGCTATCATGAATGTAGATCTTGAATCTTGATTGAATGCTATGGATCTTGACTTGATTGCTTGCTTGAATCATAAGAACCTACATCACAAATGGTAGCTCAAAAAAAAACATGATGCATGATGACTTTGGCATGATGCTTGAAACTTGAATAATGCTCCAAAATGCTTGATAATCACTCTTGAATGCTCTTGAATTTCTATAATGCTTGAATAATTAGATCACACTTGCTCATGGAAATTGTTAGGAGAAAATATGTGAAATAACCTTGTATTTGTACTTGTTTATGCCAAATTTCCTAAAATTACAAGACTACAAGCTTACATTAGATCTAGGAGAATAAAATTCCACCAAGAATTGAATTCAAAATTAGGTCCAAGCTAAGCGGGACTCATGCGCTAGTTGGGGCGTATGAGTACCAATAGGCTAGGCTTGGGACACAAATTTCAATAATTATTAGTTTTTATGCCAAATTCAGGTTTAGGCCTCAAAACTTAGGTGAGACCCATACGCCCAAGGTGACATATGAGTTCCAGATCACTAAATCTAGGTCATACAAATCAAAATCATTAAATTATGAGTGTTCATTTCATGTGTGTCACAATTATCCTCGAAACGATGCATTGCAAAATAAGACCAAATAAGGCATAACGAAGCCCAATTTTAGAATGGAGGGCCCAAAAAAGTGTCAAAATGTAAAGGGCTACATTTTTTACACTACATTTAGCCCCCACTTTAGTGATAGGATGAACTTGCTTCAAACTCACACTAAAGTAGACAAACTTACATTAAGAGGGGTCCAAATGTACCAATGCTAGTGACATAAGATGACAACAATCAAGAGGGATGATCAAGCCCCCAATATCAAGATCCTATTATAAACCAACATATGCACAAAACAATGCACATGAAAATGATGTAAGGAGCAAATAACAATATACAAGCCTACACTATCAGAGACAAAAAGAAAACAAAAACAAAAGGGGGTGTATCAAGCTTTGATCATTTGTCTCACACATTGTGGATTAGATATAAGTTGTTTGTCCATCAACATTTACAAGTGTCACACAATGTCTACTATGCAAACTGAATGCACGCTCACAAGGGCTAGTGGAACCTTAGGTTGTCCACTAGGTGAGCCCCTAGCGAGACACATACACATGCGGTCAGTATGTGCTTACTCAAACAAGAAAGTCCTAGGAAATCGAGTGTCCTAGATTTAGGTCATAGGACCCATTGGCCCAATGGTGAATGGGTCCCCCTTAAGTCTTAGAACCCAATTTTTAATATGTTTTTGGTGGCATTTTAATGATTCAAATTCAAGTTTCAAATGTCAGCTTGTGGAATCTATTTTTTGAGAAATAAGGTAAACACTTGGGTATGTGCAAGATCATCATGGAAAAAATAGGCCCTTAAGTGGCAATATAATTCAGAAAATCAGAGTTAGGAAACTTGACGTAAAAATTTGAATAAGTTATCTATATTATTTCAAAAATATGTAAGAATAAAATCCATAGAAAATTGAATGTAGTTTCTAAACTACTAGGTTTTTTTTAAAATAAAAAAAATTATTTGGTGAAAAATTGAAATTTCAATGTAGTAGTACTTAAATTTCAGGGAAAAATAAAAAGTAGGTGTTTGTCTAACCACCCTAACCACAATAAAATGATAATTATTTTTTATAATATTTTAGATATAAGTGGGGACTCATGTCCTGATGTGATGCATATTTTTTTGTAAATAAATAATTAATTATGATTTTTTTATTACAACTTTTAAAAAATATAAAAACTCGTATGTTTGACCACCTTAATTTGGTCAAAAATTCATGAAATTAAATTCCTTTTTTTAAAATCCTATAGTATGTGAAGCATAGAATGTGACGCATGTTTTGGATTCAAAAAATGTGATACCATTTGAAAGCTATAGATTTTTTTCAATCAACCTATCAATTAGGACTTTAGTCATAATTCAAATAGAAAATGAATAGTAATTATTTATTAAATTCAAATTAAAGCATAATTTATATTGGTGGAAAGTTGAGAATCTCCTTTAAAAACCCTTTTCGTTTCATCAATTTTGCGTAAAAAGAAGGTGTCAGCTAGATGGGTCATCATATCACTTAGATATTGCCACTTTTTGGCCCATCATGATCTTGCACATACCCACCTATAAATACAGTTATTTTATCAATTCAAATGTAACAAGCTAGATATGAACTTCAAAAGAGAAAATATTATTGTCAAGAGAATTAAGAGAAGTTAGCAATCATTTGCAACAACAATCAAGATCATATCATCATGTCAAAGTTCATGCATATGCATGTCATGTTTTGAAGCTAACATTGTGATGTAGGTTTTAAGCATTCAAGCATCAATAAATCAAGCCAATTCATGCAACATCCAATCCTTAGAGTGATGTGTTAGACTTTAGTCCTCTAAGGATAGCTATTAAGGGTTTGGTAAGTTGTAACAAGCTTTGTTCATTCATCAATTCATTCATTTTATCATTATTTCATTATTGAGGTTTAGTTACCAAACATGGGGTTTGACTAAGGCAAACCTCCATTCACCCAAAAACAAACATTTTTTGCTTCTTTCTTTGCATGTGCACATTTATAGGTGAAGGACTGAAGATTGATCAAATGAGCAATTTTGCAAAGTTGCATTTGTTGTCGTCATTATTGTCAAGCCACAAAAAATCACTTATAGATTTTATTTTCGGCCTTCCAACAATCAAACATAAAGAAGTCGTAATCTTAAATCAAAGATCTGAGGACTAAAAAAAAAAATCTTGGAGCCTAGCCAAGAACACATTTGTCCAGAGGCGAATCGGTCCCACAACAGGTCATGAAACCCACTTTTTATGCTAAGTGCACACCATTCTACTCTTCTTAGATTTTACTATAAATCGTCATTTTCATTTTTGTTCTCATAGAATTATGCATTTCAGGTGTTAATTCATATAATTCACTTTGTTAATACACTTCAAATCATCTCCCAATATTGCATATATCAATCATTTCTGTCATAAAAAACCAACATATCCCAAATTAGGGTTGGCTCACCTCAAGGTTGAAAGTCAACTCTATCCCTTTGAGATCTCTTTTCTAATGAAATTAGGGAAAGTGTAAGTGTTTTTATACCTTTAGCTCACATACCCTTTAATCATTCCATATTGAACACCCACTTACCCCATTTCCTTATATTTCATTACTTATGATAGAATTTTTGATGTGTAAGAGCATATAAGAAGATGGTTACATTGAAATCTTGATTAGCATTATAAAAAAATTATGATATGTGTCATAAAATATCTTTGAGTAAATGAACATGCTAAATTGCGGTGTCTAAGCTAGAATTTGTTGACTATGACAAGTTGTGACAATTATAAGAATTATTCTACATGTAGCCTATGAATTCAAACTTGGTATGGGGCATTGTAATTTGGGCCAAGGGTTTTATGTGTCATACCCCTAACATGTTGGATATAGTTTCTCGAAACCATTCAAAGATTTCTTGCTTGTGTCTCCTCTATTTATTGGTGTGCTTGGATAGATTTTTCATCATGTGTTTAAGGGATTTTATGTTATTATAATTAATCTAGGACTTAATGTTGGTGATAGTCCTATATGAGTGTGTACCTAAAGTTGTATATAGCTATATTATTGCTTTAATACAATTGTTTCATGCTTTGGTGTATGGTTTTCTCTATCAAAAGGGTTTTCCTCATGTTGATGATTGAGTTTGGCTAGACCAACAAAAGGAAAGACTAATTAGATCTTACTACAAGCTTCATCCACTTCTATGTATTCCCTATACTATAACGAAGCCAATAAAAGATAATGCATTTGAGCTTAATCTTCCTACATAGGGTTGCATTTGATCTTCAACATAGAATCTTGCATCCATACTTTCCACCTTTATCGAATGCTTCAAATCTTGCAAAGACACTTCAACAAGTAGAAATCAATCCAAAATTTAGTAGCCTAACAAAATTGGATCAAAGCATTGATGTTGGGGTCAAATGGACTAGACAAAAATACATCCCTCTCTTTCACATCATTAAAGCAAACCAAGTTCCACCCAAAAAAAATGGTTAAAAGGACATGTTGCTAATTAGTTCCCATACTCTTTTACCCCACTTTCTTGTAATGAGAACCATTGCAGTTCAAGATTGGGCAATTGATCTAGGAGGATACGAGTTACTAGAACATAGCACAAATATGACATATTTTTTGGGTGGAGATTCTCCTTAGCATATGGAAAGATATAAATTCTACTATCTTTTTCTCATTGTTTTGTTGATCAACATGTTTCGCTTTTTTCTAAAGCTACTATTTGTTCTAATGTGTTTTTATAGATTTAGGTGCAAGCTAACAAATTTACCTTAGAAATGACTCACTTTGATTTTCTTGACCACTGGGGAAATGCCTTGTGTTGTGGTTAGGGTTCCTCTATTTCCTTCCTCCTCTCATGGTCACTTGCTTGCTCATGTGTGTCGATAAGGTTAGGTACTTTCCACTCGTGGTGCTTATTCATAGGTGTCTCCTCCAATTGGTAAAGGAGTGCATGACAACCTATTTGGCAGTGCTCTACCTCTCCACGTCCTATGGGAGAAACCCTTGGGTGGCCTTCTAGTGGAGCCTCTAATTGATATGACTCCAACAAACTTCCTCGATTGGCTCTTTCTATTTCTCTAGCCTATGATGATCAAGATAAAGATAAAGATGACGAGGGTTGGGGCCATCTCATGGACACTTTGAACCCCATTGATGTATAGGGTAAAATAGATGATCGACACCATCCTCCTCCCCCCTTTTCCACTTCTCTTATTTCTTGGTGACTTGTTTTATATGTTCTTGATCCATGTGTTAACCTTGTTTAGACTATTGGGGTGTGATTTCATATCCACCCACCCTTTTTTGAGAATAGTGTACTATTATTCCTTTATAAATGATAATGCAAATGTGCTTATTCATAAAAAAAGGAAGATTGACATAGGAAGATTGTTTTTATACATTTTCTCTCATATATTGGCATAGGAAGAAATTTTACTCTTCATCTTCCTTTTTTATGAATAAGTGCATTTGCATTATCATTTATAAAGGAATAATACAACACATTCTCAAAAAAGGGTGGGTGGATATGAAATCACACCCCAATAGTCTAAACAAGGTTAACACATGGATGAAAAACATATAAAAAAACGTCACTAGGCAACAAGAGAAGTAGAAAAGGGGGGAGGAGTGATCATCTAGTTTACCCTATACATTAATGGGGTTCAAAGTGTCCATGAAATGGTCCCAACCCTCATCATCTTTATCTTATCTTGATCATCATAAGCTAGAGAAATATAAAGAGCCAGTCGAGGAAATATGTTGGAGTCATATCAATTAGAGGCTCCACTAGAAGGCCACCCAAGGGTTCCTCCCATAGGACGTGGAGAGGTAGAGCACTGCCAAATGGGTTGTCATGCACTCCTCTACCAATTGGAGGAGACACCTATGAATGTCACCACGAGTGGAAAGTACCTAACCTTATCGACACACATGAGCAAGCAAGTGACCACGAGATTAGGAAGGAAATAGAGGAACCCTGACCACAACACAAGGCATTCCCTGAGTGGTCAAGAAAATCCTAAGTGAGCCATTTCTAAGGTAACTTTCTTAGACTGCACCTAAATCTATAATAACACATTAGAATGTAAATAGTAGCTTTAGTAAAAAGTGAAACATGTTGATCAATAAAACAATAAGAAAAGACAGTATAATTTATATCTTTTCATATGCTAAGGAGAATCTCCACCCAAAAAATATGTCATATTTGTGCTATGTTCAAGTAACTCATATCCTCCTAGATCAATTGCTTAATCTTGAACTGCAATGGTTCTCATTACAAGAAAGTGGGGTAAAAAAGTATGGGAATTGACCCCAACATCAATGCTTTGATTCAATTTTGTTAAGCTACTAAATTTTGGATTGATCTCTACTTGTTGAAATGTCATTGCAACATTTGAAGCATCTGACAAAGGTGGAAAGTATGGATGCAAAATTTTATGTTAAAGACCAAATCCAACCCTCGGTAGGAAGATTAAGCTCAAATGCATTATCTTCTATTGGCTTGGTTATAGTATAAAGAATATACAAAATTGGATGAAGCTTGTAATAAGGTCTAATTAGTCTTTCCTTTTGTTGATCTAGCCAAACTCAATCACCAACCTAAAGATTTTTGGTGCTAATATTTGTTATGGAATTGCTTGTGCTTTACCTCAGCCTATTACAAAATAGTTTGCATTTATAAATTGAACATATTAAATATACTCAATGAATTGAATAATCTTGTTAACTTTTTTTTTAATTGAAAAATCACTACTATTAATGAAATAATTAAATAAACTATGTCAATATATACCAAAAGTTAAAACCCCAAATAGCCCCGAAAAGAGTTGTGTTAACTCCATTGTAATTGTTGTAAGGAAGCAAAGGTGTGCGGAATCGCTTCCTATGCTAATCTTGAGAGAACGAATATGCAAATTTCAATATAAAGTATTACAACGATTCAAAGAAACACATTCAAGAGTATAAATGAAATGACCATAAACACATAACACTGTGATTATCGTGGGGAAAACCCTTACGGGAGAAAAACCCCACCCTCTAAAACCTGCATAATGTATTATCAAATCAAAGAAGATTACAATACACTTGCAATGCAAGTTCTTACAAGAGCATCACCTCAACTCAAGCTTGGAGAGACACCACTAGCATCCTTCTAGCACCCAGCCTTGCAAACAAAACTCCATTATGTAAACTCCTCCCCAAGTCCTCCTTATATAGTGATTTACAACTTGGAAACCATTTGTGGTTTTACAAAACCATGGGCTTAACCACCATGCCACATGTTGCCTATTTTTGACATTTACATTTCCAAGATGGAAAAACAACCAGGTTAAAATAGTAATCCCGTCCATAATTTTGTCCTCTAGTTTAGACCCCCATAAAAGATATAAAACAAATTAACTATGCTCTAAAAATGGCCCTCCTACATTCTACTAAGGACAAGGCACCTTTTAACAACTCATACACCTTTTTCCAATGCATAAACATGTGGAAAACTGCCACAAACAAATTCTGTAATTTTCCTGGAAAAGGCTTGCAAGGTTGAGACATATTTCTCAACAATCTCCCACTTGTCGAACACCTTGCAAGAGTTAGGGGATCCAAAATATCATGGACTTAATTGCTAGGGGCCGAAAGGCCCATAGACTCTGAACACCATCTGAACTTCTCTGTGCTCACAGGTTTAGTTAATGCATCAGCAACATTCACCAAAGTGTCTACCTTCTCCAACTTCACCTTGCCATCCTCAACCATATCTCTCACAAAATGATATTGTACATCAATGTGTTTGGTCCTGGCATGAAAAGTCGGGTTCTTCGCTAGGCAGATTGCACTTTGACTGTCACTATAAATTGTCACTGCACCCTGTTTGAACTCTAGATCTGAATATAATCTCTTAAGCCAAATGGCTTCCTTACAGGCATGAGTAGAAGCCATATACTCTGCCTCTATAGTGGATAAGGCAACCACAGCCTGTCGCTTGCTCATCCAACTAATTGCACCACCAAATAATGTAAACACATATGCACTGGTGGATCTTCTTCTATCAACATCACCAGCCCAGTCTGAATCCACATAGCCTCGAATATCCAAGGAATTCTTGTTTCCTATTCCATGAAAACATATAGAGTACTCTGAGGTACCCCGCAAGTATCTAAAAACTCTTTTAACTGCATCCCAATGTGCTCTTCCTGGATTAGACATGTAACGGGAAAGTACTCCCACTGCTTGGGCTATGTCTGGTCTTGTACAAACCATAGCATACATCAAACTTCCAACAGCACTCTGGTATGGTACTCGACTCATCTCTTCCATCTCCAATGGGGATGTAGGACACTGTGAAATAGAAAGCTTTGTTCCCATCGTAACAGGAACACTCAATGGTCTAGAATCCTGCATATTGAATCTTTTCAAAATAGTACCAACATACTTACTTTGGCCTAGCCAAAGCTTTCTGTTTTGTCTATCTCTTACAATCTCCATTCCCAGAATGTACGTTGCTGCACCAAGATCTTTCATTTCAAACTTCACTGAGAGTTGAGATTTTAATTCTGCAATCAAACCTTTTCCTTTGCCAATAAATAACATGTCATCGACATACAAGGCAATAACCAGGAAATGATCACCATCAGATTTGAAATATATACAATGATCAGATTTAGATCGCACAAATCCCAAACTCAACACATATGTATCAAACTTCTGGTACCACATCCTAGGACTTTGTTTCAAACCATACAAGGATTTCTTCAACTTACAGACCAAATGACTTTTACCTTTTACCACATAGTGCTTTGGCTGTGTCATATAAATTTCTTCCTCCAAGTCTCCATGAAGGAAAGCTGTTTTCACATCCATTTGCTCGATCTCTAGATCATAAGCTGCTGCAATAGAAAGCAAAAAACGAATGGATGTCATTTTGGCTACAAGAGAAAAAATCTCACCATAATCTACCCCCTCAACTTGGGAGTAACCCTTAGCAACCAATCGCGCTTTGTACTTCTCAATGCTTCCATCTGAACCTATCTTCTTTTTGAACACCCATTTACAACCAACAGGTTTCCGTCCTTCAGGCAATGGTACAAGATCCCATGTATCATTCCTCTTAAGAGCTGCCATCTCTTCATCCATGGCTATTTTCCAGGACTCTGAATCATTCATACCAAGAGCCTCTTCTACAGATCTTGGTTCATCGATGTTAGCATTCAAAGCAAATATACACCTCCAATCATCAGGAGAATACCCATACCTTTCAAGTGGTTTCCTTTGTCTAGTAGACCTTCGAGCAAGATCTAGTTCATTATCAGGTTCAGGTTCAGGTACCTCTTCTTCCTCTGATGATTTAGAACTCGTAGAGCTCTCCTCGACCTCTTGTCTTTCTAAGGGCCTCGATTCAACTTTCTCTAGTGTAGCAGGTAGTTGAATCACATCTTCCTTTTCTTCTATTTGTTTTGGTTGCGCTGTAACAAAAGAAGGCTTAGTTTCTCTAAAAATAACACTTCTAGAATAAAATACCTTTTGTGCAACAGGATCCCAAAGCTTGTATCCTTTCACACCATAACTGTATCCGATGAAAATACATTTAACAGCTTTGTTATCCAATTTTGTCCGCTTCTCCTTTGGCACATGAGCATATGCCTCACAACCAAAAACTCTCAGATGTCTAAGTGAAGGCTTGTGGCCCGACCACGCTTCCATTGGCGTTTTATCAACAAGAGCTGATGTAGGAGACCTGTTTATCAAGTAGTAGGTAGTGGCTACAGCTTCAGCCCAGAACTTTTGTTCTAGTCCAGCACCACTCAACATACTCCTAGCCTTCTCCATCAGGGTCTTGTTCATTCTTTCTACAACTCCATTCTGTTGTGGAGAATACGGAGTTGTCTTCTGTCTTTTAATACCACAATCTTTACAAAATGTATCAAAATCATTAGAGCAATATTCACCGCCATTATCAGTTCTCAAACATTTTATTTTCTTTCCAGTCTACAACTCTACCATTGCTTTAAATTCTTTGAAACGACTGAAAACTTCAGTTTTACTCCTAAGAAAATAAACCCATGTTCTTCTACTGAAATCATCAATGAAAGAGACATAATAAACTGATTTACCAATAGAAGGAACATCAACTGGAACAAATATATCTGAATGGATCAGATCCAATATACATGAAGACTTATGAGAACTGGAGTAAAACTGAATGCGGTTTTGTTTTTCATAAATACAATGCTCACAAAAATCAAATTCAAGATTGCAATCATTTAACCCATCAACAAGATTCTTATTTTTCAAGGTCCGTAAACCCTTCTCACCTATGTGGCCAAGTCTTTGGTGCCATAACATGGTCTTCTCTGCAGGCAGCTTTGATTCGGTAGACAGAGCACCCTTGGGTACCCAAAAACCACGACCATTTGTTGAAAGAGAAAACCTCTCCTTTTCCAACAGAGTAGTCTTTTTCACAATCTTATCAGAAATACTATTGCACTCAACCGTGCATGCATCAAGCTGGTACAGTGTACCCAATCTGCTTCCTCTTGCTATTACCATAGCACCTCTTACCATTTTCACACCTGCTTCAAAGAATTGTATATGCACACCCGCATCTATTAGTTTACTAACAGATAACAAATTTCTTGCTAGTCCCGGGATATGCAAGACACCATCAAATTTTCTAATTCTACCATCAGAAAATTTTACACGAATACTTCCACGGCCAACAATATCAAGAATAGAGTTATCACCCAAATACACCTTACCACCATCAAAATTTTCATACTTACTAAACCAGTTTCTATTAGGAGTCATGTGGAAAGATGCACCTGAGTCTATTAACCACGCATTATCACCTGCATGAGTGGCCAAGGCTGCGATAAAAGCGTCTCCATTTTCCTTCTCGGACTCAGAATCAGAATCTTGCTTCTTTTTCTTCTTCTTTTTTTCCTCTTTGCAATCCTTTCGGAAGTGTCCAGATTTACCACAATTCCAACATATCACCTTGGACTTACCAGGGGATTTTGATCTCCCCTTATTCTTGGACTTAGAACGGCCATGCTGCTTTTCGTTCTTGCCTCTTTCCTTTGGTCTTCCTCGAACACTCAAAGCCTCTTTAGCATTCAGAGAGACCTTCCTTCTCATCTCCTCAGAAAGTAGAGAACCAACAACATCCTCCATCTTCAAGACAATAGAAGTGCTCCCTATGGCCATGACAAGGTTGTCCCATGAATCTGGCAATGAACATAGTAGGATTTGGCACCTTTCTTCTTCATCCATCGCTACCCCAACTGAGGTCAACTGAGTCACCAACATATTGAAACTTTCCAGATGCTCAGGAATTCGTCCACCTTCTTCCATTCTCAAGGAATACAATTTCTTCCTCAAGAAAATCTTGTTAACAAGTGATTTCGCTTGATAGATCTCACTTAGCTTCTTCCAAAGCTTCTTCGCGGTAGACTCTTCATGCACATTAATCAGAATTGAGTCTGCAAGACACAATCTTATGAGACCTTTAGCTTTTCTGTCCATCACATCATATTGTGCAGCTAAAGTCGGATCTGTAGGCCTTAGGTTATTCTCATCCACCGCATCCCATAGATCCCGATCAATCAACAGATCTTCCATCTTCAGCTTCCACATCTCAAAGTTTGTGCCAGAAAACTTTTCTACATCAATCCTCCCCGACATGCTTGCCATCTTTACGATCCTGCAATACAAAAAATGAAATACTCTGCACAAGCTCCCACTCAAACCTTGATTAGCTCAAAAAACCCTGTACCCAACAAACAGAACCAAAACTGGTCAGGCTCTGATACCACTTGTAAGGAAGCAAAGGTGTGCGGAATCGCTTCCTACTCTAATCTTGAGAGAACGAATATGCAAATTTCAATATAAAGTATTACAACGATTCAAAGAAACACATTCAAGAGTATAAATGAAATAACCATAAACACATAACACTGTGATTATCGTGGGGAAAACCCTTACGGGAGAAAAACCTCACCCTCTAAAACCTGCATACTGTATTATCAAATCAAAGAAGATTACAATACACTTGCAATGCAAGTTCTTACAAGAGCATCACCTCAACTCAAGCTTGGAGAGACACCACTAGCATCCTTCTAGCACCCAGCCTTGCAAACAAAACTCCATTATGTAAACTCCTCCCCAAGTCCTCCTTATATAGTGATTTACAACTTGGAAACCATTTGTGGTTTTACAAAACCATGGGCTTAACCACCATGCCACATGTTGCCTATTTTTGACATTTACATTTCCAAGATGGAAAAACAACCAGGTTAAAATAGTAATCCCGTCCATAATTTTGTCCTCTAGTTTAGACCCCCATAAAAGATATAAAACAAATTAACTATGCTCTAAAAATGGCCCTCCTACATTCTACTAAGGACAAGGCACCTTTTAACAACTCATACACCTTTTTCCAATGCATAAACATGTGGAAAACTGCCACAAACAAATTCTGTAATTTTCCTGGAAAAGGCTTGCAAGATTGAGACATATTTCTCAACAATTGTGCCGAATGAAAGACAAAACTTTTCATTCCAAATGTGATGCTTTTTGAATTGTACACTATGTCCTCTTTCGTCTCTCTCTATGAATAAGAACCCAAATGACATGATAGTGAATATTGGAGAGATACTGGTGTGGCGACTCACAAGACTGCAGCTCGTAGTTGCAGCGTGGTCATGACGAAGAGCAAACCATTTCGCATTTGTAATGCTAACTGCTCAAATCAGGGTCAACACTAATAAAGTCCTAGAGCTTTCTTGTTGGACCCAGCCTTAGCCTCACCTACTAAATATTCGAATAAACATGAATATAAAAGCTTGAATATTGTTAATGAGTCAAGCTTCTTTTATTAAGAATGAGAGGTTTGAATCATTCGCTCGATTATTTATATGTCAGGAAGTTTGAAATGTTCTTTGGCAGAAATACAACCTTTTTTTACATAGCCAGTGTGCCTCGCAGTATTACCATATTCCTCTGCAACATCCACTCAATGGCATTAGCTCCTCCATCTTTTCTACCAAGGCTCATTTTTATCATTGCAATTTTTATTTCTCTCTTCACGAGCCTCAAATTATGTGTCTGTAGATGTCCTAATCATGAATCTATAGCTCTTCTTTCGTTCAAAGCCTCCTTAAATGATCATGGTACAGGCTCCTTAAATCGCTATGGTAGTCTGAGTTCATGGGTGAATGGAACAGACTGTTGCACATGGGCTTCCATATCCTGTGATCAGCACTTAAACCATGTATTGGAAATTCAATTCAGTTATTGGGTTATCAAGGAAGGCATCATATCTGAAAGTTTGTGCGACCTCCATTTTCTAACCATCTTGGACTTCAATACCAATGGATTTACAGGTATTCTTCCTCCCTGTTTGGGAAATCTCTCATCTCTTCAGTATCTAGATTTAAGCTTCAATAGTCTGAGTGGGAAAATTCCCTCTACAATTTGTCTTCTAACCAATCTTACCTATCTTTCTCTTGAAGAAAACCAATTGAGTGGAAGTATTCCATCGTGTCTTGGAAATATCTCTTCTCTAACAGATCTCTGGCTTGATAGGAATAGACTCACTGGAATCATACGAGCTTCTTTAGGTAGTCTCCATTCTCTGACTAGTCTCTATCTTTCTTGTAATCAATTAACTGGTCAAATACCGTCTTCCTTGGGCAATCTTTCCCTACTTAGGGGACTGGGCGTTTCCTTCAACCAATTAAGTGGGGCTATTCCGTGAGATGATGATATTTTTATAGGGAAATATTTGTGGGATATTGTAGAAATAGATTATGAAGAATCAGCTGATTGGAACATTCTTACAACCAACGATAGAGTAGCTACAAAGGATGCTAGAAAAGAGAATAATCAAGCTTTATTTCATACTCAAATAGTTCTATGTAAGAAATTGTAGGTGCAAAGAAAATTTAAGAGGCCTGGAAGACTCTACAAGAAGCTTACCAAGATAGTGATCAAGTCAAGGTTGTCAAGTTATAGACATAGATTTTTTTTTTGAAAATTTGAAGATGCAAGAAGTTGAAAGTATGAGTGACTATTGTGTAACTATTCTGTGAGAGTAAACAATGTAGTCAATAAGATGGCTACTTTTGGAGAAATTGTGGACAAAAAGATTGTGATTAAAAAGGTGTTGAGGTCTCTAACAGCAAGGTGGAACCTTGTTGCTATAATCATCAAAGGAAAACAAGGATTTGACTACCCTTCAATTTGATCACTTGGTT
The DNA here is from genome assembly GCA_007115665.2 of Sequoiadendron giganteum. Lineage (NCBI taxonomy): Eukaryota > Viridiplantae > Streptophyta > Pinopsida > Cupressales > Cupressaceae > Sequoiadendron > Sequoiadendron giganteum. The sequence continues at coordinate 603,308,104 of CM021107.1, forward strand.
GGATTTTTTATTTCTCATGAAGAAATTGAGAGATTCATTTGGAGAAAGTGATGAAAATACTTTTTCATCCAAATTACAAATTTCAAAGGATGAGGTGCCAAAGCTAGCACCAAAAACAATGGTAAGGTACAGATCTAGGGAAATATAGGAAGAGGTGATTCAAAAGGAAGAGATAGAGGTATATTTAATAAGTGAAATATTCAATGTTATCATTGTAATAGATATGGCCACTTTAAAAGGGATTCTAGATTAAAAGAAGATAATAATAACAGAAGTGTTAAATATGCTAAAAAGAGTGATGAAGTTTCTCCAAATAATTTATTTTTATTTTATTGAAAATCTGAAAATGATACTAAAATATGTTTTGTATTTAGATTCATGGTGTTCTAACCTCATGTCAGAAAATAAGGAGTTTGTTTGCACAATGGATGAAAGTTTCAAATCCATGATCAAGCTATGGAAGTCCATACTAAAAATGAAATGAAAAGTGTTAAAGAAATTTATTACAATCCACAATTGAAGCATAATTTATTGAGTGTTGGATACTTGTGTGAAAAGAATTATAAGGTGGTGTTTGAAAATCAGCAATGTACAATTTATGATAAGAATCAAGACAATAGAGTGGTCACTATTGTATCTATGTCAAAGAATAGGATGTTTTGATTGAAGTTTGGTGAACATAACATCAATCTTGCCAATATGACATATGAGGAAAAAAATCGGTTGTGGCATCTCAAGTGTAGACATTTGAATTTTCATAGTTTGAAGATTCTAACATCGAAAGAATTAGTTTATGGTTTGCCTAAGATTCAAGAACTAGAGGAGGTTTGTGAAGAATGTGCTAAAGGAAAATATGCATAAGAGAAATTTTCAAAAGACAATATATGGAGGGCCCATTACTCACTTCAATTAGTTCGCTTAGGTATTTGTGGCCCTATTCAAACAAAAAATCTGGGTAAGTCATCATCTTTCATTACTTTTATTGATTGTTACTAATTAATGAAATTGTTGGGTTTATTCTTCAAAGACCAAGGATGAAGCCATTGATACATTCAAAAGGTTTAAAGCCCTTGTAAATAATGAAAATGGTTGCAAAATCAAATGCTTAAGAAATTGATCATGGAGGAGACTTTTGTTTAATGATTTTCAAATTTATTGTGATATGAATGGTATTAGAAGACAATTCAGCACTACTTACAAAATGGAGTAACTAAAAGGAAAAACCATATAGTGGTGGCAATAGTAAGGAGTATGTTACAAACCAAGGGATTAAGCATTTATATTTGGGGCGACGCAGTTGCTACAGCAGTGTACATTCTCCAATGAAGTCCCACTAATGCACTTGAGATGATAATTCCTTATGAAAAAAAGCTTATTGTTAATCATTTCATTTTTTTTGGTTATTTAGCATATATTCATGTAGCCGACCAAAAGAGACAAAAGTTAGATCTAAAAAGTGAGTTATGTATTTTTGTTGGATAGAGTGAACAAAGTAAGGCTTATAGGCTATATAATCCTCTCACTAATAACATTTTTGTGTTAAGAGATGTGATTTTTGATTGAGTGTTAGTTTATAGTCATAAAAAAGGCCATGTTGAGATGTCAAAATCTAATTTAAATGGTAGTATTATTAATGATATTGATCATGAGCAATCCACTAATATTTCAATTTCGAGTGTCATAAATCCACCAAACAACCCCTCATCTAGTTCAACTTTAAGTCCAAGTTCTACAAGGAAGGTAAAAAGATTTAAGTAACATTTATCAAAAAAGTACAAGTCAAACACATGAATATGAGACCATAAATTTTTTTTTTAACTTTTCAAGTTTTATTTTGAACCACCATGTTTTGAAGATGCATGCACTAATGAGGTTTGGATGCAAACAATGTAAGAAGAGAGATTTTATTCACATGAATGATATATGGAATTTTATAGAGCTTCCACATGAGAAGAAAAAGACTGATACTAAATGATTTTACAAGATTAAGTACAACAATGATGGGAGTGTTGAAAGACACAAGGCAAGGTTAGTTGTTAAAGGCTTCACATTGAGGTATGGAATAGATTGTGAAGAGACATTTGCACCCATAGAAAGACAAGATACTATTAGTCTACATCTAGTTTTATTTTGGTTCGGGTTTGGTTACTTGGAACTCAAAAAAGCAAAGTATAGTTTCCCTTTCATCCATAGAACGAGTATTTTGCAGTCACCTCAATAGGTACACAAGCATTATGACTTAGAAAAGTTCTGAAGAAATTGGAGAGAAACAAATTCAATTTACAATTTTTTTTGTGATAAGATGAGTGCAATCAAATTGCTCAAGAATCCAATTCACCATAGTAGAACAAAACATTTTGATTTAAAGTATCATTCCATTTGAGATTTGGTGAAGAAAGAAGTAGAATTGAAATGCACCACCACTCAAGAACAACTAGTGTATATATTCATTGAGGTAGTTGCAAAGGTCCAGTTTTCGACTTTTAGAGATCAAATTGAGAGTCCTCTCCAAATCTAGGGGAGCATGTTGATAATTGATACTGATAAAAGATATTGCATGGAGTGGAACTTAGAAATTCTGAAGTTTTTTCTTGGACCACAGCATGCAGAATTTTCGGCACTATTTTAGATAGTTTGAATAACTTAATTTAGGGGAGTCATCCATGTAATTGGACAGTTAAGTTTTACAAAATTGATGTTAACTAAAAAATAATGTATGGCTGAATTTAGTTTCTACATGAAAAGAATTCGTTAAGAGTTTTGTATGCGGGTCTATTTTTGTGTGTAAATTCTATATAACAGTCGGTCATTGCTGTTGTAATAAGGACAGAAAAATAAAGTCTGTCTGAAAAAATTCAATGAAATAATAGGCATTTGAGTTTCTTTCGGAGAGCACCCAGCTGGTGTAATCTCCGTTATTTGTTTTATTTGCTGCTCTTATGTGTTTTATGGTGTTATAATTGTTTTTATTTGCTGGTTACGGAACAGGGGCTGTTTTAAGAATCTTCATAGTTGTGCTTCATGCAATCATTGAAGGGAAATTTAGTTCCTCAAGAAGGATGACACGGAAACTCAACTGGTAACAAAGAATGCACAGATGTTGAATCACTCCCACAACATCGCATACGGTTGCCTAATCAGTAAAATTCAATAACATAATGTTGACTCTCGCTGAAGGAGGCTTGATGATTTCAGATTAAACAGTTCAAATGGCTGATGATGTTGTACAGCCCATATATATGCTTGTAAATTTGTTATCTTCTAAGTACTGAATGCATTGTTTTGGAGTGGTTGGACAAGACAGGGAAGTCAACATTTATCTTCTTTCTCTGCTACATTGAACAGTGTGTTTTGAGATCAACTTGCTTCACCTGATCAGTCAACTACAAACTAGAAGAAATTAGAATTCATGGTTTCTATATCTCTTTTCAATACTGTTGCAAACTAGCCTAAAACATTCCTTTTAAAAAATTCAGTGATATGCTATATGAATGACACAGAACTTCAAAAAGCATTTTTTGCAGATACAGAAGTTGAATACATCAAAGCCTAAAATTTATTCAATCTCGGTTGCAAATCAATTTGGTGGTTTATTTATTAACCGCCTGTGCATAAGTTAAGTGCTAGCTGAGCAGAAATACAGGCGTTTGAACCATATCAGCAAAATAATATTGGGAAAAAAGGGGCAAATCAAAAGTACAAGACTTTTTTGAAAAAAGTAAAAAAAAAAAAAAAAATCGGATTTTTAGAAAAAGTAAAAATTTAGAACAAAATTCAAAACATATATTCTTTTTAGATTGAACGGTATTTCCATAGCATAGAGATATGGATGCTTGGTAAAAAATCTATCAAAGCATAATAGTAACTGTAAGTATAGACACTGTAAGCATAGACAAGGCAGTGAACTGTTTGATAAAATGCTTCAAAGAAATGTGGTCTGTTTGATAAAATAGAGAAGCAAATGCATAGACAAGACAGTGAACTGTTTGAAAAAATGCCTCAAACAAATGTCACTTGCCAATTGCATTTGCCATGCAGGTGCCAATTGCATTTGCTTGTCATGGCATTCCATGAGACCACATTTCTTTGAGGTCTTTTTTCAAACAGTTCACTGCTTTGTCTATGCTACCACATTTTTCATACATGTTTAGCAAAGCATTTTATCAAACAGTTCACTACCTTACTACTATGGCTAAAACAGGTGCATTCAAGCAAGATATGGATGCTTAGCAAAAATCTATCAAAGCATAATAGTAAGCATAGACAAGGCAGTGAACTGTTTGTTAAAATGTCTCAAAGAAATGTGGTCTCAGGAAATGCCATGACAAACAAATGCATAGGCAAGGTAGTGAGCTGTTTGACTTGTTTAGTAGAAATGTATGGAAAATGTGGTAGCATAGACAAGGCGGTGAACTATTTGATAAAATGCCTCAATTTCAAACACATGTGGTCTGTTTTGATAAAATAGACAAGCAAATGCATAGACCAGTGAATTGTTTTTCAAAATGCCTCAAAGAAATGTGGTCTGTTTGATAAAATGGACAAGCAAATGCATAGGCAGGGCAATGAACTGTTTGATATGACCTTCTTTGAGACATTTTATCAAACAGTTCACTGCTTTGTCTATGCATTTGCTTGTCAAAGCACAACAATAGGGAGACTTTTATCTCTAATATAATTGGAAACGATTTGGTAGATGTGTGCAAAATGTGGACGCATAGACAAGGGAGTGAACTGTTTTATAAAATACCTCAAAGAAATGTGGTCGCATGAAATGCCTACCTGTAGCAAAAATCGCGGATGCTTGAAATCGTGAGCAGCAAAAATGAGTCCAAGAAGCAGAGTGCTTGAAATCGCGAGCAGCAGAAATGAGTCAGGCCTAGAAATTGCCTCCCAAACGTTCGTAGAAACGTTGCGCGGGCGGAATAAATAGGGTTTTGGTGTAAAAATAGGGTTTTTTTCACGGGAAAATCAGCACAATTTTTTCTGTGACATTTCTAGGTTTCATATGCGATCAAAGAAATATGGACGTAGGGTATTTCTTGTCTAGAATTAAATAACCGTAAAAGGAATCAATATGGAAAATGTTCCAGGTATCAGCAAACTCCATGTGGATGGAGATCTGAGTAAATGATTCAAGCCATGCTTAAAGTTCTACCCCTAGGTTAGAGTCAGACAACATTCTCAAAAACGCTAGGGACTTACTGTCTCTGTTTACACATCAATTTTAGTACCGCTAAGGGAGGGAAATAAACTGGCTGCTTTCCTCGCCAATGCAAGGTGTAGCACAATGGGAGATGAGTGGACCTCAACTTAGATGCCAATTGTTCTAATGATGTAACTACATTATAATTTTCTATGCCCTGGCCTATGAAATGTGGTAAAAAATAATCAACTTGGTATGCATAGCTCTGTTGGGCTGGGTTGACAAGCGGGATGGAGCAATGCCAAGAAGACGACAGAGTTTAGAAAGAAACTCAGTCATGAGATGTAGAAAGACTATTACACAGCATTTATTTCAAAATTCCCATTTAGATTCTATATATCAATAATTGTTGGAAAGAGAGATAGTTAAATGGATGGTTAAGCCATGGAAAGACCGATAACTGTCGTAGGTTCAATTCCCCTGCTTTTATTGTTGCATAAGACAGCTCATGCGACTGAAGGAAATAAAGCGTTATTAAGATTTCACTCAAAAAATCATACAAGTTTTATTACGACTTTGGAATGCCATCGAGAAAAGTTCTGGATAGATGCACTGCAAAGATATTATCCAAAAGAAATTTTAATTTAGCAAGGTTACACGTTCTAGGAAAAATGCAGTGCAAGGATATCTTCCACATCCCTAAACAGCCCCTAAAGATAAACATCTCCAACCACCTCTCCTTTTCCATGATGCTTGAAATCCAAAGGGTTTTGTCCTAGTTATTTCTTTTTACTTTGGGCTATCAATTTAAATCAAATTTTCTGAAAGATGTTGCAAAGTGCCCAGAAATTGGAAAAATGAAAAACATCGCGCTTAATCACGATTTTATAAAAATTGTGGGTTTGTCCATTTTTTCTCCAAAATATCACGTCTCTTATTGTATGGTCCCATAGGGGGGCTTGGGCTTCTATTTTCATGGATCAAGCGGTCTCATGAAGAAAAAAAAAATTGTGCTACCGGATGAATTAGAATCTTTTCCAGAAAAATAGGAGCCCCTACCTTTTAGAAATGAATCTTTCAGCGGTGAAATTGAGGTGGGGCTAGAAATTGCCCCTATACCGTAGGAATTTTTTAGAAAGTTTTTTTGCCACTTATCTATCACTTAAAATTTTAAATTCCTAATAAAAATAAAAAATGAGAGAATTATTTATTTATTTATTAATTTTTACCAAAAATACTCCACTTTGATCTTTAAATTTTGGAGCTCAAACTTTTAAGTTGAATTGCAAAATTGAATTCATGGGACCACTAGCCTTAAAATATTCCTAAAAAATCTAAGCAGTACTCATTGAAATTTTTTAGGAAGCCCCCCTCCATGGGACCATACCCTTATCCCACGAAAATAACCCTACAAACGTGCCAGTTTTTTTGAATTCCACTGGACTTCTTTGAGTTTAATTGCGATTTCTGAGGGTTTAACTCGCGATTCCCTGTAAAATAAATATGCACAATTTTCGACACAATTTTCAGCTATTTTTGGCAGGGAATTTCGTGATTCTTTTTAGGGTTTTCTGGTATATTCCTGCCCCCCCCTTTTTTTTTTCCTTCTGCAACTTATCGAACAACGAGTATATTGCCAGATCCCCGCACGGTGACGACTTCCAAAACAACTCCAGGGAAAACTTCTTCTTGCGAATCGTAAGAAGGGGCCTGCAATGAGTGTTCTTTACGTCTCAGTGTCTTTTTTTTTTTTAATCTGCAATTTCGATTTGGTTTTTAATTTTGTTCCATTTTTTTAATTTATAAAAAAAAATATAATATAATAATTATATATTAATATATTTTATATATAAATATTATATTAATATATTATAATTATAATATATTAATATATAATTATATATTATAAATATATTATTTAATGATTATAAAACAATTATTGTCCAAGATGTTAAAATAGGAAAGAGGATTATATTTTCAAATCCATTTTCAAAATTTGCTATTTCAAATTGATTCATATTATATTAATAAAATCAATTTAATGACATTTCTAAGTAAGAATAGGGACATAGAGATGTTATCCACTAGAGAGCTTGGTATTATAATATAAATCTATTTTTATTTTTATTTTTTTAATAATTGAATAATTAGAATTAGATAGCCATTCAAACTCTTTTGGCATGAGCTCTGCTAGGGTTTTGTGCTTTCTGAGGTCATTCGTGGCCCCTCCTGCGTCATACTAAGCTTCTTGCACAGGAATTTGTTTCCTTCATTGAGTACGACCACATTTACTGCGGTTTTAGGGATTTATTATGCCCTCAACCGGTTCTAACCCAGCAATTTTTGCTGGTGTTAGCAGTTCGTCGACACAGTTTAATGGCTCCCCCACTGAACAAATGCCCTCGAAAATTTGTTTTGAAAGTCTTTCACGAGGTAAACATTCTGACGCCCCTGCTAATGTAGTTTTACCTTTACCTGATTTTGATTTTGCATGCCAATGGCTCAAACAACACACCCTTGTGGGTTATTTTGTTGGGAGGAATCCCCCTGAAAGTGTGCTAAAAGACTGGGTCAGCAAGGCCTGGGTCCCTCATGGGGTCCGCCTTGATATGGTCCAAAACCTGACCAAGGGTTTTCTTTGTTCCGCTTTGTGGAAGTTAGTCATGTCCAAGTTATTTTGGGTCATGGGCCCTGGTGTGTTCGGTCTTCCTTGTTGGTTTTCTAGGCATGGACCCGAGATTTTGCTATCTCAGAGGACTCCAAAATGTGTGTCTCGGTCTGGATTGAGTTTCCCGGGTTACCTTTGCCTTGTGTGCCCTTCTTGAACCATATTGCTTCCTCTTTGGGGAGGGTTGTTTGTATCGAACCTGATAGATTCTTTCAAGCCCATCCTCAAAAGAGGGTTTGTGTTTAAGTTGATTTATCCAAATATTTGAAAGAGTCTGTAGACATTCAAATCGGAGATATTCGTCATACCCAGAAAGTCACATATTTCAATCTGCCCAACATGTGCTATCGGTGCCAGTCAGCTAACCACAAGATCAAGGACTGCCCTTTGACAGTTCCTCATACATCCTCTCAGTCACAGGATGTTGAAAAGCCTCGTCCGATAGAGCCTTCAGCTAAGGCAGACACAAAGTGGACTACGGTTTCAAACCGGAAAACTAAGTCGTCTAATTTTGGGTCGGCTCCCAAGGCCCCTGAACCGACCAAGCTAGTTTCAAACCCTTCAGAGAAGGGGACTGCTACTCCCTCAGGAGTTGCTTCTATTGTTTTACAGCCCAAGTCTAAGGCCACGCCTCAGCTTGCGGCTATTTTGTGTGCTCAACCGGCTTTGTCCTCCGTAATGGGGACTCAACGGCGTTCTCGTAGCCCGTCTCCTCCACTGGAAGAAGGTGAATATGTGCCGAAAAAATGGATATTCTCTCCCTCTATTCAAATAGGTTTTGTTTCGCAAGAGTTTTTTAAGAACAACTTCTCTTCCCTAGGTGAAGAGGACCAGGATTCTGCAAGTATGGAAGATTTTCCATGATTTTTTTCTCATGGAATGTTCAATGTCTCACTGACCTCTCAAGGAAGTATTCTGTTAGGAATACTTTGAAGAATTACCCAGGGATTGAAGTGCTATGTCTCTAGGAAGTTAAAATTTCAGGTTTTTTGCTTGCTTTGGCTTGTCGCTCTATTTGGCCAGCTAGTTCTATGTTTTGCACTCTGCATGAGGCTGGTCGTGGTGGAGCTGCTACTCTTTTGGCCCCACGATTGCATTCTTGTGTGGTGGACCATGGGGTTGACCCCTCCTAGCGGGCTGTCTGGGTTCTTCTCAATATTGAGAATCATTCCTTCGAGATTATTAATATTATGCCTCTAATGATGTCGTGGAGCGTTGCTTTTTTTGGCGCTGGATTGTTGACTCTTTACCAGTTGCCACCTGGTTGCTCTGTGGGGATTTCAACATGGTTGAAATGGCGTACGATAAGAATGGCACTTTGCCTTTTTGTTGGGCAACGGGTGAAAGGGAGGCGTGGTTTTACATGCGCAATAAATTGGGGTTTTTTTATCCCAATATGGGTTGCCGCCATTCTCATTCTCTCTAGCACACTTGGTGCAATTACAGGGCTGGTTCTGATAGAGTCTTTAAACACCTTGATCATGCTATGATCTCGGCTCAATATTTTTTTTTCCTTCAATAGCTCTTCTTTGCCTGTTAAGCCGTTAGTGGATGTGACCCTTTCAGATCACTTCCCAATTCATTTTCGCATTGAGTAGGCGTCTTGTCAACCTCGCATGTGTAAGACTCAATTCTTCTTGAACACATCTTTTTTCTGTCACAAGCCCACCCTAGCCCACATTCACCGAGTGTGGAATTTAGAGTGCAGACCTCCTGGTTGTACTAGCTGGATTGTTTGGTGGAATGATGCCATCATTCGTATTGCATGTTTCTTGCACATTTATGGGTACTAGCTTGCTATCCTCCGCCGATGTTCTTACGAGGCCACCACTGTCGACTTGCGTACGGCTGTGGAGGCTTTAGCGGCTAGTCCTTTCTCCCCGTCACATCAAGTCCGGGTGGCGGATTTAAGACATCAAAAGCAAGTGGCAGATAATTATTCTGCCAAAGGCGCTCAAATCAAGGCACGACTTCACTGGCTCAAAATTGGTGATTGTGCCTCTAAAGAGTTTTTTTTGGCTCTTCAAGCTAGGCACTCTTCCCCAAGCATTATAGCAATCAAAGATGGTAGCTAAGTGCTTTCTGAGCTACCTGACATTCTCCAGGCTTTTGTGTGTCACTATGAGCAGGTTTTCACGGCTCAATACCCCACACCTGAGCGCCAACAAGCCCTTCAGGACTGCCTTGCTATTGTGCCACATAGACTTTCTTCAACCTAGATTAATTTATGTGATCAATTGTTAACAATTGATGATCTCAAGGAAGTCGTTTCCTCCATGGCCGATGATAAGGCTCCTGGGACTCATGGCTTTCCTTGTGAATTTTATAAAGCTCTTTGGGACTATATTGGGAGTGATTTGCATCATGTTTATTTTGAAGCCTTTCAAACCAATTCTCTAGGCAATATTAAATTCATACCTAAGCCTGAGGATCCGGAGGATATTTGAAACTGAAGGCCCATCACGCTTCTTAATGTTTCTTACAAAATCATTGCCAAAGCCTTGGCTCTAAAAATTCGCCACCTATTGCCTCAGGTTGTGCGTCCTGAACAGACTGGTTTCATTAAGTCTAGGTTTATTCTTGATAACATTATTGTTGTTTGGGAAGGCATGGAGTGGGCCCAGTGGTCGAACCAGAAAACAATGTTCATTAAAATTGATTTTGCCAAAGCCTATGACCATATTGAATGGCCTTTCATTCTTGCAATGTTGCAAGCCTTAGGCTTTGGGTCCAATTTTATGCAGTCTATTCGTATGTTTTTTTCTGATGCCTCGGCTTGCATCTCCATTAATGGCCACTAGTCTTTTTCTTTTGGTATTTTTTGTTCTATTCGCCAGGGATGCCCTCTTGCCCCTGCTTTGTATTTTCTGGTTGCTGAGGGCTTTGGATATCTCCTGACCAATGTTGTCTTTCAACAACGTGTTAAAGGGATCTCTCTTCCAGACTCTCAAGAGCAGCTTGTCAATTGTCACTTCGCGGATGATTCCTTTCTCACTCTCTTAGAGGATGAAGGCTCTATCGTTACTGCCCTTGAATTCCTGGATACTTTTTGTCTTGCATTCGGCTCTGCTATTCAATGGCATAAGATCTTGTGCTATAGACAATGAGTGCTCCCCACTCCTGCATGGCTTCAAACTTATAATTGGAAGTGGATTGGATAGGGAAAAATCTTTCAATTTATAGGTATCCCCTTCGCCTTTCAGGCTTCCCCTTAGGAGCTCTGGCAAGCCGTGCTCTCCAGGGTTGAGCAAAAACTAGCCTATTGGATTACTAAGCCTCTTTCGCTGGCTGACAAATTCCAAGTGTGCTCTAAAATTTTGGCTGCCACCCATGTCTACTATTCTTCCTATTGGGCTCCTTCTAAAGTAGCCTACAACAGGCTTGAGAAATTGCTCCACGATTTTCTATGGGCCTCTTCTGAGACCCATAAGGGATTTCATCGAGTTGCTTGGGAATTTTGTTGTCTCCCCAAGGACTCGGGAGGGCTTGGCTTGATCTCCACTCAACGACAAGGGACTGCTCTCTATGTCAAATGGATTATACATGCTCTTACCGGGGATGAAGCCTGGAAGATTCTCCATAGGCATTATATTCAGTCTGGTTTTCCTGTTCACAGACCCACCTAGAAAGGAATCGGTCTCCAAACCCTCCTGGTTATGAGGGAACCAATTCAAATTATGGGCTCCTTTGTGGCCAAAAGCATTTGGCATTCTTGGGAAACTGTTAAGCCTTGGCTCCGTTGGGCCGGGGCTGGATTTCGTGATGGGCTTTCCATCAACCAACATAACCTCTGGTGGTCTCCCCTTTTGGCTCAAAATGGTCAACCCCTGGCTAAGTTGCCTTGGCTCAAGGCTCTCATATTTCATAAGAAGGACATTCATACACTGCATCAGCTCTTCCATCGGCCTACCATGCGTCTTTTGCAGTGGGATGCTTTTAAAGCCCAGTACAATCTTCAAAACCAAGATCGTCTTAATTTTGACGGGCTAGTGAGCGCCATTCCGGCGGAAATACTTCACAAAGTTGGCATTTGTGGGCACAACCTTGGTGGAAAGACTGGAAATGGTTTCTAGATACTCCTCTCCGGAGCTACCAGCCCCGGCTTGGTTACAGGTGGCTTTCACCCCATCTTCCTATGATCAGCTCTTTGAACCAGAGGTGGCTTCTTAACTCCTCGGCCCATACTTGGTGTAGAAGGTTTGATGCCACTTGGTTTGCAATTGTTAATCCAAAGCTGACCCACTTTGTTTGGTGTATTCTTTTCCAAGGCTTGCTCGTGGGTTCTTGGCTTGCACATTTGGGGGTTCTTGACCCTCGCTGCCCTTTTTGTGGGCAGCCTGAAAGCTTTAAGCACCTTTTTTGGTTTTGTCCCAGAGCTCAACAGCTTTGGAATTGGAATCATGACTTCTTTCGGCCTTTTAGGCCATAACCCTTTTCATGGCATATGGTTCTACTGGGGGACCTGCCTGGAACCCCGACTAAGTTCACCCAGCTTTGGCACACTTTTAGGGTGGAAATCCTCTTCAATATCTAGAAAGACAGAAATGCTTGTGTATTTGCTCATTCTCATTTAGATGTTAATGTGTGTCTCTATGCTAAAGCAGTTATATGTTCTAATGGTTTTTTTACAGATTCAAGTGCAAGCCAACAAGGTTGCACTGGAAGTGGCTCACCTGCAGGTTCTCCTGGACCACTAGGGCAATGCGCCTTGTACTGTGGCTCGGATCCTTGATTCGCCCTCCTCCTCTTTTGGTCGGTTTCCTTCTCGGGGCCGGAAGGAAAGTGATTCTGCGTAATCTCCCTCCTAGCCTCCTGCTCGGCGAGATTCTCGGCCTCCCAGGCGAGCTCATTCTCCTTCGTCGTGTCCTGGTCAGGGCTGACACTCTAGTGGTGCTCCGAGGAGTGGTGGTGGCGGTTCTAGGTGGCCCTCTGATACTCTACCTGCTTCTGGCTCTGGTTGGCCCTCCAGTGGCAAAATTTTTCCACGGCTTGCTCTTGCAATCTCGCCTCGACGCAAGGAAAAACATACAGAAAAAGATAAATTTAAAGTTGATGATGGTTGGGGTGCTCCTCCTAACGTCACTCCAAACCCCGCTGATGTATGGGGGAAACATCTGGATGACAGGGACCCCCCAGGATCTACTGGCACTACCTTGGTTGCCTAATTTTCTTTCTGTTATTGGACTTCTGGGCTAGGCACATGTGATATTTTGGTTTTTCTAGGTTGGGCCCATGTGTTATTTTGGATTTTCTCGGCTGGTCCCATGTGACATTCGGGGCGTGCCTTTTTACCACCCGCCCCTTTTTTTTGAATTTTGAATTTTATCTTTATTAATATAGATATCTGGAAAATTCATCAAAAAAAAATAATTAGAATTAAATAACCATCTATCAAAGAAATACAAAAAACAAAAAAAGTAAAAAATTAGAACCCGATTAATGATCAGGAAATAGGAACGAGTGTGATGCAGGCTGTCCATGAATCCTTCTTTAGATTGTGAAAATAACGTCCACGAATCCTTCTTTAGATTGTGAAAAATATTATCATTGATAACCATAAACCTGCAAAACAGAGAGAGCTAAAGGTAGAAAACCAATACTGGAACATACAACTACTAAATGAATAAAGGCAATGATTTAAAAAATAGCAAAGACATTTACAATACAAAGCCCAATAATAGAATTTTGAATGGGGGAAGAGATCTAAAATAGAAAAATCGTTCAAGGTTGTATAGGAACCTACTCAAATTGTAAGAATCTTATTTAAGTTGTTTGGCTTCAATGGACAATCAATAGAGATAATGTGTACATTCAGTCTAAAGGTCTATATGACTAACAACTAAAATGAGGAAATCTATATTGTAGTAATGAAAATCTATTGAAATAAATATATTGTTCTAATCTCCTAAAAGAAAATAAAAAAATTGAATTATGATAGTGTTCCTAAAAAGAAGGAATAAACAATAGGGTTATAAGCGTAAAAGAATATTAGAAAAGGTTCCAAAATGGAAGTATAAGGGCATAGACTAATGAAAACCAATTGCTAAGAGAGAAGCAATGGGCATAGATGGACCTTTTTAAGAGGATATGGAGGGGATGTTATTGTCTTCCTAAAAAGGGAAGAGTTAACATTCTAGAGATGGCATTAAGAGAAGGAGAATTGAATGATCATTTCTTTAGCCATAAATTTGGAATACAGCCATATAAGAATGAAACTAGTAGAAAACCATAGATGAGAGTGTGAGCTTACAAAAGATTAGATAAAGATATTCACAAAGAGATCCAAGAAGAGCTAGTAGAGTTAATGGCTTGAAAGAGGGCTTTTCATGCTTAGAATAAGGGTCAATAGTTAAAGAAAACATGTCTAAGAGCTTCCTACTATTAAGGGACAAATCTACACCTACATAGATGTTTACACACTTGCAACATAGTTCAGGTTTAGCCAATTATTAAAATATAAAAAGAGTAGAGATAGAATAAAATTAAGATGTAATTTGACAATCAATGGTAGACAAAGTTTGAGGAATAGACTAAATGAGTTTTCAAATATGCCAAGGGAATAGATGCTAAATAATTTCAATAAAAGAATAAGATGTCACATCCCTCTTGTGGGTAAGAAATAAAATAAAAGATCATTGAATGAGAAAGGAAGGAAAATTGGGTAGGAAAATGATTAATGGAAATTAAAAATAATGGTACAAAATTTTGGGCATTGTCAGATAAAGACAAAGGCATTATTGATAGGCATGGGAATCATTAGAAGAACATTGCCTACCACACCCTTACAAAGTTGTCATCCCCCTTCCATTCAATTACTCCCCATGAAGGACCAACAAAGGGAAAACTCATATATGAATGCACATCGATGTATAAAGAATGGAGGAACTTTGTCAGAAAAGTGTTGGGAGGTGTACCAAGGAATGCAAGGAAGACACAAGGAAAGGAGGGAGGGCTAAGAGTTTCATGACTTCCTCTAAGAGCACTTAAAATATTTGTGAAGGTGACAACTATTGCCAAAATCTTAGGCATCATTACTGATCATATTACTCCCCACTTTGACCGCCGTTATCAGAGTTCAATGCTTCCATTTTGAGGCATTTTTGTGAGGAAGACTTCCAAACTTGGAGGCCTATGGAAACTATTCAAATCCCTCTCCCTAGCTACTTCTTTTGGGCACTTTATCCTCTTGTTTAGTACATTATTTTTGGTTTGTTATGTTTCTTTCAATGCTACTTCATTTGTATTTAATGCTCACGCTACTAATGCGAAAAATGCAATGGCTGCTAAGTGTATAGGCTCCAATAATGATTGTAAAAAGTCCACAGAGTTGGGCACTTCATCTTTTCATGCCACAATTTCTTAAGTAGTCCTCCTTTATATGGAAACTTCATAATTCATTTATATTTATATGTATGATGATCCAAGTTAGAAATAATGTTGATAGATTCAAAGTGATTTAAATGATAATGATATATTTCCTTCATTGTAGTTTTGTTACAATTGGAATCATGAATGATGTGTATAGTGATGGAGTCCTTGCCTTAAGCAATACTGGGTGTTTGAGAATTTTCTATGTTTGTCAAGATTTTTTACATAATTCTTGGCGTTGCCAAATGATATTATCTCACATTCAAGATGTAACCTATTTGATTACTACAATAGAATTTAAGTTCCACAAAACTCATCAACCCAATAGTCATTACAAAATAAGCATCAGAATGAACATAGCCGAGAACAATACAAAGAAGAAGATTACATTCAAGGATCAAGTTGGATTGAACAAAATATTCAATAAAATGGAACTAATTTGAGAATACATGTTATGCTTCAAAGTTGTCAAGATGAAACTTCTTCCCTTGAAAAATAGAATTGTGATTGAATAAAATGTGACAACTTTCATGCTTTGCAATTATACAATAGTATATCCATATGAATTTTGGCCCACTCCAAAAAAGGAAGGACTCAATCAACTGCCACTAATAATATGAATTTAGATTATAGCTCAAACACTATGAGATTTTGGAAAAAATAGTTTGCAAAGTTTGACAATGCCCAAAATCTGATATGGCAATGCTTATTGCAAGCTTTTCACTGCAATCAAATATAAGCAATTTGACATCAAAATAATTTACTAATGCCTTCACCAGCTTGTCCTGATATATTTGAGAACCTGTGTAAATGCCAAAAAAAGTCAAATAAGAATTCCAATGAATACATTGGCAATCGCAATCATGTTCCAAGTGACCACTATCATTGTTCAAGCTTGTACAAAAAAAACCGATAATAGACTTGGAGGGCCAGGCAACAATATTTTGGGGCTTATAGTAGAAATCTCTTTTGTAAAGTCTCTAAATTTGTTCCTTTCAACTAACTTGCTATAAACTATACCTACTAGACGGAGTTGATAGAACTGCTCTAATTAAAATAAACACTATTTATATAGCATATACAACACCAAAAACATTAGTCTTCTACAATATAGGTGCCAAAGTCATAGTCTTTGGCCTGTGTACCTAAGAGTAATTGTTTCCTGAATATATAGACATTTATCTCATTTATTTCACCATGATGATTACTAGATCTCACATTTTCCCAAACAGTTCACTTCCTTGTCTATGCTACCACATTTTCCATGATGTCTACCAAAGCATTTTATCAAACAATTCACTTCCTTGTTGCTATGGCTAAAAGCCTAAAACGAGTGCTTTCAATCAAGCTACACGTGCTTGGAAAAACTCTATCAAATCATAATAGTAAGCAATAACATAGACAAGGCAATGAACAGTTTGGAAAAATGTCTCAAAAAAATGTGGTCGCATGGGGATGGAATTCCATGACAAGCCATAGACAAGGTAGTGAACTGTTTGGAAAAATGCCTCAAAGAAATGTGGTCTAATAGTGATAAATTCCTCCAAATCAGTGAAACCAGAAAGGTATGAATAGAGCTAGATCCTACTTCCCAACTTAATTTTGGCTATTAAAATTTGTCATTCTAGCAAGGAAGCCTCCTTTTGTTGTTATCCTTAAGGATATGTAGATTTTTTTCACATACATTTTAAAACTGAAAGCAATAATGATATTTCAATGCAGATTTTTGAAACAACATATTCATTTAGCATTTTAGTCATAGACATATCATGGTAATATTTAAAAACATTGCCTTGAGCTAGATACTAGCTTGTTCCTGACAATACTCCTTGACATATTGTTAAGGTAGTCCCGTGCATTATAGCTATAGAAACAATATGCTATGTTGTATTTTAAGGATATTGATATTCATTATGCGGCCTAAGTTCCCAATACTTATCCATAAACATGCATATATAAGTCATACAAATGGGCAGGATAATTGGATTTGATTGAAGACCTTAATGTTTTTACTTGTTCATGTTGAAATTTATGTGACAACAACTAGAACATGACAAATTTAATCATATTATATATTCGCTGACAGTATTGAACTTAGATCCATAAGATTCATTGTATAAGAATACATGTTTTCCTTTTAAGGAATTATCTTGCATTGTCCACTGTCTCTTGCATTTTTTACTTTTGGAATATTTGATTTTGTCTTTGAACTTGTGAATTTTATTTTTGAGTTTCTTTGCAGAGCCTATTTGATCTGAGGTCTGTCAAGAGAATTGCTTTAGAAATTTCCAATGATAAACTCTTAAATCACTTGCACATTTTCCAGCTACTGAACGACACATGATCTCTCCATTTTTTTAATTTTTGCATGAGGATATGTGCAGGATCATGATGGGCCAAAAAGTAGCAATATGATGTGTAGACACGTAAAATAGACATCATTCATCTCGCTCTAACTAACATCGAATTCTTCTATTAATCAATTAAAACAATTTATTGATTAATTCCCTAGCTTCATCATGCTTAATTAAATAAATAAAATTATTTCATTAAGTCCTTAAGTTCTTCTCATGTGATTCAATAAATCAAAATGATTTAAATCAAATGCCAAACTCCTTAAATCCTCCAGGTTAATTAATCTAAATTAATTAACCTCTAAACATAATCACCCATTCTCCAGCTTTTGACTCAACTTGAGTCAAATCTAAACTCTCAACTAACCCACCCACTTGCACCAATAAATCATTTCTTTGATTTATTAATTCTCCTAATTACTTTCAAAAGGGCATCAAGATGGAATATTCTGTCAATTTGAATCTTTCCCCTCAAATGCTTGTCCCTTCCAACAAAGCATTAAATGCTCTTACACATACTCTTAAATGTCTCTTGCACAAGTCAAACTTGGCATTTAATTCACCTTTCATCCCCCCTAAACATGTCATTTCAACAAAATTCAAATTTGAAATTGGCACATTGGCCAAAACTTGCACATTCCTCATCCTTTGAAATCTTGACAAGTGGCATCTTGTCATTGGCTTATGAATGATCCCACATTCATCAAAATCTCTCAATCACCTACGCTTGAATCTATAAAATCAAGGTAACAATACAATTTGGGAACAACACACATTTTATGCAAAGTTACTCTCTACATGTGAGAACTATTTTTTCTCTTCAGCACAACATTTTATCATCATTTGCTTATCAGGGATTGGGAAAGGGCTCTCTTCTCACATCAGGGGCACTAATCCCCCTATGGGATGGTGTTTGGTTAACTTAGATTAGATTTTCATATTTTAGGTTGCACATGCTTTACTTAATGTTTTTCTCTTCTATGTTTGATCAATAATTTCATAGCGAGGGGCTGATTTCAGTTTACTGACAATAATTAATCCATCTATTGTTAGAAATTTGCTTATTTGCCTCTCACATGATGGGTATGTGGCTGACGACTTTTTTTTTACCCAAAATTGATGAAACGAAAAGGGTTTTTAAAGGAGATTCTTAGCTTTCCACCAATATAAATTATGCTTTACTTTGAACTTAATAAATAATTATTCATTTTCTATTGAATTACGACTAAAGTCCTGATTTTTAGGCTGATTGAAAAACATCTATAGATTTCAAACAGTATCATAATTTTTGAATCCAAAACATGAGTCACATTCTATGCTTCACATAATATATTATTAAAAGAGAAAAAAATGAATTTCATAAATTTTTGACCAAGTTAAGGTGGTTAGACATATGAGTCTTTATATTTTTTAAAAGTTGTCATAAAAAAATTTATAATTAATTATTTACTTGGAAACAAATTACAAAAAAATATGCATCACATCGGGACATGAGTCCTCTACTTATATCTAAAATCTTATAAAAAAATATTATCATTTTAATGTGGTTAGGGTGGTCAGACAGACACCTACTTCTTATTTTTTCCCATAAATTTAAGTACTACTGTATTGAAATTTCAAATTTTTACCAAATAGATTTTATTTTTTTGTAAATAAACCTAGTAATTTAGAAACTAAATTCAGTTTTCTACAAATTTTATTCTTACATATTTTTGAAATAATATAGATAACTTATTCAATTTTTTATGTCAAGTTGCCTAACTCTGATTTTTCTAAAAAAATTGCCACTTAAGGGCCTATTTTTTCCATGATGATCCTGCACATACCCATGAAAGTCATGTATTGCTAGCAACATGAAATCCAGAAAGAAAAGGAAATAGATTCAGAGGGAGAAACAAAATTCTAGTATCTCAAAAAAAAGCAAAAAATTGAATGCTCATCATAGCTATTGGTAAATGTGCATGTGATTCAATGTCAATCATTTATTTTTTAAATACTCTACCAAGTTAATTTCTTCAAAATTGATATCAAGTAAGTACATATATTTCGACACATCAGAATGAATTAGAGGTAGTGGAATGAAATTCAAAGATCATGTTCAACAAATGCATATCGTAGAAGATGTGTGCACCCAAAAACAAGATACCTAGATCTATGTTTCTTCTATACACGTAGGATTGAAGAGCATACACAAATTCCATTTCCTTATTTCATTGACTACTATGTGTGAGAATATGTGGAACAACTAATAAGTTCAACTAACACACCAATGAAACATTAGATCAAAGGAAACTAATTAAAAGTAAAACAAACTCTAAACAACAACTCCTTCAAAAGCGTTCCATTGTCCTCTATCTTCAATATTTTTACAAAATATATTTTCTCTCAGTTGGTTCAAGCAGCAGCTCAATAGAATGACCACTCCAAGAATGAGTATTATGCAAGCTAAGAAATCTAAACTCCTATGCTAAATGATTATAAGATGATACAACTATTGTGCAACTAATGAACATGATTAAGCTATGAATTGAAACAAGATTACTATGCTTGATTGCTAATGTTGTGCAACTAAGATGCTTGATTGTTGGAGATATTTCACTATAATGCTCTTACTATGCAACTAAAATCTATATTTTGGAAGAGCCAAGAGGTTGTATTTATAAATTTTCAAAAGGCAAAAGCTTTGTTGGCAAGCTTCAATGGTTGAGATTTAGCCTGGAGGAATGGATGGTGATAGATGGAAAGGTTGGAGAGAATATAGCCACTGGAGAGAAAAAGATGGATTGTGTTTTCAACCCACAAAACCTCCTCATTAAAAAATGGAGACAAATTGCCATTTGTCATTTACAGTTTAATGAAGTAGTTTTGTTTGTTGAAAATAATTGCTCAAAAATGGAAGCTTCCAATTAAATATAAATATTTAGTTATATGTTTGGAGAATATTTTAGAAGCTTTCTTAATCAAATATGGAATATTTAATTAAGTGTTTGGAGAATATTTTAGAAGCTATCTTAATTAAATATGAATTATTTAATTAGTGTATAGTTATGGGTTTTGATATTTGAATAAATGTATTTACTTTATATAATAAAGTAATGTGATAATTAATTAAAATAAATAATGGTATTTATTTAATTAATTAAGAAGACATGGGAAAATGAATGATTGATAGAAAAAATGAAGATTCATAAGTAAATCATTAAATTTATTTAAATGTAGTTGAATCAAGAAGATTAATTAAATAATGTGTATTTAATTAATTTAGCAAGCTAATATCATTTTCCTATGCAAATTCGGAATGTCATCAATGATACTTTGTAGAGCATGTCTCACGACAATTTGCATAGTAATACTGATTAACTCACAGACAACAAACAAAGAAAATATCATTCTCCTTCCTAGCCCCTCTAGTTCAGTACATCATTGAGCCACTCCAGAGATATGATGTCATCAATTTTTTTTAAAAAAATAATTCAACTTATTTTTTAAGTGTTCCATTCATTGTATTCAGATTAAGATCATCCAGTTTGTTTTAGTTTCAATATGTGACATGTCTCAAAGCTGTTTTGACAAGGCTTGATTGGATATTCAATTGTTGATATGATATTTTAATACTTGACACATGTTGCTTGTTTGTCTGCCAAAAGTTCAAAAGTTGATTGCCCCCAGTGAATTCAGGATTTTGCCCCTAGTCTAGGGCGAGACACAACCATTTTATTGATCAAAGCATATGATTTATTGATTTTGTTTTGGATTTTGGGAATATTTTGATTTTTTTGAATTTTGATGTTTTTTAATTTTTTTTTATTTTCTTGTTTTTTGTTTTTTGGATTTTGATTTTTTTATTTTTTTGGATTTTGATGTTTTTTGATTTGTTTGGATTTTGATGCTTTTTTGGTTTTTTTGGATTTTTCAAGGAAATTTAAGATGGAATGGGATGACCAATTGAAGGAACAAGATTCCCCACAATATAAGAGAAGATGCATGATGTAGGATATGGTATGGAAGATTTGGATGAAGGATACGATGCATGATTTTCAAGAAGATCCTTAACCTTGTCAAGATCAAAGGTGAAAATGAGGATAATGACCATGAATGATAAGAAAAAAATGGAAGATAGTATATGGATACGGAGATGGATATGAAAGATAATATTTGCATTATAGGGGGATAGAGGAAGGGTTTAAGCATCAAGTTTTATGACTACCATCCCTCAAATATGTGCTCTAATAGACCATGGGAATGGGAATTATACTTATAAATTTTGGCATGATAGTAGAAGCTAAGGCCTTAGGCAAAGCTTTGAATTAAAGGAGGAGAATGGGGGATGTACGTTGGATAATGGATAGGAGGTTTGAAGGATTGGTGATGAATAGAAGGAAAGGATGGCGAGATTAACATTGGCACACACCTTGAAGGGTGGTGGAGTGATGGAGGAAAAGTGGATTTGGAAGGAAATATGTTTCTAGATGGGAGATGGGGAGAAGCTTTCGGATTAGAAAATTTTGATGCCAATTTTGATTTTATTCCTTCAATGCGACTTTTAAGAATCCAAATGACTTTTGATTTTGATATTTGTTTTATGGGCCTTTGTGGCTTTTGAGTTTTTTCTCTTTGATTTATGGACCTTTGTGGTCTTTGAATTTTTTCTTTTGACTTGATGGGTCTTTGTGGCCTTTTGAATTTTTCTTTTTCTTTGATGGGCCTTTGTGGCCTTTTGAATTTTTCTTTTGTTTTGATGGGCCTTTGTGGCCTTTTGAATTTTTCATTTGATTTTTGGATTAAATTTTCTTTTATTTTTGCATGACTCTTTGAGGATCTACATGTTGATCATTTGATACATGTGGATTTTTATATTGAATCTTTTGAAATTTGGCACCCAAATTGCTTCTTGAATGATATGGAGTTATGATGGATGAGTTAATGTAGGAAGAATTTTGAAAGTGGATTAAGGATGTGTGCCTTTGTTGTTCTTGAAGAATAGGAGATGGAGAAATATGGGACCCTAATATGGATGGAAGGGTTGATGAGCTAGGGTTGGGATGATAAGGACCTAGGATAGATCAAAGGTTTGATTAACTAGGATAAGGACCTAGGATACATGGAGTATTTGATGAACTAGGATAAGGACCTAGGATGGATGGAGAGTTTGATGAACTAGGATACCTAGGTTGAGCACAAGGTATATAACCAAGGTTGTGAGAATATGGATGTGCTTGGACAGAAAGGGGTTCTAGGATACCTTTTTCATGAAGGCCTAAGCCTTTGCCTTTGTAATTCATAATTTTGCACATTCTTTTACCCATAGGATATGCATTGTTTGTGAAACAAGATGCGAGTCCATTTTGAGGAGGATATGATATGGATGAAAGGATAGGTGTTGGAAGTAAACCAGAGTGGATAAAGGTGGAGGATCCCAATTTATAAGTGTGGGGTTCATGGATAGCTTGAAGAGGTGTGATAATCCCTTGACATGAGGATGATGGGATACTTTGATCTTGACTAGGAAAAGAATCATTACATGAAGGAGATGGAGTAGCTTGATCATCAAATAAAAGGGAATATTTGGATAGGATGGAAGAATTGTTCTGCTCCTGGGATGTGATGGAATCATTAGAGAGTATGGATTCATTGAATGGGGTGGACGAAGAGCTTGGAAGAATTTTTTGTTCTTGAGATGGAAGAGGATTATCATGGGTGAATAATGAAAGGAGGGGATCATCATATGGTTCTTGAGAGATGGGATCTTGATCAAAGATTTGAAGGGTTTGTAGAATTTTGGTATCATGGGATGGAGTGGAAATAATTTTTTCATCAAGATGTGTAGATTGAAATGAATCATTGGATGTAGCTCGGATATGATAGAAGAAGGTGAATGAATGGAATCGTTATCTTGGGTGAAAGAATTGTGAGGTTCATTTTGAATTATGGGGGATGAAGATAAATGAATGACATGACAGGATTGGTCAATGTTATTTGATGGCTTAGATTTGGGCTTCTCATTAATCCTTTACAAAAATTCCAAAATATTGAATTTGGTTGATGTTTTTTTGGTGGAGAAAAGGTCACGTTCATATTTCCATCAAATGAATTTTTAGTTGTGCTCCCTTGTATTTCCTTTATTTTCCTTTTGAGTGCTCTTATTTGTTGGGTAAGAGTACTAAGATTGTTTAAGGGAGTTTCAGTATTTTCAGGATCTTCTTTAATTTTCTCCATATCATAGTCAGAGGGAAATTTAGCATTTTGGTTTTCTAATAAAAGAAAGTATCCTTCTTTATTTCGCTCTAAAATCTTGTCCAAAATTATGTGAAATTGTGGATCCTATTAAGCTTCTTGAATCATTTCATCATTTGAACTATTCCTAGTATGAAACCTATGAAAAGGATTTTCTTCCCTATCACCCATGTTGTAAAGTGGTTCTCTTTTTTTATCTTCTTCTTTATGTTTTTGGGACCTTGTGACAACAGGCATAAGCTTACACTAGATTTCAACTAACTTTGATCACAAAATGAGAGAGTGCAATTTCTGGGATATCTTAGTCAGAATAGAATGAGAATTATATTGATATGACTAAAGAAATTTCTATTTTTTAGCTCATCATCCCCTAGTTGGAAGGATGATGATCTTGTTGTGGGAATTAAACTAGAAATCAGAAATAAAGGTGATGTTTCACTTTGTGATGTTTTGATCATAGTTTGTGAAAATAAAGTTTTTTGTGGGTTCTTAATGTTTCCAAGTTTTTCTCAATTGTTGATTTCCAATCCCTTAACATAAATTTCATGGTTTGATTTGTCAAATTCTTGTGTTTTTTGGATGATCTTATCTGAATTAATATTTTGAAAACACAACATACAATAGGAAGACAATTGTTTTTAAAGACATAGAATCTAAAACATTGAGTGTATGTTCAAGGATCGGGCATGACCCTTTTTTATTTTCACTGATATTTGAACAAGAAGACACTTCAAGAAGACTCACTCTTAATGGTCAAAAAGGTCATCATAGTAACCATAGCCCACATCTTAGAATTGCATCAACTCACACATCTATGTCACCCCCTAGAGGGTGCCTGTGTTTTTGTCTTTTCCAGGTGTGTACTCAAGGTTAGATTTCTTGATCCCTTGAGCAAACAATCAGTGGCAATTATATGTTGAGTGTCTTGGGGGAAGATTCTTCCCTCCCCTTGCACTGTGATTATTATGATGTTTGGAAACTGACTCAGTTAGCCTCTACACTAAAATTTGTAGTAAGGTTTTTCATTCAATGCGGCAAATGATATATTCCCTCGAGAGACCTCCCAACCTTTAGAACAAAGGCTTTGAGGATGGTTATCTTGCACACTTCCGTTGAATATGGGTTTCCCCAAAATTCACTTTTTATTACAGTGTGTTGGAAACCTTGGCTTTAGGTGTTCCCACTTAGGTCATTCATATTAGGTGAGTACTTTTTCTCACAAGAGAAGGCCTTATAAGGGATTTAATACAACATAAAGTGCATAAAATGAAAAGGTAAGTCTATTGTTCTGATCACCCAGTTAAAGGGAGAGCATAAACCTATTACCCAACAATCACAACAAACAAAATAGTTCAGTTTTAAATCACAAATGACAATTTTCTATACTAAGTGAATATGTTACTTCACAATAAGCATGGGATTCATTTTAACCGAAATAAAATAATATTTGGTGACTATCCTAGGATTGATGTATTTTAATTCAAATGGCTACCCTAGGATTGATTCATTTTAATCCAAATGGCTACCCTAGGATTGGTTCATTTTTCATCCAAAAAAAAAGTAATAAAATCACTGGTCACGATTGCGTCAGATCCAGACAACAAATTATACAAATATCATATGCACTAAAACAAAGGTCATATGCACTACATAACTCCCAAAGTATTTAAAAACACTTGTTACAATCATGTGCTAATTTTTTTTATTTCATTTGCATGCTCCACAATTCTTTAATACCTACAATACAAGCTCCAAAATTTATATTTAATCAAGAAACAAGAAGATATGAGGGTTAGATAAATGATTAAACATAAAAACCCTAAAATTTAGACCAAGTTTCATTGTGGTTTGACATTAAGTGAGAATTTGAAAATTTTAACTCAATCAAATTTGATAAACACCTACACCGTTAGATACCTTATAAAATTATACCACATTTTAAAAAAAAAAGCTCCAAAAAAGACCAAAATATGAGGGTATGTGCAGGATCATCATGGAAAAAATAGGTCCTTAAGTGGCAATGAAAATTCAGAAAATCAGAGTTGGGCAACTTGACATAAAAATTTGAATAAGTTATCTATATTATTTCAAAAATATGTAAGAATAGAATCTATGGAAAATTGAATGTAGTTTCTAAACTACTAGGTTAATTTTTGTAAAAAAAAATCTATTTGGTGAAAATTTGAAATTTCAATGCAGTAGTACTAAAATTTCAAGGAAAAAATAAGAAGTAGGTGTCTGTCTGACCACCCTAATCATAATAAAATCATAATATTATTTTATAATATTTTAGATATAAGTAGAGGACTCGTGTCCGGATGTGATGCATATTTTTTTGTAATTTTTTTTTAAATAAATAATTAATTATGAATTTTTTATTACAATTTTTTAAAAATATAAAAACTCGTATGTCTGACCACCTTAACTTGGTCAAAACTTAATGGAATTCATTTTCCTTTTTTTTTAATCCTATAATATGTGAAGCATAGAATGTGACGCATGTTTTTGGATTTAAAAAATGTGATACCGTTTGAAAGCTATAGATGTTTTTCTATCAGACTATCAATCAGGACTTTAGTCGTAATTCTAATAAAAAATAAATAATAATAATTTATTAGATTTTAAGTAAAATATAATTTATATTGGTAGAAAGCTGAGAAGCTCCTTTACAAACCCTTTTCATTTCATCAATTTTAGGTAAAATAAAAGTCGTCAGCCACATGGCCGAAGTCTGGAAAAGCAAGGTAAGTTGTTAAACACGTTTTACGTGTTGACTTTTTAGGATTGGCAGGTTTGAACCAAATCCCGAGCATAATATCGAGACATTAAATTTTGTGTCAGAATATCGGATATCCGATATCGGATTTGAATTCGATATATGATATCTTTTAGATTAGTTTTAAAACAATTTATACAATCTTTAATATATGATTTTAAAATGCAATTAAGTTTATAATTTAATATATATAATATCCAATAAATTTTATAATGTAATATATTTAATATACAATTTCTGATAATATCTTACCGAATTATGTATTTAATATATAATATATTATTAAATGTATAATATTTCAATATTATTTCAATATTTTAGTTAATCTATAAATATTTTAATATTATTTCAATATTTTAGTTAATCCATAAATATTTAAATATATATATATTACAAATTTATAAAATATTTAAATATTATCTCTCTCCCTCTCCCTCTCCCACTGTCCCTCTCACTCTCTCACTCTCCCACTTTCACTCCCTTTATCTCCCTCTCCTTATCTCCCTGTCCCTCTCCCTCCCTCTCCCTCTCCCTCTCTCCCTCTCCCTCTCCCTCTCCCTCTCCCTTTGGTCTATGTGTGTACAAATTAGATATCTGATTTGTGAAACTTCATTGTGTAGAGGTGAAATCTTACCATTGCAGAACATGTTTTACAAATCGGATATCGGATTTGTGGGCCATAGAAAAACCCCATGTGGGTTGTTTTTGTGCATTCCAACGGACCCTACATTTTGTTTGCAGCACTTTGCAGGTGACAAACACGCAGTTTCAGACTAAAAGAGACAAAGATATAAATTTTGGAGCATCTTGTACTCAAATTTGTCATACATAATATTTTTTTAGCATCTTTTATTTGGTATAATGGGGAGAAGCAGTCGTCGGAAGCAAAAATGTAAGAGAAAGCTGACAAAAGAACAAATTGAAGGTTATAGACAAAGAGATAGAGAAGTTCATAGGAAGAAAAGACAAGGTATGTTAAATATTGGTGAACCTGAGCCCTATGGTCTTTCAAGTGAAGAGGAAATTGAATATGTTCAAGGTGAAAATGTAGAACATGATATTGAAATTGGGAATGAAAATGTTCAAATTGATATTGAAAATTTTCAAGTGAAAATGTTGGAATTGAGGATGTTGAACATGATATTGAAATTGGGAATGAAAATATTGAAATTGATAATGAAAATGTTGGAATTGAAGATGTTGAACATGATATTGAAATTGGGAATGAAAATATTGAAATTGATAATGAAAATGTTGGAATTGAAGATATAATATTGAAATTGGGAATGAAATTGTTCAAATTGATATTGAAAATGTTCAAGTTAAAAATGTTGGAAATGAAGATGTTGAACGTAATATTGAAGCAAGTGTAAATTATGTTTCACCAGATTACACAAGAAATGAAGAACCTTGTGTGGAAGAAAGACGTATTCCAAATTCAAGACCTTCAAGAACCCCTAAATGGTTAGTTGAAATTGATGATAACATTATAAATAGTTTTGAAGGCAAGAGGTCAACACGAACTATTCGGTTGTGGGCTAGAATAATTTTCAACCAATATTTTAGCGATAAGACATTGATCGAGCAATGCCAACTTTTTGTACAATTGCTAAAGATGCAAAAGATGAGACCTTTGCTAGCCAAATTGAAGATTCTTCTAAACAAGAGGACTGAAAAAAATTATATTATTGTCAAAAATATTTTTAATGCTCTCAAGTCTATTGGAAAAAATAACAAGGAAAAAGATAAGAGAGCTACTCGGAGAGTCATTACCACTACCCTAGTAAGCCATCAATTGAAAAAGGCTCACTTTATGAGACAAACTTGTATTGATTTTGACTTAAATCGTAAAAATTTGGATAGAGAACTTGCAAGAAGAGAAAGATTAGATGATCCTCTTCAAAATGATACATGGGCTTTTGCCGGAAGGCTTACACATGTTGATAAGAAGCTAACCGATAATGTAAAGCAGGCAATTCAGCAATTTTGGCATGATAACTCTAGAGTATCACCCAATGCAAAGGATGTTTTAAAGTTAAGAATTGGTAGTCGAGACCGTACACCACATCCTAAAAATTTCTTGGAATCAAGCCAAACAATGTTGTTCAACAAATTTATTCAAACACATCCAAATATGGAAATATCGCAAAGAACTTTTGAAGGTTTGAAGCCATTTTATTGTGTGCCTCTTAAGATTCATAATACTTGTTTTTGCAAATACCATGTGGAGTTTTCAATGTACCATGAACTATTATGTTATATTCATTCTACTTTGCATACTAATGAAATGTTGCAGGAGTGTGGTGCAATGCATCTTCCGAAATCATCAAGGGACTTGCTAGATCTATTTTTATGTTCTAGGGATGATGGTTCCTTTTTCTATAGAAATGATTGTTTAAATGCGAAGTGATCACAATGTGGTGGCCTGTCAAAGTTTGTTCAATGTTTTCATGAGGGTTCTGAACATGAATTTGGAAAGAATCTTGTTGAGTAAAAGAGATATGAGATAGTCAAATATACTTTGTAGAGTGGAGGTGAAGGTTCTAGATGCGAGTTAGTTACAAAAGAATGCAGTGTATTGATTTTATTTCAGATTTTAAGGACAATATTTTCTACAAATATGCAAGGCATAGTCATAGGTCTCAGTGGTTGGATCAACAATTCAGGATATGTAAGGACTCTTTTCCAATTGGCACTATTATATCAGTCGTTGATTTTGCTGAAAACTACACATTGCAACCACAAAATGAGGTACAATCTCAGTATTAGAATTCCATTCAGATTGCTATTTTTGTCCACATAACGTTTAGACATGCACCTGATAGTACAGAGGAGGATCGAAAGATAATCAGAGAGTATCATTTTTATATGAGTGATGATAGATCTCACTCGTTTGAGTATGTCCAACATTGTTTCGAAATTTTTTTTGAGTTCTTGCAGGAGCATGATATAGCACTGGGTCGACATCTCATTTGGTCAGATAACTATACAGGTCAATTCAAGAATGCTTGTATGTTTTATTGGTTGACTATAATGCATGTAGAGAGGGGTGTACCTAATATTTGTATTTTTTTTTAAGCTGGGCATGGGAAAGGGGAGCATGATGGAGCAGGTGCATGTGTAAAGAGAGCTCTAGTTAAGGAGCAATTGGAGATTTCAGGAGCAAAATTCAGTGATGCATGTTCTATTGTTGATTGGTGTAGTTCAACATTGTCATAGGGAGGGACACTTGATTCAATAGTGCATAGATTCTTTTGGTTGGTTGAGGAGGGTACAATGTGAGGCAGATTGGATTGTCATACAATCAAAGATTCTTCAAAGATGCATTCGTTTCAAAGCTCAGATGCAAGCACATGGACCATTTGGACACGACAGTTGGCTTGTTTTTATCAGAGTTGTATTCAGTGCGAGTGGGATCAATGTGAGTCAAGTGAATGGGTGGATACATGGGTTCCACAGTATCTAATTCCTTTATCTCAAACTATATCCATGAAAAATTACACAATGGAAAGTTCACTTGATTATGACTGGCTTTCAGATCTACTACATCCAAGACATGTTTTTGCAGTTGGTGCGTCGCAGGGGAATGTAGAGAGATCAAAATATTGGTTGGTTCGATGTTTGCGGGTAAAGCACAAGCTAACACAATCGATGGAAGATGATGATGGGTTTGTGTATCCTACAGGTTCAATTGTGGTTGCAAGAACTTGGTTGTGAACATACATGATTAGAAAGAATGGCATACCTGCATTTGAAGACTACGAGAAACACAAAACCATTCTCATGTATTCACACCTTATTATAGCAACAAATGTTAAGTCGTTGAAGGATCATTCCAAACCAAAGAAAAAACAACTATCGACACTTAGTAATGCTGATCATGAAGCAATATTGGATACTCTTAAGCAAACAGATGACCCTTTAGACACACTTGAATAGCATATTCAAGAATAGAAAGTACAATGCTTAAGCCTCTTTTTTGTTGTGACAATATAGATATATCATTTGACAAATTTTTCAATATTCTTAGCACGATTGATCATGGACCTGCTGCAGCAATAGCCAACTCTGATCCTTTCAAAGAGGTATGCAACATATTACAATAATATAGACTGGTTATTCAAAGAATTTTTTATAGTTTGCATTACCAATTCATCATCATTCAAGTTATTTAGATTAATATAGATTTGTTAGTCTAAGCATATTTTTTTTTGTTACAATATAGATTTATCATTTGACAAATTTTGTGATATTCCTGACACGATTGATCATGGACCTGCTGCAAGAATAGGCAACTCTGATCCTTTCAGAGAGGTATGTGACAAATTACAATAATATCGATTGGTTATTCTAAGCATATTTTCTAGATTGTATGTAGTTTAACTGCTACCTTGATAGTTTGTACAGGCACTTGTCACTCCAAAACACCAACATACTACTCTTGTGGAAGATTGTGCCCTGAATGCCTCAAATAGGCAAATTTTGTAAAAATTGAATTTTGAAATGTGAAACAATGTAAAAAGGTCATAACTGTGTATAGGTATAATCTATATCCAGTGACGTTTTTTGAAATACGGTTCAAATGTCTACCATTGTATAAAGGGTATGTTTAAAATGTAAAAAGATTTTTGTACTTAATCGATCTACAACCAGAGGTTTTCTTCCTAGTTCTTTCCTGTCGGTACTCATTTGAACTAGTTTTTGTAATATCTCCTATTTATATATAACAAATTACAGTGGCTTGCCACTTTTTCGAAAAACAAAAAAGTAAAAGGTTCATTGTGAATTTCGTTTTCCATGTAATTGATTCAAGTAGATTGGGTAAGATTTTTCTGATGCAAGAGCTAGGACTTGCAGAATCTTGATCCAACCTTAAATATTTTTGCCCCCACATTTCATTGACATTAGCACTTTGGACTCTTAAGGGAAAATGCCACTCCAATGCAACTCAGAGCGATTCAACGTATTTGGGTGCAAAAGAGAACCATACCTAGCATAAATGTACCCATCAGGACGTTTTAGAATAGTCTGTTGGGTCGTATGAGTTCGAGAATGAAATTTGCACCACTTTGCAACTTTACACTACTTGCATCTAGCAACTTTTCCCTCAAATGAAAACTCATCACCACGAGAAAACGCCTTCAAGATAGAAAAAACTGAGAGAGGTTATTTTAGATGGTCTCAACATGATCTCATATCCTCAGATGAAGAGTCTATAAGCATCACAATTTTTGAGAAATAGTCCGTCAAATTTTGCTTCCTTTTAGCACTTTGGACTCTTAAGGGAAAACGTCGCTCCAATGTAGCTCAGAGTGATTCGACGTATTTGGGTACAAAAGAGATCCATACCTAGCTTAAACGTACCCATCCAGACATGTTCGAACATTCCATTGGGTTGTATGAGTTCTAGAATGAAAGTTGCACCACTTTGCAACTTTACACTACTTGCATTTGCAAACTTTTCCCTCAACTGAAAACGCATCACCACAAGTAAATGCCTTAGAGATAGCAAAAACCGAGAGAGGTTATTGTAGATGGTCTCAACACGATCCCATATCCTTAGATGAAGAGTATTTAAGCATCATGGTTTCTAAGAAATAGTCTATCAAAGTTTTCTATCTTTTAGCACTTTGGACTCTTAAGGGAAAACACCGCTCCAATGCAGCTCAGAGTGATTTGGTGTATTTGGGTGCAAAGGAGAACCACACCTAACATAATCATACCCATCTAGATGTGTTGGAACAGTCCGTTGGGTCATATGAGTTTGAGAATGAAAGTTGCACCACTTTGCAATTTTAGACTACTTGCATCTGATAACTTTTCCCTCAACTGGAAACTCATCACCACGGGAAAACACCTTTGAGATAGGAAAAATTGAGAGAGGTTATTGTAGATGGTCTCAAAATGATCTCATATCCTTAGAAGAAGAGTCTGTAAGCATCACGGTTTCCAATAAATAGTCTGTCAAAGTTTGTTGCCTTTTAGCACTTTGGACTCTTAAGGGAAAAGACCGCTCCAATGCAGCTCAAAGCAATTCAACATACTTGGGTGCAAAAGAGAACCATACCTAGTGTAAACATACCCATCCGAACGTGTTGGAACAGTTCATTGGGTCGTACGAGTTTGAGAATGAAAGTTGCACCACTTTGCAACTTTACACTACTTGCATCTAGCAACTTTTCCCTCAACTGAAAACTCATCACCACAGGAAAATGCCTTTCTAGATAGAAAGAACTGAGAGAGGTTATTGTAGATGGTCTCAACACGATCCCATTTCCTTAAACGAAGAGTCTGTAAGCATCATGATTTTTGAGAAATAGTTCACCAAAGATTGTTGCCTTTTAGCACTTTGGACTCTTAAGGCAAAACGTTGCTCCAATGCAGCTCAGAGCGATTCGACGTATTTGGGTGCAAAATAGAACCATACCTAGCATAAATGTACCCATCTAGACGTGTTGGAATAGACCACTGGGTTATTCAAGTTCGAGAATGAAAGTTGTACCACTTTGCAACTTTACACCTCTGTAAAGATTTAGGGATGTCCTCTTCAGATCACTCTATTCTGAATAGGTTTGCAGAGCTACCAATGTTAAATCCAAGTTGACTGAATTTGAGAAAATTTAATCCCAGTAAACATGATAGAGGTCCCACTTCTTCTTGAATACAGGAGCACCATCTGACCCTTTATCTCCATTCCTCTTGAAGCATCTTTTCTTTCCTCCTTTTCCTTCCTTCTTCGAGGATTGAGCGGAAAGAACATGAATGCCTTCATTTGTAGGGCTTTGTCCAATACCTCTCATAACCAACCTTGACTCCTCTTGAATACAATCAGCCCTCAACCAATCAAACCTGGGGAGTTTTGATCTCACGCTGATTCCTTGAATGTAAGACTCCCAAGATGAAGGAAGACCATTAAGAGCCAACATGGTCAAATCTTTGTCATCAACAATATGACCATTTCTCTTGTTGTTTTCAACTTAGAGATCAGATAATACAACTAAAAGTACTCAAAAAATGATACACATAAGACAATAAATGCTACAAGAAATTTTCTTACAACTCAGGCCCAACTCATGGCTAAATTTGATACAATGAATAATAGCACCTCTCGTAGATGCAAAGATACAATAGAATATGCTTCTCCTTGAAATCGG
This sequence comes from Sequoiadendron giganteum, assembly GCA_007115665.2. Lineage (NCBI taxonomy): Eukaryota > Viridiplantae > Streptophyta > Pinopsida > Cupressales > Cupressaceae > Sequoiadendron > Sequoiadendron giganteum. The sequence continues at coordinate 603,341,804 of CM021107.1, forward strand.
CTTACTGTTGCAAGATGAAGCATTTTTGCTCAAGTGCAATCTTTTGCTTGGATTGCAAATTATGCTGAATGAACTTGATTGAGGAAATGAACAAACATCACCTCGTATTTATACAAAATAAGGTGACTCTTCAAGGAAGTCGACCTCTCTTGAAAATAATAAATTATAAAATAATATCAAGGAAGGTCGGCCTCATCCATTTAAATAGAATGAGTATAAATTAAATAGCCATAGGCTATCATTTAATTTATTACAACTTAATGTGATCACTATCATGTATGAAAAATGTGGTAGCATAGACAAGGTAGTGGACTATTTGAAAAAAAAGCTTCAAAGAAATGTGGTCTCATAGAATTCAATGACAAACAAATGCAATTGACAACTACTCATAGTTTTTAGTTATGCAATATGAAGTAATTGCATAACTGCTTAGGTTAACTTTGTAAGAACTATATTGTAATTGAAATTTTTTCATCTATGAACATCTAGTTGTTAGTTATGCAATGTGAATTAATTATTTGAGTTTGAAAGATGTGTAATGCAATGTAATCAGTGATATAAATATAAACTACATAATATAACCATTCAGTTTTAAGCTATTGTACATTGATATTTAACCATTGCTCAAGATAAAATTTTCAAAGAGTTTAATCATGCACATGAGGAACAAATTAAATTTTGATTGTCAACTTCTATATATCAAATTATCCAATAATCAAGTGTATGTCCATATACAAAAATGGCATCGACACCAACTCAAACAAAGTTTTACAAAATGTGGCATATGCCATCTCAATATGTATTCAAAATTTACATGCCAAAATGTCTATCTCATCCTAAACTACTGGTGGATCATCAAAATGGAGCCTCCTTGAAGCACTCATTGGCTCTGAAGGTAGCTGCACAAGAAAAATTCAAACCAGAATTGAGATTAGTTATACTATATAATTTAAAATTGAATAATTAACATCAAAATCAATATACATTGAATTTTAATTGAACTCTAAAATTGAAATCTTGATTACCTGAAATATATGTCTCTTCAAAGGGCCAGGAGTCCTAGAATATACCAAATCAACTTTTGAAATACCAATCTCTATATGTGAACAAAAACATAAAATTGATCCAAGTTAGGATACAATTATTGGTAATAGGAACTTATTTACCAAACACAAAATAAAATAAGCACATACCTCTTTAGGTTGATATTTTTCTTTATCCCCTTCAGGTGTTTCAAAACCTCCTCCTTGAGGTGTTTCAACACCTACTCTTTGAGGTGTTCCAATAACTACTCCTTTAGGCGGTGTGTCCCTTGTCATCATATCTGTACAACTCATAATTTCCTGTACATAAAATTGACAAGTACATATGAAACTACCAATCTATGTCGACGTATGTATAATCAATATAAGATCTTAAAAATCTTAATTCTATCCAATTTGAGTTCAATTACCTTCCCCTTATCTAGATTTGCGCCTCCATAATCTGGATGATGTTGCACCTCACTCGCACTAGGTATTTCCTACAGGAGGAAAACAAGATAAACATATAAGTTATTATATAATTTCATTAATGACAATTCAAATGACAAGCAAGGATATAGTATTAAATGTAAATGAGTGAGTGCGAAAATATATACTGCGTGTGTGTCCAAGCCAAATGAAATGGCCCTAAGGGTGCTATTACTCACCTGTGTGAGCTCCTCCTCAGACATCAACTGTTAAATAGACCATGTAAATAAATATTAGTACTTGATACTATCTCTTATTAATATTCATTTAAAAACAAATGCAAGTTATGAAATTACAACTTAAATCTTACCTGTGTCACTATTCCAGCATCTCCCTCTCTAGCAGGAGAGGACTCTATAGGGTGCACTCCACTCCCCTATGACTGATCTATAATGTCCACATCATGGAGGTCATAATCAGAAGTGTCCAAGGGATGCTCAGCGGGCTGTACAAGAGGACCCAAGCATATCTGGTGGCACATAGTGCAAATATGTGACACAAATATGTGGACCTGAGGAGGATGATGCAAGAGCACTTGAGACTTCGCCAACATTACCAAAATGTGGCTGAGCTATTGTAGAAGCATGCAAAACCAAATGACCACTCAAAGAGTGAATAACTTGAATAGTCTGTGTGGATGCATCCTGGATAATCTCTGGATGATATATTGGAGGTGGCAGAGGAAGGGGAGGAAGGGGAACATTTGGGCGCGGGACTACTCTAACTGCCCCTGGTCTATCCTGGGGCATACCTCCACCAATGCCCTGGAAGGGTTTAATGTCAAAGTAATTGACATGATGCCCTAATACAAACTCAACATATAATTTTTTAATAAAGTAAAATGGTATGTCGAAATTATTGTTCGGTGGTTTATCAAACACCATACACCAACAATCCCAAAAGTTAGCTACAATGTCCCTATGCATGCACCATTTTATGGAAAGTTTTGTTTTATTAACATTCACTGGCAAACCGGTGTGGGGGTGAATGAATAAAGAGGCTATTTGGGCTTTGGTTATTTGGAGATCTTTCACATCATCATAAGAAAATCCACATCGATAATATTCCCTCATGTCTTCTCACCCCGAATAAAAGGAATTATGTTGGGTGGAGAGGGTTTCTATATTTTTAATTATTTCCTTCAATGTGTTTGTCATATCTCTCAAACGAGGCATTGTCTGATAAATTTCACAAATGCCCCTCAATTGCCCCAATTTTTCACCAATTAAGTCTTCAATTGGTGGCTGCAGAGGTGGTGGAGTGTTTGGAATTTGTGGATTTTCATTCGCAGCCATAATACCTGATTAAAGTTAAAAACTAATTAAACTAATTGAAATTACACAATATAAATGAAATTACTGTAAAAAACCCTAGTTTTTAATAAAAATCCAAAAAAAACCATACTTTTTCACAAAATTCAATAACAAACTCTTATTTTTGATAAAAATACATCAACAACACTAATTTTTAATCAAGATCCATTTCAAAACATTAATTTTTAATAAAAAATCAATGCAAACTCTAGTTTTTTACAAAAATCAATAGAAAACCCATTTTTTGAAATAATTTAATAAAACCTACTTAAACAAGAGAATCTACTTGAAAAATTGATTACAAGATTGAAAAAAACTAAATACATACCTTTGAAATCGGATATCTGATCAAAGCGGATATCGGATTTGGGTTTTTCCTTTTGCGCCCACGTCAAACTGTGAGAAATGAAGTTGAAAGAGTCGGCTGTTTTTTATATATTGTTTCCAAAAACTGGATATCCGATTTGTGGAAACTAGGTTTGGTTTTTGGTTCGGGTAAATGTACTGACACCCGAACCTAGAAAAATCAACTCGGCATTTCCATGTTTTTGAGTCGATCCAAAACATGATTTTTTCTCATTGCCACTTTTTGGCCCATCATGATCCTACACATACCCATGACCAAGATATAAACATTTTAAGATTGATTATAAAAGCACTAAAATAGAGGTTAGATGCTCTAAAACAGAGTTTGAATGCACTAAAACAAGTGTCAGATGCATTAAAGCAGTTACCAAATGCGCTAAAATAATTGCCAAATGCACTAAAACTGTCTTCAAATGTGCTAAAACGGGTGTTGCATGCACTAATCCACGTCTCCAGTCGTGACCTGCTAGAAAACTTGTAATAAAATATTAAAAATGGAGCAAGGGCCCCATGGTGGGTACCAAAAATGCGTGAGAATATGTGGACTAACTAATAAGTTAAACTAACACACCAATGAAACATTAGATCAAAGGAAACTAATTAAAAGTAAAACAAACTCTAAACAACAACTCCTTCAAAATCATTCCATTGTCCTCTATCTTCAGTGTTTCTACAAAATATATTTGCTCTCAATTGGTTTAATCAGCAGCTCAATAGAATGACCACTCCAAGACTAAGTATTATGCAAGCTAATAAATCTAACTCCTCTGCTAAATGATTGTAAAATGATACAACTATTGTGCAACTAATGAACATGATTAAGCTATGAATTGAAACTAGATTATTGTGTTTGATTGTTAATGTTGTGCAACTAAGATGCTTGATTGTTGGAGATATTTCACTATAATGCTCTTACTATGCAACTAAAATCTATATTTTGGAAGAGCCAAGAGGTTGTATTTATAAATTTTCAAAAGGAAAAAGCTTTGTTGACAAGCTTCAATGGTTGAGATTTAGCCTGGAGGAATGGATGGTGAGAGATGGAGAGGTTGGAGAGAATATCGCTGCTGAAGAGAAAAAGATGGATTGTGTTTTCAACCCACAAAACCTCCTCATTAAAAAATGGAGATAAATTGACATTTGTCATTTACGGTTTAGTGAAATAGTTTTGTTTGTTGAAGATAACTGCTCAATTAAATAATATTATTATTTAATTTCTTGTGACATGTGCAAATGGAAGCTTCCAATTAAATATAAATATTTAGTTATATGTTTGAAGAATATTTTAGAAGCTTTCTTAATTAAATATGAAATGTTTAATTAAGTGTTTGGAGAATATTTTAGAAGCTTTCTTAATTAAATATGAAATATTTAATTAAGTGTATAGTTATGTGTTTTGATATTTGAAGAAATGTATTTACTTTATATAATAAAGTAATGTGATAATTAATTAAAATAAATAATGGTATTTATTTAATTAATTAAGAAGACATGAGAAAATGAATGATTTATAGAAAAGGTGAACATTAATAAATAAATTATTAAATTTATTTAAATGTAGTTGAATCAAGAAGATTAATTAAATAATGTTTATTTAATTAATTTACCAGACTAATATGATGTGACCATTTTTAGATTTGTACAACTACTCGTCGAGCTCAAAAGACCAAATCAAGGGCTTGACCACCTTTGCAAGATCCCAGGCAGTCACAACTTTCATCTTTGTTCCAATACAAGTATGTTGTAAATGTAGTATGTTGGTAAGATAATGCATTCTCTCATAAATGACCCGAGTTCAAATCCTTTGGTGGACATGATTATCTAACATTCAGCCATTCCAAGTTTAAAGGACCTTTCAATGAACAAATTCCATACAAGATGCATTAAATTGCCACTGGTTATTTTATTAATATAGAAGAAGGACCTAGACATCTTGGCTAAGAACTAAAAAATCACCTTCACCTGCATCATTTAGGATTGGTTCGACAAGGTGTAATATAGTCTATCTTATTCTTTCAACCCACCAAGACCTCTAAGTAAACATATTCATCCTATTTAGAAGTCATTTGCACTTGGAACTCTATTACTTCATAATTTTGTATCGTTGTTGCTACTTAGTACTAATAATAGAGAAATATCTACTTTCTAAAAGGGTCAAATGCAAGCCATTGCAGAACTAACACTACCTTAAAGCAAAAATAGAATAGAACATTGGGAATATGGGTTTCCGAGATTAATGAATTCAATACACTATAGATAATGCTCTGAATTATGCCAATGTAATGAAAGAAAAAAGGACTGCAAGCATATACAGAGTGAAATTTAAGTCATTATAGATTTGATATTAAGGTTAACTATACGTGGAGAGAAGCACTGGCGATGTGAGTTCCAAAGACAAATAAATTGATTTTTTCGATAATAGCATAATAATTCCGATCTAATGACAACGAAAATATAGACCGGAACCATACTTAGGGTTCAAGTGTAAATCATGAAAGATTGGATAGTAAGATCAAAGCATTGAGAGGACCATTATGAATGTGGGATTCTCAAACTTATGAATTCAAGTATGTATAGTTAGTACCCTTAGGAAAGACTGGATAGTAAGGTCAAGTATGTATAGTTCGTGCCCTTAGGAAATATTGGATTGTAAGGCCAAGTATGCATAGTTAGTATAATTAAGAATGTGGATTTCTAAGGATAGTGAACTTTACTACGTTCTATAAATAATGTTGTAAGTTTGATATAACGATAGCAAAAACATAAACTGGAACATAGGTAGACCATTACAGATATGATACTAAGTTTAACTATGCATTGAGAGGACCATTAAGAATGTCAGTTTCCAAGACTAATGAATTTACTGCATTCTGTAGAAACTGCTAAAAATAGTTCTAACTTGGTGGCAACAAAAATAGATTAAGGAAGCATAAGTAGGGTAAACTAAAGTCATCAACTATACAGGGAAAGGAGTATTGAGAATATGGATTTCTAAAAATAATGAAATTGATACATTCTTTATGTAATGGCATAAATAATCCTAATACACAACATAAGAAAGGATTGAAAACACTCATACCTAGAGAATCTGAAAGAGGAGGAGCAGAGGTTCTTTTTGGAAGGCTGGTTACCAATAAGCTTTTAGACTGTAAGTTGCGCTTCTTAGTGGGGTTAAGACTACATGGATTTAAAAGCAATATTATTTTGTTCCCACTCAGACTTGAAAGTCAAAATAATGTGGGTTTTGATCATGCGTTGGGAATTTCCAAAGATGAAGAGGACCTCGGTGAAAATTTGATCTTTATATCTATAGAGGATGGGTTAATAGATGATGGTCAGTTCCAAACAAGAGGTTATGTTCAAAAGAGTGATTGCAAAGATAGAACAAATAATGCCACGTCAACTTGCATAGGACAGGGCAACACATCTTTGGTATCTCAGTATCTAGAAACTAGCGTTCTTGTTCTACATAGAGAACATAACTCAAATGGGCTTCAAATGGGATTTTACTTAGGACAAATTGATAACATGTACAAGCTTGTCAGTTGAGGCTTTGAAAGATGAATTTAGATGCCTAGATGAATTTTGGGAAGCACATAATACTTTTGTGGAGAAGGTGTCTACAATTGGGAAAGAAAAAGATTGAAAGAAAATGCATAGTAATACTAATAACTACAATGGAGATCAACAAGAGCACTCTCGACTTCCATCCTCTTTTGTACGAATCCTAGAATACAAACATAAGTAGCAAAATGTGTTGGCTGGTAAGCTAAGAAATAGTAATTCATAACCAATAACCTATTTAAAGAGATTTCAGACTATGTAAACACTTACTATCTATTTCCAGGATAACCGAATTGAGCTCCACATTTTCAAAAATAAACATTGGATTTGACAAAATTAGCCAATTATATGCACATTATTAAGCTCCTAAAAACATAATCATTTCAATAGTATACTAGAGGCTAATGCCAACAACAATTCTAAAGCCCTAAATTTGAATGGAAAACACGACATTTTTTCTAGAAGCAAATGAATTTTGTGGCTTGCCATGGCATTCCATCACTGAGACCACATTTACTTGAGACATTTTCCCAAATAGTTCGTTGCTTTGTCTATGCTACCACATTTTCCATACATCTTTACCAAAGCATTTTATGAAATAGTTTTGTGCCTTACTACCATGGCTAAAAGCCTAAAATAGATTCTTTCGAACAAGCATATGGACGCTTGAAATAACATAGCTAAGGTAGTAAATGTTTGGAAAAATGTGTGAAAGAAATCTTCTCTCATGGGTTACAAAATCATATAGTTTCTAGCGGTGACAAACTAGGAAAATTGCTATTTGCACTTAGGGTTTGTGCTTTATGAAATATGTCCTCCTTAGCTCTCTCTCCTTGTGAAAACATGTGTTTTTCAGAGTGATTCAAGGCGTTGTGCAAAAATACCATTTGGCCATAGGCAAGGAACAATTTTGGTGAAGGATGAAATGCATACCCTTCAAAATGAAAAATGAAGGTGATATTGGTGTGAAGATATTGGCGTTCAAGGATAACATTCAAGCATTCATGAAATATGTAAATATCCTTATATATTTTTGCCACCATTTGAGTATGGTCTCCTGATAGAGACTTTGTTTTCCCTATCATTGATTTTATGTTTTTTGCAAAAAGAAACAAACAAAGAGAAAATATGGTGTATAGTTTACTTACAGTTTGAATCCATTTTGATGAAATATATGCAAAATAAATTCCATTCATGATCAATGGGAAAGGCACATTGTTTAAAAATAGACATGTTTGTTAGCAACACCAAACGTTTCCAAATAGCCTCGACAACAGTCTTCCTAAATATTCCCCCGCATTCCATCAATGAGATTTGTAAAATGGGATTTTTGTTATATGCAAAATATGGTAGCAAACATAAGACACATGATCTTGGCCATGAAGAATGCCACCTAACCCTAATCGCCTAGTAGATTCATTGCAGAAACAAGCCATATGACTGCTTCCAACAATGCCACCTGCTCACACGTATGCCACAATGAAGACATGTCCACAGACGAAAAATATTACAGACTGATGCAAATATTTCCCTCCCTCCATTTTTGATTCATTGGGCTCACAATTTCTAAATGAAAAATTAAAAAACCACGAGGAAAAAAACATCAAGCCCATTAGAAAATGGCAAAAACCACTAAGAAATTATAATTGTATAAAAAAAAATTCACAAACCATAGGATAAAGCATTATATCATTACCTCACGGGAATCTCGAGATGTCTTAATGCTCAAAATCAGTTGCTCGAAAACATTAGTCTTCGCCTAAAGGAAGGGAATAATAAATAGTAACTTCTTCCAAATTGTATGAGAAGAAAATAGATTTCCATCATAATTCACATTCTTAGAGTCTTGTAATTTGCATGTAGTTGGCATGATATTTCTAAATTTTTTGCATGATCTATAACCTATATTTATGGAGGCATAATTTTGTCATTAGTAAAGCTACTGATGTCAACCTCTAGTGTTGGTTTGATAAGCCTTTGTCTATGGATCGATGGTTGAGGAAGTGATGAATATGATAAGGATGTGTCTATGTTGACTGGTTTCCAAGTTCTTTTGAACAAAATTGATAGAAAGAGGAAATAATGTGTTGCAGTATTGTTCTGGGTTATAGAGTTGTGTTCTAGTTTTTCTCTGCATCTCTTCTAGGTTGAATATTTTCTTATGCACTTTGGATATGTTGATTAGGAATGTTCAAAGGTGTTATATCCAAAATTTGGTGTGTTGGATCGTTGTGCAAAACAAGTTGTGTTCACTAGTGTGTGAACTGTGTATTGTAGATGTGTTTGGGAGAAATGTTTTTTCTTCATATTTCTCCACAATTATGTTTTAGATCTTGTAGATCTGAAGGAGTGTTGATAGTCTTGGTATCTTTCTTTAGTTAAAGTGGCTCAATATTTTGTGCTTTGAAATTCAACTTCGTGAGTTGCAATCTATAATAGAGTTGTCTGGATGTACTGGGTGTGTGCATTCCTTAGGTGAAAGTTTGTGTGATGGAGTTTGCTAGATTTCAGGGTGTTTGTGGAATATTCCAGATTTTGTTTAGGTGGCATTTTTTTTTCCAAGTTATGGATAGATCAAAGGAAACATGTCTTTAAAATTTTAATGGTGTTTACATGGGGTAATGACCAACCTTGGTGTTTACACCACTTGTGGTGGATCCTTATTATTTATAGAAGCTTGTTGTAGCATGGTGTTGTAGATTTGTGTCCTAGATAAGGTATGGTGTAGTCTACTCTCACTTCTTTCTATCATGAAAGTGTTTTGGCATCAACCTAATTTGAATTTTCACATTTGAGGTGCATAGCCGACCGTGGAGAATGTTTCAAGGTTGAAGATGATATAAATAAGAGTTGATTTGTTGAGGGATACAATGATAGAAGAGATAGACAAGTGTGATATGAACTACTAAGTTATAGAGTGTGAATTTGAAAAGTGCAGTGTGATATTTCATGTGTTGAATTATTGGATGCAGTGAGTAGAAGTTGTCTACAATTCTTGAATAAGGTTGTGAAGATATTGATAACATTGTGGTGGATTATCTTTTGCATTGAGATATTTTTCTCTATGTAATATTTCCCCTCTATCTTATTTTCTATTATGGCAATGTGCCTTTGGTAGAGAGTCTTTCTTTTCTGAGAAGTGTTCCCTTCAACAGTGAGCCTCTATAATTAGTGTTGATAATAATTATATTGTGAGCTAATCCTCACCGTGGCTTTTCCCATCTCGGGCTTTCCACATAAATTTGGTGTTCTCTTGTGCATGGTGATTGTTTCAATTTTTGCTATTTTCTTTTATTCTAATTCATCAAAATAGATTAAGAGTAAATTAAATGAATGTGGATCTGAATGTTCATGAGTGTTTGAAAGTTTTAAGGTACAATTGATTCACCCCCCTCTCAGTTATCTTGTACATTCAACTATTGGTATAAGAGAAAGGTTCCTCGGAAGAAAGCTTAACCTCTTGAGGAAGATCTGAGATGACACACAAGAAGGATATCCCTACATTTGATGGCACGATCTATGCATTGTGGAAGACAAGGATGGAAGGTTATCTGGTTTATCTTGGATTTGACATCTAGAAGGAAGTAAAAAATGATTATACTATGCCTACAAATGGTTTGAGCACTAAAGCTAAAATCAAGCCCTATGAAATAAATGGTAAAGAAAGTTATCCTCTCTTGTGTAGTCTTATCAACTCTGAGTTAGTGAAAGTTATAGATTTGAAACTACTAAAGAAATATGGAAAAGTTGGAAAAAATTTATGAAGGAGATAATAAGGTAAAATAAGTGAAGATGCAGAATCTTAAGATCACATTTGAGAACCTACAGATGTCTGAAGATGAAATCATTACAAGCTACATGGAGAAGGTAGATGAAGTGGCCAGTTCCATTAGAGGTCTTGGTGGAAAATTAAAAGAATGAAAAGTGGTAAAGAAAATTTTCAAAACTCTTCCCAAAGCTTATAGTCATAAAGTTTCTGCTATTGAAGAATTTGCAAATCTAGATTCATATACTAGAGATTAGTTATATGGATCTTTAAATGCATTTGAAATGAGAGAATTTGATGCAAATAATGGTGCAAAAGTTGAGACTACTTTAAGGTTGGAAAATCATAGAAGACTGAAGAATCAGAGATCAGGAGGATTTTGATGATGTGGAAGCAAAATTTGTGAGAAGAATGAAAAATGGTACTTGTAAGTACAAAGGTAAGCTGTCTTTTAAATGTTTCAATTGAGGAAAGATACACCAGTATGCTTTGAGATGTCTAAATAGAGTCAAGCGAATGATAAAAACAAGGAGAACATAGGTAAGATGATAAAAAAAATCTATTATGTTAGATAAGATGCAATTATTTTTTATGATGAATTTGATCATGAGAATGATGATGGTAGTGAATTCTTGTTCATGGATTTACAAGATGAAATCAATTCTGCTAACTCTGAAAGATATGTGAAGCAAATCCCTCTAGAGAAAAAAGGAAAATATTGAAGGCACTTTGGTATCTACTTTTCATTCTAGACATGATAACATCTATTCATTGAAAGTGGATGCTCTAATCATATGACTAGAGACAAGAGTAATTTTTTTAAACTTGAAAATTATGATGGATGACTTGTTTGATTTGATGATGATTCAGGTGCTAAGATATGTGGAATAGGTTCAATCGGTTTCAATAGAAAGCATAATACTGATGATGTCTACTATGTTAAGGGTTTAAGGCGTAATCTCTTGAGTGTTGGAAAAATGTGTAGCAAAGGATACAATCTTATGTTTCATGATTATGGATGTGAGATTAGAAAAGGGTCCGAAATTGTTATTGTTGATGGTAGAAGGATAGATGGGAATGTTTCTCAGCTTAAGGGTGTTGATGTTCATTTTTTTATGACTCAAATTAATGAAAGTTGGCTATGAAATAGGTGGATGTGTCACATCAATTTTGATAACTTAGTAAGAATTAGTTCAATTCAAGAAATGAGAGATCTACCAAATATTACAAAGCCTATCAATGTTGTCTGCAAGGATTGTGAGATTGGAAAGCAAACAAGAAGAAGCTTCAAAGGTAAAGAACAATATACTAATATTTTGTTAAATTTGGTGCATACAGATCTTTGTGGTCCTACAAGAATAATAAGTCTTCAAGGTGATAGGTATTTCATGCTTTTGATTGATGAGTATTCTAGAATGACATGGGTTACCTTTCTTAAAGAAAAATATGAAGCACTACATAAATTCAAAATATTTAAAGTTATTGTTAAGAATGAAATGGATATAAAAAATAAGTGTTTGAGGTTTGACAAAGGTGGAGAGTTCACTTTCAATGAATTTAACATGTTTTGTGAGAATCATGGCATAAAGAGGCACTTATCTGCCCTTAGGACTCCTCAACAAAATGGAGTGGTTGAAAAGAGAAATATGACTGTTCAAGAAGCTTCAAGGACTATGATGAAAGAAGAAAATCTATCAAAATTCTACTAGAGAGAAGCAATTCATACTGCTATTTATATATTCAATAGAGTTCAAGAAAAAGAAAACATCACTAAAACTCCCTATGAGCTATGGTATGTAAAGATTCCTATGGTCAAGTACTTTAGAGTGTTTAGAAGAAAATGTTATATCAGAAGAGATGAAGATAATTTAGGAAAATTTGATGCAAGGTCTAATGAAGGTATCTTCCTTGGATACTTTACCAAAATAAAAGCTTACGACACTACAAAAAAAGATCGAGAAATATTGTTGAGAGCGTAAGTTTCAAAGTTGATGAAGATTTTTAGAAATCAATGGTGATATATGGATATCAATTAGATGAGCCTACCTGAAGAAAAGAAGAAAAGGCTAAGGAAAAGGAAGTGCACACTGAAGAGGAACAAGCTCTAGAAAATACCCCTAGAACCCCTAAGTATGTGCAAAAGAATCATTCTGAAGAACATATCATTGGAGACAAAAGCAAAGGTGTGTTGACAAGAAGGAAAGCTGCTAAAGAAGAAGTGAATTTGTGTTTACTTTTTGAATTTGAACCTAAAATAGTGATTGAGGCATGCAAAGATGAACATTGGATAAAGGTTATGGAAGAACAACTGTTGCAGATTGAGAAGAATCAGAATTGGGAACTTTTTCCAAGACCTACAAACAAAAATATAATTGGGACTAAGTGGGTGTTGAAAAATAAATTGAACGAGAATGGATAAGTTGTAAGAAATAAGGAAAGACTTGTGTGTAAGGGCTACTCAAAAGATGAAGGAATAGACTTTGAGCAGACATTTTCTCTGATGGTAAGAATGGAAGAAATGAAGATGTTTGTGGCTTTTGCAGCACATAAGGACTTTAAATTTTACCAAATGGATGTGAAGTATGCTTTCTTGAATGGAGAATTGGAAGAAGAGGTATACATGGAACAATTGGAAGGATTTCAGTTATCAGACAAACTAGATATGGTCTGTAGATTGAATACAACATCATATGGATTGAAGCAAGCTCCCAAACCTTGGTATTCAAGGTTGGACAAGTATTTGATATAGTAAGGATTCAACAAAGGTACCAAAAATAGAAATTTTTACTTTAAAGTTGGAAAAGATCAAGTTTTTATTCTAGTTGTGTATGTTGATGACATAATTTTTGGAGGCAATGAAGCTGTGTGTAAGAATTTTGCATAAGAAATGTAGAAAGATTTTGAAATTTTTGTGTTTGGGGAAATTAATTTCTTCCTTGAGATATAAATTAATCAAACAAATAAAGGTATTTTTATTTCACAATCAAAGTATGTCAAAGAAATGTTGAAGAAGTTTGGAATGGAAGACACTAAACCAGCATATACTCCTATGGTTACTAGTTGCAAATTGAGCAAGATTGATGAATCTCCTAAGGGTGATCAAAGCAAGTATAGATCAATGATTGGTGGACTACTATATTTAACTGCTACTAGACCAGATATCACACATTTGGTTTGTCTTATGGATAGATTTCAAGAAGATCCTAGAGATTCACATGTTGTAGCATTGAAAATGATATTCAGATACTTGAAGGGAGCTTTGGATCATGGTTTATGGTATCCAAAGGATGCTAAATTCACCCTGAGTGTGTACATAAATGCATATTGGGTTGGTTGTGTTGATGACAAGTGGTGGTGCATTCTTTCTTGGAGGTAGATTGGTATCATGACTACGAAAGAAACAAGATTCAGTTTTGTTATCTACTATAGAGGATGAGTATATTCCAGAAACATCCTACAACACACAGGTGTTGTGGATGAGGCAAACATTGAAGGATATCAGAGTGGTGTATGATGAACCAATTTATATATTCCATGATAATAAAAGTGAAACCAATATTTCAAAGAACTCGATAATGCATTCAAGAAAAAAATATATTTCAATTAGATATCACTTTTGAAGAGAGAAGGTTGTGGAGAATGAAGTGAAGCTTGAATATGTACCTACAAAGGATTAGATTGTTGATATATTCACTAATGCTCTTCCTAAGGATACTTTTGAGTATCTTCGAGAGAAGTTGGGGGTTATGTTGCAAGTATGACTTGGTGTTGTCATTGATTTCAATTGTTATGTCTACAGGCTAGTGTTGTCATTGATATCAACTATGTGTTAACGAAGTTTCTTGCATGATGAAAATGTCAAGGATACTGAGAAAATTATGAAAAAGAGGAAAATAGGTTGTTACAAGTTGTGCATGTATAGTTGATATATTGAAGAAGTGTTGTGAGTACATGGAACTATCATTATGTTGCAGTGATTGAAGATGAGTTGGAATGAAGTAATGAGCTAAGATGGTGTCTTTGGTACTTGGTTTCCAAGTGATTTTGAGAAAATTTGATAAACAAAGTAAATAGTGTTGTGCAAGTGTTCAAAATGTGCTTCAGTATTGTGCTCCATGTTTTTTCCATGTTGATGCTATGCATGTGTAGATCTGACGGGTTATTCAAGGTTGTTAGAGGTCGATATATTTAGAATTTGGGTTTCTAGATTGTTGTATAGAGTGAGATATTTTCACTAGTGTGTGAACCAAGTTTTTAGTGATGTTTTTTGTGGCCTAGGATAAATGTATTTTCTCTATCTTTCTCCATTGTTTTGATTCAGGTTGTGTGGTTTGGAAAGTTTCTTATAATGTTTTTGGGTATGTGCAGGATCATAATGGGCCAAAAAGTGGTGATATGTAAGCGATATGATGGCCCATGTGGTTGATGACTTTTGTTTACCCAAAATTGATGAAATGAAAAGGGTTTTTCAAGGAGATTCTTAGCTTTCCACCAATATAAATTATTCTTTACTTTGAATTTAATAAATAATTATTATTCATTTTCTATTTGAATTATGACTAAAGTCCTGATTGATAGTCTGATTGAAAAACATCTATAGCTTTCAAACGGTATCATATTTTTTGGATCTGAAACATGTGTCACATTCTATGTTTTGCATAATATAGGATTAAAAAAAAAGAATTTAATTTCATTAAGTTTTGACCAAGTTAAGGTGGTTAGACGCACAAGTTTTTATACTTTTTAAAATTTATAATAAAAAATTCATAACTAATTATTTACTTGTAAATAAATTACAAAAAAATATGCATCACATCGGGACATGAGTCCTCTACTTATATATAAAATATTATAAAAAATATTATCATTTTATTGTGGTTAGGGTGATCATACAAACACCTACTTCTTATTTTTTCTTTGAAATTTAAGTACTACTGCATTTAAATTTCAAATTTTCACCAAATAGGTTTTTTAATTTTTTAAATAAACCTAGTAGTTTAGAAACTACATTCAATTTGCTACAGATTCTACTCTTATGTATTTTTGAAATAATATAGATAACTTATTCAAATTTTTACATCAAGTTGCCTAGCTTTGATTTTTTTGAATTTTATTGCCACTTAAGGGCTTGTTTTTTCCATGATGATCCTGCACATAACCTTTTATCTTTTAGTACTCAAAGTTTCACTTGATTTGGTATAGTATAGTGTGTGTTTCATGTTTTAGTGTGTGAATAGGGTTTACCAGTTGTTCTGTGTTAAAGTATTTATATGATGCAAGTTTGGATGAATTTTTTTATGGATCTTAAGTAGTTTGAAGATTATTCTAAATCATGTTCAAGTGAATTTTGTTGTCCACAAGTTTTTGATTGATTTAAGGAAAAATGTACTTAGTGTTTTATGGTGTTTTGCATGGGTATTGGCCAACCTTGTGTTAGCACTACATGTGAAGTTTATGGAAGTGTTTTGAGATGTTTTGGGATCTATTTGGGTCCTAATTGAGGATTTATATTGGGTCACCTTCATTCCTATCCACCACAGGAATGTTTCGGTGCCGACCTACTTTGAATTTGTAAGTGTAATGAATAGTTATCGACCTTCGAGAAGCTTTTTGAGGTTGATATTGATATAAATAAGTGTGGTGATGTTGTGAGATGTAAGAGAGAAGCAAGATAGATGCAAGATCGATTTGAGTGATGTGTGTGATGCAAATTTGAGCAAACTAGTGTGAATTTCAAGTATTGGATTCTAGAAGGCAGTGAGTTGAAGGTGTCTAAAATCTTTCATGTAGGACTGTGAGTTTGTTGGAGCAATTGTGGTGGATTCCTTGTTGCATTGAGATGTGGCTCTCTATGTAACAATTCTGTTCTATCTTCTTGTATTTATTTCTATGGTAGTGATCTCAGCTTTGAGCCTTTCTAGACAGTGTGTCTTATTCTAGCAGTGAGCCCTTATACTGGTATTTCCATTACTTATATTGTAAGCTTATTTGATTGTGGTTTTTCCCTTATTGGTTTTTCCATGTAAATCTAGTGTTCTCTTATGTATGGTGTTGTTAATTCAGTTTCTATTATCTATATTTCATGCTTAGTCACTTTAATAAAACAAGGGTTTAATGAATTCATGTGCATTTGATTACTATTGATGGTTTTGATGTTTTAATTTGCTACAACCGATTCAGCCCCCTCTCAATTTTCTTATTCATTCAATAGGTTATTGACCCTCCTTCCTTGAACTAGATGCATTAGTCCAGTGGATTTCAAGATTCATTCCTTGGTCTAGAATGATGTTGGCAGCTACCTCCTAGGGGGAGTTGGTAGTGGAATTCTTTACCTTTTATAGTCAAAAGAGTGTTTGTTGTCATTATGCAATGGTAGGTAATTTGGTGAATTTTGGTGTATACTCCTAAGGGGGAGTATACAGATCAATAGTAAACATGTTGATTAATGTCAAAGGGGGAGAATAAGTGATACAAATCTGTTATCCTTTTTCATTAATGTCAAATGGGGAGAGAGAGTCATTTGAAAAAGAACAAGTTATCAAGGAGAGAATGTCATAAAGAGGAGTTTGATTTCAAAGGGGAAAGTAATTAATTGATTAGTATGTTGGTTGTTGGTTATCGTGTCTTTGATGATTTTTCACATTATGTGTTGCCATCAATGATAAAGGGGGAGACTGTTGCAAGTACATGAGCAGTTGGTGTTGTCATTGATGTCAACAAGAAAATGTTGTCATTGATGTCAACATGAATGTGTTTTCATTGATGTCAACATGAATGTGTTGTCATTGATGTCTATTATTGGATGAGATTATTGTAAGAGTGTGAGAAATTGATGTTGTCTATGCTTTGATTAGTTGGATTATGTTATCATTAGTAAAGCTACTGCTGCCAACCTCTAGTATTTCTTTGATAAGTCTTTTTCTATGGATGTATGGTTGAGGAAGTAATGAATATAATAAAGATGTGTCTCTAGTGCTTGGTTTCCAAGTGCTTTTGAGAAAATTTGATAAAAAGAGGAAATAGTGTGTTGCAGTGTTGTTTTAAGTTACAAAGTTGTGTTCTAGTTTTTCTCCACATCTCTTCTATGTTGAAGATCTGCTTATGCATTTTGGATATGTTGACCAATAATGTTCAAAGGTTTTATATCCAAAATTTGGTGTGCTAGATCATTGTGTGGAAGAAGTTGTGTTCACTACTATGTGAACTATGCATTGTAGAGTTGTCTTAGAGAATTGTTTTTGCTTCACATTTCTCTATAGTTATGTTTTAGGTCTTACAAATATGAAGGAGTGTTGATAGTGTTAGTATCTTTCTTTAGTTAAATTGGTTCAAGATTTTATTCTTTGAAAGTTAGTTTCTTGAGTTACAGTGTATAACAAAGTTGTTTAGATGACTGGGTGTGTGCATTCTTCAAGTGAAAGTTGTTATGAACAATTTTTTAGATTTCAAGGTGTTTGTGGAATATTCTAGATTGTGTTCAGGTTAAATTTATTGTTTGTAAGTTATGGATATCTCAAAGGAAGTGTGTACTTAAATTTTTAATGGTGTTTACGTGGGTAAAGACTAACATTAGTGTTTAAACACTATTGTAGTCGATCCTTATTGTTTATAGAATCATGTTGTAGCATGGTGTTATAGATTTGGGTCCTAACTAAGGTATGGTGTGGTCTGCTCTCACTTTTTCCTACAATGAAAGTGTTTTGGAAATGACCTAATTTGAATTTGCACATTTGAGGTGCATAGTCGACCTTGGAGAATATTTCAAGGTTGAAGATGGTATAAATAAGAGTTGACTTGTTGAGGGATGTAGTGACAAAAGAGATAGACACGCATGATGCAAATAAGTGCAGTGCGATCTTTCATGTGTTGGATTATTGGATGTAGTCAACAAAAGGTGTCTTAAATTGTTCAATTAGGTTGTGAAGGTGTCGATAACATTGTGGTGGATTCTCTATTGCATTTAGATAGTTTTATTTGTGTAACATTTCTTCCTTATCTTCTTTTGTATTCTAGCAATGAGACTTTATTTTTTGGGTAGTGTACCCTTCGATAGTGAGCCTCTGTAATCAGTGTTGATACTATTTATATTGTGAGTTAATCCTCACTATAGTTTTTCCCATCTTGGGTTTTCCACATAAATTTGGTGTTCTCTTATGCATGGTGATTGTTTTAATTTTTGTTGTTTTCTTTCCATGCTAATTCATCATAACAAATTAAGGGTAAATTGAATGAATGTGGATCTAACTGTTTATTAGGGTTTTCAATTTTTAAGTGTATTTCCAAAAAGTGTATACCTTGGCACTTTTTCACTCATTTTGGCCTTGTTTACCTTGATTCAGTCTTGTAAGCTTGTAATTCATCAATAACCTAACAATGTTTTACTAAGGTGTTGAGAAGCATTGTAACACATTTCCTCACTTTTCTAAGACCCTTTCAACATAATTCACCTAAATAACACCTTCTTGCACCTTTCTAAGCCTTATGAGAAAGTGTTGTAAAGTATTTTAGTGTATTTTCACAGTTATCTAGCCTTATCACTCGTAAATTAACCCTTTTTCTATGCTAATTTTTCCCCTTAATGTACTTTTAGTCCTGACCTAAGTGTGTTTTGAGAGGCAAAGATGATTAAATTCATTAAACACAAATTAATTCTTGACCACCACTTAAATTTTACCAAGTGGACTAAGTCGCCACTTTGGGTGACCTAGTCCTTTTAGGCATAAATTTCGAATAAAATTTAACGGGAATCTTTCCTCCTAAAACCTAGGTTTGGCCTATCATGTTGCATTTCGGGAAAATTAAGGTTTCACATGTACAAATAAGGGTTTTAACCCTCATTTTTCCCCTCACCCTTAGCTCATTTTATTCTCTCCCAAGCTCATTTTTACATCTCTCGTCTCAAGTAATCAAGCTCTCAAGTCTTCCAAAGCAAGCAAACAAGCATCAGGGTTTCACAAGCCATCTCCATTGGAGTTGCTCTTGCATGTTGCAGACCATCAACACCAAAGGTTTGGTAAGAATTTCTATTGAGTTCATTATTCAATTTTACATTCCGTTGTCTTTATCTCATTTGGGTTTAATCACTTTCAAAGGGGTTTGACTTAGGCAAACCCCTATTTCCTAACCCCAACATTCTCTTGGTATTTGCACGTGTTTGAAGGTTTTTATGCAAATTTAGGTGTTTTGCAGGTTTAGAAACCATTCACAAATGGGTTGAAGGATTGTTAGGGCATCCCATTGATAACTAGGGAAAATCATCCAAAAAAGGACACCTACATATTAAAGATCAAGGTTTCTGGTCTGAACACTTGAAGGAGAAGAAAGGGTAGATCAAGAACTCTTGTTTCCACCTTCAAATTTTCAAAAAAGATAAAAGGGACATTCCCTACAGTTGTGGTGACCTAGTCCCAAAGTGTCTATTTTCCAAATATTTATGTGGATCCGGATACCCATTTGGTTGAAACAAGCCTCGGGTCAGTTTCTCAAAATCACCCCGAAAAAGGACTAGGTCACCCAACTTGGCACAAATGTCTCACCAGGCATAAAAATCAGTATTTCTAGAATTTCAGAGTTCCCCTAGGTCTGTAATACATTTCCAGGCATTCCTCTTTTATTTATAGCTTTCTATTTTGTTAAAGTTTACATTTTTAGATCATTCTAGTTTATACTTACATACAACATTGTGTTTTCAAACATAGTCTATTTTCTAGGTTGTACATCAATATTTGGTTTCTATTTTCAGTTCTTTAAATTTAAATCATATAATTTAGATACATTTCACACACCTCACACCTTTAAACACCCCCCATTAACACATATAATCTTTGAGTGTAACATAAGTATTTTGGTCCACCTTTCTCCTTTTAGGTGAAAAACTCTAGAAGTGTTAGAAAGTAGTAAGGTGCCAAAATCTATGTTACATTTTGGTGAACCTGATGTCCACATCCCTTCCTTTCTGATCTAGATTCCTTCTTCATCCTAGGTTTTCAATGCATTGCATTTTGCATTATATTATTTGCATCCTAGGGTTTTAAATTTTGCATTAGTGAAAGTACATTTAGGTTGCATTTTTTCATAATAATGCATTCCAAATTTTTTGAAATTTTGCACTTCCATCTTTGGTCTGCATCATACAACCCAAAAACCACCCAAATCCATCCAAAATATCTTGAAAATTCTCAAAAAAATCACTAGGAGGACTAGATCGCCACCCTGGGCGACCTAGTCCCTTTAGGCCTATGAAACTATCATTTACAAGGGTGAAAACCTTGTTTTTAGGCTTTTGTTTGCTGTCTTTATCCATCTATATTAGTGGGTTTTCTTTCTATTACATGCATTTTACTCAATCTAG
Organism: Sequoiadendron giganteum; assembly: GCA_007115665.2. Lineage (NCBI taxonomy): Eukaryota > Viridiplantae > Streptophyta > Pinopsida > Cupressales > Cupressaceae > Sequoiadendron > Sequoiadendron giganteum. Next base: position 603,362,675 of record CM021107.1, read on the forward strand.
CTTAAATTGGTGCATTTCATGCATTGCTGAATTTGCATTTGGGTATGTGTAGGATCATCATGGAAAAAACAGGCCCTTAAGTGGCAATAAAATTCAAAAAATTAAAGTTCGGCAACTTGACATAAAAATTTGAATAAGTTATCTATATTATTTCAAAAATATGTAAGAATAGAATTTGTAGCAAATTAAATGTAGTTTCTAAACTACTAGGTTTATTTTAAAAAAAAAAAACTATTTGGTGAAAATTTAAATTTTCAATGCAGTAGTACTTAAATTTCAAAGAAAAAATAAGAAGTAGGTGTCTGTCTAACCACCCTAACCACAATACAATGAAAACATTTTTTAATAAGATTTTAGATATAAGTATAGGGGACTCATGTCCTGATGTGATGCATATTTTTTTGTAATTTGTTTCAAAGTAAATAATTACTTATGATTTGTATATTACAAATAAATTAAAAATTATAAAATCTTGTATGTCTACCCACCTTAACTTGGTCAAAACTTCATGAAATTCAATATATTTATTTGAATCCTATATTATGTGAAGCATAAAATATGACACATGTTTCAGATTCAAAAAATGTGTTACTGTTTGAAAGTTATAGATGTTTTTCAATCAACCTATCAATCAAGACTTTTTTCATAATTCAAATAGAAAATGAATTATTAAATTCAAAGTAAAACATAATTTATATTAGCGGAAAGCTTAGAATCTCCTTTAAAAACCCTTTTTGTTTCATCAATTTTGGGTAAAAACAAAGTCATCAGCCACATGGGTCATCATATCACTTAGATATCGCCACTTTTTGGCCCATCATAATCTGGAACATACCCATTTTGCATTCACCACATTTTATTTCCATTATAATCAATAAATTACATTGTTTAAAAATCAGAAAGTTACATTTCATCCTATGTCTTGACATTGAATTGTAAGTTTTCCTAGCTTATATTACATTCAACTTATTAGCAATAAGCATTGTTTATATTCATGGAATTTAGATTTTTACAATTTTCATTTTCTACATTAGTTCCTCAAACATTTAAATCAAATTATGTAGAAAATGAAAACACAACTTTAACAACATCACAAGCACCCACTCAAACCCTTCTTAAGCCCTTTAGTAGTGTCACTTGGACATGTTAGATGAAGCCCTTGATGACTTCATCTTTCCTCGCTCATCCACTAAAGCTTTGCCACAAGAGGATGCAAACATCGATAATCATGATCATCATAATTGTTCTTCTCCTGATATCTCTCCCATTGGTGATGAAGGTATCTTGTGGAAAGGAGAAACAATCATTGAAGATCATGATGGTCTTGCTTGTCTTCCTCTTCCTCCCCCTTGTAAATACCTTCTAACACACAAAACTAAAATCATGGTTACTACCTTACCTAGTCTTCAACCTTCTCCCAACACCTCCCTTATCTCTTATCATGCTTTAGTAAATACGGACATGATGGTATCAAGCACTCCAATGATTGAGTGTTATAGCATTATTTCTCTCCTTCCTAATGTTCCTCACATTTGGAAGAGCTTATTTGAACAAAATAGTCCAATCATTAGTAACCATCTAAGTCCTAGTTATCCTTCTCTTAAATCCTATCCTATGAGCGATGAAGCTACTTTACCAACTCTAATCATGTCATGTGATGAACCTATTGTTTGTCACTTTCCAAATAGCTCTCCTCTTAGGATAGATACTATGGAACAAAAGAATGAAACCTTAGAGGAAATTAATGCAACCATCAATAATCACAACAATCAACTTTCCCCCTCTCCTAATATCTCTCCTATTAGTGAAGAAGATATTATGATGGAACACTACACTACAACCATAGATCATTCCCTTAATTGTGATGAAGTCAACAGTGTAGAACCAAACAATGAATGTCCTGAACATCTTGTTTGTAGTTCTCCTACAAACTCCCCTATTTGGGAAGGTATCATGGTGGAAGAAAACAACATGGTTGCACTCCTTTCATGCAATAGTTATATCTCTTCCTTGGGAAATGGTAAAAACCTGATACTCAATTACCCTTTACTAGAGACACATCAACCCAAGCCCACCGAGGTTATGCATATGCAAGTGTCCATTAGATCCCCATCTACTATTGGATCTCCTAAGTATCCTCTCCTCCTTCACCCACCTAAGAACAACATCACATATCACCCAAGTTACAATGACATTACTCACCTATATGACAAAGTCTATACCATCAAGGTTAACTTTACCGAAACCTTGTTTCCCTACCCACATAAATAGCATTAGTTGCTGCTCCTTGCCCTGTAATAACTGTAGGTTCATAACACACTCACTATTTCATGTTTTGCATCCCTCATGAGGAGCAACATACCATCATCCATTCCAGTCTCACCTTTTCCCTGCACTAAGTGGGGGCAAAGGGGTTGAGTAGCCTTTTCCCTCGTATGTCACTTATTGTTGCCTCTTTTGGCTAGGTGTTAACTTTTCATGAACATACAAGAGCAAGCTTGGGATGTGGATGACATGTCTTAAGTTGGCTCACATGTGACATACCTACCCCCTCATACCTTATTCTACTTTAAAGAAATTTCTCATAGTACGATGCGTAGAAATTCCTTTAAAGTGGGGGTATACACTGACACTATTTCATTTTGCATTTTTTTCTTTTCGTTGGTTCTTAGTGCAGCCTTATCACTTCATATGATGAATCTCTCACTTGGTGGATGACATTGTGTGTAATTTCCTTCGTGAAAGTGACTTATCTTAGCATATTACATTCCTCTTAGTGGCTTGATGTGACACACTACATCCCCTAAGTTGTGAATATTATATCCTTTGATTGGTCCTCTCTTGGATACATTAGACACAATGTTCCCTAATTTAAATACCTCGCATGAATGAAATAAGACTCCTTTGAACATCCCTTTTTGCATTCTCCCCTTTTGCATTGTACATATTGCATTTTTTGCACCTTGCATAACACAACTTTCATGCTTGTGGTTCCATCTTGCACTTGTTCATGGGTTCTAAGAATCCAAGGATTTTCTTGCCTCATGAACCACACCCTTGTCCTTCGTGGCACCTTATCAAAGTTATCAGGAGGTATAACTTTGGTATGGTTGAGCAGGAAGCCCAACTAGCGGCACAACCTTCCCCATAGCCACCTTTTTGTGTGTGTGTGCATACCAACCGTGTGTATGTATCTCACCATATTTTGGCATTCTCACTTGGCAGACAACCGATAGTCTCGTCGGCCTAGAGTAATTACATCCCTTTCCTTTCGGAAAAAAACCTAGATCTAATCCACAACTAGCTGGACAAATGGTCGAAGCTTGATCTGAATCCTTTTCTCTCTCTTCACCTTTTTTGCATCACTCCTTGTGTGATATCTTATACTTATGTTTAGTTTTCCATGGGATCTTGATCCTTGGGGCTTGACCATCCCTCTTGATCATAGTCATCTTACCTTACTAGCACAAGTATATTTGATCTTGCTCGACATGCATGATTCAACTACTTTAGTGTGAGTTTGAAGTAAGTTCATACTCTCAGTAAAGTGGGCACTAAATGTGTCACCAAAAAGTGTATTCCTTGACACTTTTTCACTCATTTTGGCCTTTTCCATTGGATTTTGGCCTTGTTTACCTTGATTTAGTCTTGCAAGCTTGTAAACCATCAATAACCTAATGGAGTTTTACTAAGGTTTTGAGAAGTGTTGTAACACATTTCCTCACTTTTCTAAGACCCTTTAAACATAATTCACCTAAATAACACCTTCTTGAACCTTTATAAGCCTTATGAGAAAGTGTTGTAAAGTATTATAATGTATTTTCACACTTATCTAGGCTTATCACCCCTAAATTAACCCTTTTTCTATGCTAATTTGTCCCCTTAATGCACTTTTAGTCCCAACCTAAGTGTGTTTCGGGAGGCAAAGCTGATTAACTTCATTAAACACAAATTAATTCTCGGCCACCACTTAAATTTTCCCAAGTGGACTAGGTCACCACTTTGGGCGACCTAGTCCCTTTAGGCATAAATTTTAAATTTGAAATAAAATTTAACGAGAATCTTGCCTCCTAAACCCTAGGTTCGGCCTATCATGTTGCATTTCAGGAAAATTATGGTTTCACATGTACAAATAAGGGTTTTCATCCTCATTTCCCCCCTTAGCTCATTTTTTTATCTCCCAAGCTCATTTTTACATCTCTCTTCTCAAGTACTCAAGCTCTCAAGTCTTCCAAAGCAAGCAAACAAGCATTAGGGTTTCACAAGCCATCTCCATTGGAGTTGCTCTTGCATGTTGTAGACCATCAACAACAAATGTTTCGTAAGCATTTCTATTAAGTTCATTATTCAATTTTACATTATTTTGGCTTTATCTCATTTGGGTTTAATCACCTTAAAAGGGGTTTGACTTAGGCAAACCCCTATTTCCTAACCCCAACATTCTCTTGGTCTTTGCATGTGTTTGCAGGGTTTTATGCAGATTTATGTGTTTTGCGGGTTTGGAAACCATTCACAAATGGGTTGAAGGCTTGTTAGGGAATCCTCTTGACAACTAGGGCAAAGCATCCACAAAAGGACACCTACATTTTGAAGGTCAAGGTTTCTGGTCTCAAGACTTGAAGGAGAAGAAAGGGCAGATCAAGAACTCTCGTTTCCACCTTCAAATTTTCAAAAAAGATAAAAGGTACATTCCCTACAGTTGTGGTGACCTAGTCCCAAAGTTCTTATTTTCTAGATATTTATGCGGATCCAAATACCCATTTGGCTGAAACAAGCCTCGAGTCAGTTTCACCAAATCACCCCAAAAAAGGACTAGGTCACCCAACTTAGCAAAAATGTCCCGCCAAGCATAAAAATTAGTATTTCCAGAATTTCAGAGTTCCCCCAAGTTTGCAATACATTTCCGGGTATTCCTCTTTTATTTACAACTTTCTATTTTGTTAAATTTTACATTTTTAGATCATTCTAGTTTATACTTATATACAACATTATGCTTTCAAACATAGTATATTTTTTATGTTTTACATCAATATTTGGTTTCTATTTCCAGTTCTTTACATTTAAATCATAGAATTTAGATAAATTTCACACACCTGACACCTTTAAACCCCCCCATTAACACCTATAATCTTTTAATGTAACATAAGAATTTTGGTCCATCTTTCTCCTTTTGGGTGAAAAACCCTAGAACTGTTAGAAAGCATTAAGGTACCAAAATCTATGTTACATTAAGGTGCAAGTGATTCACCCCCAATCTCATTTATCTTGTGCATTCAACACATTTACATATACATAAACATACATACATACATATTGTTGCATAAATAGTTGTTATTGCACCAAAATATCAACTTATTAATGCTTGATACAACCATCAGAGTTAATGAATCCATGAGAGGTGGTTAAGCCATGTCACAAAACCAAGTGCTACATTGAATAACAAAAGGAGACCAAGGGAACACACCTTGCAAAAATCCCCTAGTGTAAGTGAGGGTTTCAAACACGTGATCCAAGCTCCGATATCAATTATTGCATAGACAGTTGTCGTTGCACTAAAAGATGAACCTGTTAATGTCGGTTACAACTGCTAGAGTTAATGAATCCATGTGAGGCGGTTAATCCATGCCATGAACCTAACCATTGCATTGCACAACACAAGAATACTAAGAGCACACACCTTGCAACACATACATACAAGCATAAATTCATACACACAAACATACATACATTCATATATACATTCATACATTCATACTTGCATACATACTAGCATACATTCATACATACATTCATACATTCAAGAAAAAAATATAGATAAATACAAACAGGCATACATACAAACATACATGCATACAAACATATATACAAACATACATATATAAAAATATGCAATAATACAAACATACATATAAACAAATTAAAACAAGGCATAACATGAGCACATTATAATGCGATCACGTTTTGGCTTGCTTGGAGAATTCTCAAGCCTTTGGCTTGGATTTTCTTTGGATTTCCAACCCAAAGGCTTTGGGCTGCCTTTCCAACACCTAAAAACATGTTTTTGCATATTCTACAAAAATTCACATAATCTCGTTTGTTCTACTCATCAGGTTTGGAAGTGTTTCAAGGATGAGTTTAAAAAAACACTTGGGTAATGTTAAGCTCTCTCTAAACTATCTAATGATGTAAATTTTTAAAATTTTGACTATGTTAAGGCTTTCATCTTTAATTTATTTTGTTGGTATATCTGTTTTTGTCAAAAAACAATGTTTGGTATTTTTACTTTATTTTTTAACTGTTCATTGAAATTTCAAATAAAATACATTTTTAGAAACTAGACTCCATTCTACACATTAAAAAATAGATTTTCGATTAGTTTTCAAAAAAATTAGGGGGAACATGCTCAAATTTCTAATTTTTAGGATGTGTCCACTTTCAAAATTAGTAAAAAATCATATATTAATTAAAAAATTATCAAAAAAATTGGGGATAAACTACACACTATTAGCTAATTTCTGACTGAAATTATTTTAAATATACGAAAAAAAGTTAACATTTTAGGGGTGCTACAATAAACGCTATGTTATATTTTTTTGGAAAAAACATGACCTATTTGTGCATGACCCCCCTTTTTTAACCCATTAATCTCTACCATTTTTTTTTTAAAATAGTAACTTTTAGAAAGAAGACTTAGAGCATTATGACCCTTGTTTTTGTTGCATCTTAAAATTTTGAGTGTAGCTATCCTCATTTTCCATCCAAGGTCAGTATTTCTTAATTTCAAAAAAAAAAAGTGGCCACTTAAGGCCCCTTTTTAGCCCCCATCTTTGTGTACTTACCCATGCCTACAAATGAGGTAGAGAATAGTTAGATTCTTAATAGTCTAAGGTGATTTTGGATCAAAGAAACTATACCTCATTGGAGTTATGAGACACACATGCGAATATTGATGTCCAATAGTTTAGAGGGGAATCAAAAATCTAGAAGTTTAACATTATATCTTTATGAGGGTGATGAGACACTTTATATACAAATGGTTTCCAATGATGAACTAGTAACTTGGATGATAGCTAAGTGACTATGCTTGTAATTCAGAGTAGCTTTAGGAAGTCGTATTGGTCTAAGAACTATTTTCAAAAAACATCTTCTACATAATGTATTTCCTATCAAAGAAAAACTTTTGCATAATGTATTTCCTATTATTTTGTAGTTGAACAATTTAGTGTTGTAGCATTAAGAGGGAGTGTTGGAGAGATGCTCCAACATAAAAAAATCTCATAATATCTAGTTTTAGGGTGTGTGCAAGAAGTTGAGTTCACTTTTTGACCAAAAAGTGGTATTTTTCTTTTGATTTTCAGAATTTTTCACATTTGACCTTAAAATTTGAAGCACTTAGAGATGGAGTCATAAAAAAGTAGTTAATCATAAAAAGTAGTACTTAGAGCCTAGTTTTTAAATATGTAATTTATTTTAATACCCAGATGGTTCAAATTGATTTTCAATAGGGATGTCTAAAACCATTGTTTAAAAGTCACTTTTTTTTTACCATACCATGCACGTGTACATCATTCATATTTTGACCTAAATAATCGTATTTTTTTTAATCCTTTTGGGAAAAGACTTGTAACACATTGAAGAATTTTCATAATATTTTTTTATAATTTTTTGAATTTTTTTTTGTTAATTTTTTACTGGTCATATTTGTTGTTTTGAAAAATCATCGAGTACGTCACACATAAGATGACCTAAACCTATCATTTTTTGATTTTTTTTTCAAATTGAAAATAATTATCTACGTATAATTGTTTTAAAAAAAATTATTTTGATAAAAAATTATTAAAATATTAAAAAACCCTGATATTTCAAGTTTATATGGATTAATTTTATCAAAAATTATTTGAAAAATTAAAAAAAATCCAATTGTAAAAAGAATTTACATATTTGGAATCTACATAGTCTCAAGTATTAATTGGTTCTAATTTTATCCAAAAATTCTACAAAAAGGTATTCAAACATATGTCCAAAGTCACTCTTTTCTTGTGACATTGACATGATCTTCAAGTTGTAGGTCAAACCAGGTCCAAAGCTTACGTTCGAGTCCCCAAGCCTTTTCTTGAACCAAAAAACAAAGCACAAACCCGACCAAAAATTCAAATTTTAAAAAATGGGATCTCATTTCATAAAAGCTTAAAATTTTAAAGCTTTTAAGAAACATGATCCCATTTCTAAAAGACGAGATCTCATTTTTGGCTCGACATCTCGAAGTGAAACATGATCCCATTTGCTAAATAATGAAATCTCATTTTGTTTTGCTCGATTTTGGGTTTTTTCTAAGTCTAAAACTTCCACTAGAAGTGGACTCATCTTCTTGCATTTACCCTTTGTATAAATGTCAAAAAATATTTTTTATTGTTTCATTAAGAATTTACTAGATGTCAATAACAACTGTTGAGAGTCCTAGTTTGTTGTTGCTAGTATCAATTTGTTGTCAAGCAACTACATTTAGTTGTCAATCTATTTAAAATGATTATAGGAAATTTTTTGGGTCCGTTACATGTATAAAAATCTATTGATGTTGATTAATAATATAACTGAATCTTCTTCTTGATGTTCATTATGTTTTTGTTGTTAATATATTTTTAATTAAGGCATCATGGTGTAATTCATTTTGGGAAGTTGAATAGAGAATATTGGTGTGTGTTTGTGTTTATTATCTATTTTTAAAGAAATTCACAAAGTGATATTAGATGAAGGTGATATTTTATAGCTTTGAAACAAGATTGAAGGAATCACTGGTGTCTAAATGAAGGTTCATAGTTGTTTTGAGGCTAATAGACTACATATAAAGTAAATTGATGGATTCTTAATAGATGTATATCTTAGAAAGCAACTGTGAAACTAAGAAAAAAGGCCCAATAAAAAATTAACTATAGTTTTGGAAGGAAGCTCCTACCTAAGGAAAGATTTTCTTGTTCACAGTTTTTTTTGGGATTTTCTAGAAAATAGTTATTATAACCATAGGATTAGACATCTTATTAGACATTAACATAAACATAAAAGAATCAACTTAGAGAATACAAGAAAAATATGCAAAACTCTAGTTTTAATCCAACAAGCAATGGATGAATATATCTTTCGTAAGATTGCAACAACAAAAAGATCCAAGAGGGCATGAGAGATTTTAGAGACAACCTATTAAAGTACCACAAAATGAAAGTATCTAAATTACAATTTCTTAGATTTTTTTAAATTTGCAAATGAATGAATAAGAGCTTTTAGACCAATTTAGAAGTCAAGTCATGAATATTGTGAATCAAATTAGATTTAATGGAAAAAAAATAACATAACATAAAATTATAGAAAAGATATTTAGGATTTTGCACAATAAATTTGATGCTATAGTTGTAGCAGTTGAGGAATCCAAGGATTTGATACAAGTACTAATTGATGAATTAGTGGGATTTTTATTATTACATGAATCCATAATGAATAGAAATAACAAGATTTCTTTTGAGAATGCTTTCAAGTTATAGGTATCTTCTCGTAGAAGAAGAGAAAGGTCAAGTTTCAAAGGAAGATATAGATGCAAAGGTGGGAGGAGAAATTTGAATTAAGGTGAAAAGAATAATCAAAATTCAATAGAGAACAGCACAACAATCATTTCTATCAACATTCACAAAAATTTCATTATTGCAAAAATTATGGATTTTATGCAACATATTGAGCTATAGCTCATGTAAAGACCCACCCTAGCTTGGCACATCTTTATTTTTATTTTCACAATTTTGCTTCTCAAACATTTCGTCAAACAATTTTCTAATTTTTTGTTCAGTGTATGTTTTTACATTGTATTGCATAGTTTACCCAACACGGATGTCTTCCCAATTGCACATACTTAGTACAATATATTTCAATGCCTTATAAAATGATGCTCAGTTGAGACAATAGACAACCCATAGATACAATGATTCCATTATAAATTATGATGTCTGAAAAGAGTTACCAGACTTCCTATTCATAGCCATTCAAAAATTCCCCTTTGAAACATTTATTTAGTACAATGTTTATAAAATTTTGTATTATTGTTGGAATGTTCCAGAAACTTGTAGGTTTGTGATTTGATGGAGTTTGAACATTTTAACTCATAAAGTGCAACAAAGATAGATGATGTATACGTAAGGTTGATTAAACACTCTTCAATGCTTGGGAATATTCTTACAATGCTCAGAAAGGCTTCTTGTCCAATTTCTTCGACATTTAGAATTTCTTCCAAGTATGTTGTGATATTTTGTCCTCTTGTTTTATTTTTTAGCCACTCACGTCACTCTACTATTCAGTCACAGAAAGTAAGCATCCAATGAGTAGCTTGCAATTAACATTGGATGATATGGCAACTCACCAAAGTTGTAATAGAATATTTGAAAACTATTTGAGCTTCAATATAAATTCAACTTCATTTCTTTCAACTCCATACCAGGGTAAGTTTGAATAAATTAAACTCCTTTTAGACAGTACCAAGAGGTACGCGGCAAGAAAAGGGAGTTAATAGTTGGAGCCAATGATCATTATTCTTCATGTCTCATGTAATCCCCTGTTAAGGACCCCCTCTCTTCTCTCTATGTCTTTCAAATGAAGCATCCCTTGAGTGGACCCCTTTTTCTTTTGAAGGGTTCCCAAGGGACCCCCTTTGAAATTTTTTCTCTCGAATGAATTCATTGGCATCTAACTTCTAGGTAGCCTAAATAGACCTATCTTTTATGTGATTTTCCTGCAACATAACTTGTAATAGCCACATGATTATCTGATTAGTCTTTCTCTGAAAGAGCCAAGAACCTATAGAGCTCCTTTGCATCAAGCTTACCTAACATGTATAGTCTATGAATTAGCATGTTGCTTTGTAGGTGTGCCTATGAAGCTACTTTTTAATCAAACTTGTAGGACCGAGCACCTATAAGGACCAATCATACTTTACAGAGACTCTCACATTAGGCTTCCCTCAGGAGAGAGTACCTGAGGTACCCCCTTTGCAAGTTCGAAGACTTGTAAAGCGCTTGCATCTTGCGGGATCTTTTTGTTCAAAGTTATGAAGCAGAGAGTAATTTAACAAAGTCTTGTGTTCACCCTTTCATAGGTCTATAGATCTACGATGTATTTTTTCAACCCTCCCCAAGAGAGATTACCTATGGAGCCATCTCTCTTGGAATTTTTATTTTTTTATAGATCTTAAATTCTCTTCTCTCCTCTTTTCTTAAATTGTATATACCGGATCAAAGATCTACATCTTCTTCATCCCGAGCGTATGCTCTTTCTCTCTTCGACATTGGTTTCTTCCATGACTTTTGGGTGTAATCTTCTCTTGAAGTGATCGATCCTTACCTTCTTCTCTCCTTTTAAGAATTCTTCTATGTATTATTTCTTAATTTGGGGATGACACATAGTATTGAGACAACCTCTTACATCGATGTCTCTTTCAATTTGTCGACTTAAATCCTTTAGTTTTTTGTGCACCTTTGTGTGTGTTTTTTTATGTTCTAACCCCGTGGTGTAATGGTTTTTATGTTCCAACATTCTTGTCTTGTGCAGGTCTTTATTATGTAATGTGTTTGTTTTTTAGGTCTTCAGCGTGGGGGTATGCTTCCTTGGTTCAAAGACTTATCTGCTTCCTCTACAATATCCTTTTAGCATCATGATGTTAATTATGTTTATTATATTTCCTTTAGCATGAATATTAGTGTATATTCATATGCTTTCTAAAGTGGGGGGAAAATGTAATGTCGTAAAATTGCACCCCTTGCAATTTCACATACATTCTTGTATCCACTTTAGTGTCCATTCCCTTAGAACTTGTGTAAGATCATTTTAGCCCTTGCATCACCGTTTTCCCCTCTCAGGATGCTCAGGACCCCCTTTAAGTAGCTACCCTTGCATGCTAGTTTTCTGTTAAACCTTGTGCTTTTTCATGCCTATCATTTTATAGCATGATTTGTCTAGACACTAGTGCACCATGTGGATGTCCATGTGTCGTGCTAGAGTCCTGTGACATTTTAACATCCAAACGACCATTTCCAAGCATGTTTTCCACTTTTCAACTCCTTTTGTTGGTGTTAACGACCTGAGAGGCCTTGTAATGACTCGAGAAGCTTCTTTTCCCTCCTATTCTCTCTTTTTAATCCATTCTTTCAATTCATTTGTCTCTCTTGGATTCACTATCTTTTCCCTCTTTAATACTCTCTTGCTTGCACAAATCTCTCACTTGTTACAACAACCTCAAGCACTATCACATCCTTACAACACTCTTTGCATCTCTCTTGTCTCTTTCAACTATCTTTGTCTCTCTCTTTGGATTCCTTAAGCCTTGTAGTTGATATCTCTCTTACCTTATTCTTGCAAGCATCCTGGGGTTTCTCACATCCCCTATCCATTGCATCCTTATTTTGTGATATGGGTTATCCTCCTTGAGTGAGGATTTCTTTTATCACTTCGTATTTTCTTACTTTGTTCATTTCTCTCTATCTATCTAGCTTTTTGTAGAGGTTGGAACACCAAAAAGGGGGTTTGATTGAGGTAAACCCCTATACATCCCCAACATTTTCTCTTGATCGTATATATGCAGGTATTAAAGATATTCATGTATTGGAAGCTTCATTACTTGGGTTGTTGTGAGAAGTTTCTATCTCTTAAATCCTCTTTAGTATAATCATCTACTTCACCTTATCTTGATTCTGTTATATTTTGTTACTTTCTCATGTTCCAAGATTTCTTAGTAGTTAGAGTAGAAGTAGACACTTTGCTATTTTCTATGAAATTCTCAGTTTTGTGTTCATACAATACACCAACACCCATTGAGACTCCAGTACATCGCATTGTCATTGATGTGTCGTGTTGATGTCCTTTGGTCGAAATCTCACTAATTTTTCCAAAAAATCACTATGACCTACTCACTCTGGTTATAAAACTCTCACTTTGTTGCTTGAGGTAGTTTAGGACAGTTCACCCCTTGGGATTCTCTTGAGAATAAAGATACTCATGAGTAGCAATTCCTCCTTCTCTATAGGTATATGGATGAGGTTTGAATGTGTAGGGTTTAGGGTTTAAGGTATAGGGTTGACTGTTGAGGGATTATGACTTAAGTATAATGTGGAGGCCATTGGATATATGGTTAAGGGTTGATATTTTATGATTGAGAGATAATGTTCAACTCATTGAGTATAAAATATTAGGTGTGTAGGGTATATGGATTATGATTTAGGATATTGGCTATAGGGTTTAGGGTATGGGTCGAGGCTATATGGCATAGGGTTAGGGTTTGAGAGTGTAAGGTTTAGGGTTTAAGTATAGGGTATAGGGATGAGGTTTGAGGGTGTAGGGTTTAGGGTTTAAGGTACAAGGTTGAGGGATTAGGGATTAAGTATAAGGTTCAGGGTATAGGGTACAGGTTTATGGATTGAGGGTATAAGACATAGGGTGAAGGGTTGAGAGTGTATGGTTTAGGGTTTAAATATAGTTTTGAGGGACAATGTTCAAGGTTTAGGGTATAAGGTTGATAATATAGGGTATAGGGATGAGGGTTGAGGTTGAAGGGTTTAGGTTTAAGGTATAGGGTTGAGGGTTGAGGGTTGAGGGTTGAGGGATCATGGATTAAGTATTGGGTTGAGGGTTGAGGGTTTATTGTTGAAGGATATTATTCAGGGTTGAGGGGATAAAGGTTAATGTATAGGGTATATGTATTAGGGTTTAAGATATTGGGTATAGGGTTTATGGTATGGGTTGAGGGTATCAAGCATGGGGTTAAGTGTTGAGGGTGTAGGGTTTAGGGTTTGTAGCGTAAAAAGTGTATATGCTTAGACTTTTACATTATGTTTTTGCCAACCTAATTTATTGGATTTAATTAAGCTTCTAACTTACTAGATTATGCATTCCAAAGCTCAATTTTTACCATTTTCCAAAAGCGAACCAATATTAAACAAATGAATTCAATCATTAAAATACCTTGGATGAAGTGTGTCCTAGAAGTTTGGGCCAGGATCCATTCACCAAAGGGAAAATGAATTCCCATTCTTAGATAGGACCTAAATTTAAATATGTTATTGGTGATATTTTAATTTCTAAAATTCAAATATGAAGTGTTGTCTTTTTTATCTAATTTTTGGAAAATTAGATAAAAACCTATAAATACATAGTCATTTTATCATTTGAAATCTAACACAATTTATCTAGTGATTCAAGAGAAAATACTAGAGAATATCAAAGTAACAAAGCATTATTACCAAAAATCAAGATCTAATGTCATGTCAAAGTTCATGTGTGTTCATGTTCAAGATACGTCAAGGCTAACATTGTTATAGGTCTCCAACTATTAAATAATTCAAGAAAATTAAGAAAGAAAGATCCAAGATCCTTGAAGAGATGTATATGTCTTCATTCCTTCAAGGAAGCCATTGAAGGGTGGTGAGTTGCAACATTGTGTTCATTCATCATTTTCCTCCTTTCCATTTAAGGTTTTATGATTGACATTGCCATTGTGGAAGTAGAAACACTAACATCATGTTTGATTGAGGCAAGCCACTATATGGCACAAAATTTTCCCTCTTTGTGAATGTCTAGGTTGCAAGTTTGAAGTGGATTGAAGAGAGCTTGAAGATCCATTTTGTATTATTAATTTTGTTGTCATCAACCTTCTCAAGACATGAAAAATTTCCTACAAAATTTATTTATGACATTTCGATTGTAGGACACATAGAAAAAAAAATCTTAGATCCAACACCAAAGGACCTGGAAAGTTCAGTAAGCACCCCTACAAGGACTTAGTGGTCACTGGGTGTCCCTGTCCTTGTAGGCCTAACAAGAACAATTTTTTTGGGCAAGTACACAGTCATATGCACCTTCTAGATCTATCAAAACTTGATTATTTCTATTTACCAGTTGTCGAATAATTTCATTTATTAAATTAGGTTATTTAGTTTAATTGGCTTAATCAATCATAATCATTTCTAAATAATTCCCATCCCCCTAAAGGATGTAGATCCAAGTTTGATTGTCTCACCATTGAATTTTATAGTCAATCACCTCACCTTGTTGATTCACATCCTAATCAAACACATAAAAATAATAAAACACACCCTAGTTTTGATGCATTCAGTTTGGGGTACATCAATTTTTTATGTTTCAGAGTTTAGTGTATGGGGTTGATGGTTGAGGGATTAGGGCTTAGTTATAAGGCTGGGGGTTTACATTTGAGGATAATATTTATTCCATTGAGTGTCTTATATTAAGTGTATAGGGTATAGGGATTAGGGTTTATGATATTGGTTATTGGGTTTAGTGTATGGGTTGAGGGAATAAGGCATAGGGTTAAGGGTTGAGTGTGTATGGTTTAGGTTTTAAGTATAGGGTTGAGGGAAAATGTTCAAGGTTTAGGGTATAAGATATCTAGGGATGAGGGTTAAGGGTGTAGGGTTTAGGGTTCAAGGTATAGGGTTGAAGGATTAGTGATTAAGTATAGGGTTGAGGGATAATGTTCAACTTGTTGAATGTGCTTCTATTTCTTAAGTCTCAATTTTAAAGTGTGCATTCTCCATCACACTAACATTTTATTCCGTCATACTTGAATTGTTCATATTTAGGTTTTGTCCAAGTTGATCAGTAGCAGCAACACCTAGCACTTGGGCGTGACTTTGTTCTCCTTCTTGTGTAATGACATACCCCTTTTTGTTGCCCCTTAAGAAACCTTGAGTAATTTTGTGAGGGCTTAGGTAAAAATGCATGGGATGATGAGAGCTATGATGATAACACTTACTATTTTAGGACTACCCTTTTTTTTACATATTTACATGTTTAGTAAAAACTTGCATTGACGATCTCTGAAGAGCTTAAGTGTAGAAAAAAGGTAAACTTTAACAAGCTCACCCTTAAAAACCATGACACTTGCAACCATTTTTTTTTAAGGTACAAGCTCATATAGGGTCCTTCTATAATAACCTCTCTGAATTTTTCATATCTCCAATCCATTTGTCCATGATGATAATTTTTTAGATGTTGGAAAAAGCATCAGATGATGTAGTGTAAAGTTGTAAGGTGACATATTTTTTATTCTACTTGTCACATGATTGAACAAATAGTTCAAACACATCCAAGTGGGTGGTTTTATGATAGAAAAGGTCCTATTTCACATCCCAACATGCCAAATCATTCTAGGCTACATTGTACTAGCAATCTCTTAAGAGCCCTAAGTAGAAAAGGTGGCAAATTTTGATGAGTGGTTTCTCAAAAACCATGCCACTTACAACCATTACATCTAAAGTTATATGGTCTTGTAGGTTCCCTCTACAATAACCTCTCTCAACTTTTATATCTCCAATCCATTAGGCTATGGCAACAATGTTTCAAATGCTACAAAAAGTGTTGGCTGCATTGAAGAGAAAGTTGCAAGGTAGCCTAATGATTTTTATATTCATTATGCGACCAAACCAACAATTCCAACACATCTAAGTAGGTGGATTATACTAGGAACTTGGTACTATTTCACACCCCAACAATCCAAATCATTCCAAGCTACATTATACTAACACTTTCTCTTAAGAGACCTAAGTGCCAAAAAGTGGTGAATTTTGATGAGTTATTTATTAGAAAACATGGAACTTAGAAATATTATGTCTAAAGATATAGATTTTCTACCCCACTTTTCTCAAAAGTAATTTTCTTATATGGCTGCAACCTCACAAAAACCAAGTAACCAACCTTAAATAATCTCTCCATTCTCTTCTTGTTTGCATACAATTTTTTTGATTTTGAGAACGATGCAAATTTTCTTTAAGAGACCCCAAAATCTCTTGACTTTTTTGGACAAATTCACTTATTGCAAGGACTCTACTATGTGAAAATAATTAAAAAAAGAAAGAAAGAGCATCATAACCATACAAAGCATGAAAAGGAGATATTCCAATGGTCGCGTGGTGAGAGGTTTTATAACAATACTCTCCTATATGTAATCATTTCACCCAAGCACCTTACTAATTTGAAACATAATTCCTCAAATATCCTTCTATCCACTTATATTAATATTTTATATTTTCCCATCCATGAGGGGGTGATAGATTGTGTTGGGTGTGAGCTCTGTTCCTTTCAAATGAAAAAATTCTTTCCAAAAGGAACTAAGAAACCTGATGTCCATATCCCTAACTTTGTTACTTGGGGTGCTTTAAATTGAAATATAATAGGAAAGAAATGTGCATATTTTTATATCCTATCAACCACCACAAATAATTAACATAATTTACCTTGTGCTTTAGGAAAACCATTGATGAAGTCCATAGATATTATTTCCCACTTGTGTTTAGGAATTGGAAGTGGTTGAAGTAAACTAATTGGAAAAATCTGCTCACCCTTGTTTTACTGACAAACCATACATTCATTGATGTGTGTGAGAACATCTTATTTCATTTGCTTCCAAGGTAACCTTTCTCTAACTTGCATATATGTCTTATAGTACCTTTGATGACCAACTAAAGGAGTATGATGAAAAAATATCAACCTCTCCTTAATTTGGACCTTGATACCAAGTCTATCCTATTTTTGTAGTAGATTAATCCATCAACAGTAGTGTACCTGCCATATTTCGCTTTCCAATCCAAGATGTTAGAGGAAAGTGAATCCTTAGTATTATTTTTTAAATTATGTTTACTTTCCAATCAACAATGATAGTGGAAATAGAACACAAAGAAGGCTTTCTAGAAAGAGCATCAACAACTACATTTGTCTTCCCTTTAATATACTCAATACAAAAATCATAAGCTTCTAATCTAGTCACCCATTTCTATTAGCGATCATTCAAATACTTTTGATTTAAAAATAATTTTAGACTATTATGATCAATATTAACCATAAACTTCCCACAAACAAGATATTTCTTAAACTTATCTAGTGCTTTCATAATTGCTAAAATTTATTTGTCATAAATGAAATACCCTTTGTCCAGTTGGTTCAATTTCCTACTCTCAAAAGCTATGGGATTTCCCTTTTGAGTTAGGGCAAACCCAACACCTTCCCTAAAAGTGCCACATTCAACAACAAATGGAAGAGAAAAATCAGGAATTGCAAGCAATGGACATGAACTCGTTACCTTTTTAAGCTTTTCAAATGTACTTTGAGCTTCTTCAATCCAAAAAAAAAATCCTTTCTTAGTTAAATCAATCAAGGGGGAAAAATTTGAGAGAAACCTTTGAGAAATATTCTATAGTAATTGCATAACCCAAAAAATCCTCTCAACTAAGTAAGATTGGTGGGTGGAGGACAATCTATATTATCTTGAATATTTAGTGGATTAACCTTATGCAAAGTAGGGAGGAAAAAATTAAAAAAATCACAATTGAATCCAATTCACACAATCTTTCAATCACAAAACTCCAACTAAGGTGGTTTCTCACACAATTCCTCTATTTTCCTTATAGCCCAACAAACAATGAAAATTTGGCATATCTTTTAGAGAAGGCTGCAAACCCACTTACCAAGCACCATTCTAGACACCCATTATGATATTCTTCATCATATCTTGAAATATCATAGGGTCACTTTGGACCATCATCTCCAAAACCCTACTGCTATGCTACCCCTTAAGCCAAATAGGCCACTTTTACAAACCAACTCTGTCAAATCCTTCACACAAACCCTTAAAATATATTCTAGCCCTCTCAAAAGGTTTCAAAACCTTAGAATCAACAAATTTCATCAAAGGAAACAATCATAAACTCACCAAAACATCAAACCCTTGTTTAAGCCATTTTTGGCATGCTCAAGGATGGTTTATTGAAACTATGTTCTCCAAACCTTTTCCCACCTTGTCAACACTTCGAATATCTCACAATATGTTTGCAAATACTTTATGAATAAACTCCCAACCTTCTTCATTGTGTTGAGAAACAATGCCTCAATTACCAGCTTGAACCTTTGCATTATTCAGACTTGGTGAAAAAATTAAATTTCTGCCTTTACTGCCACACCGCGCTTGGGTTCTTTCAGCCTTTACCGCTTTACCGTGGCAGTATGGGTTTGCCTTCGTGATGTCGTGGTGATTGGCTTGGCAGTTACCGCCTTACTGCGTGTGGTGAGTTTACTCACCGCGGTGACCACGATAGGTGGCTTGCGGCCTACCTCGTAGTTCACTGTTGCACCATAAGCAGTGGTCAATCTAATCGCGGTGGCTGTGGTAAACCATCAACAGTGTGGCTAATAGATTACCACCCTACCACGGGCGGTGAGATGACTCACCATGGTGGTCGCAGTAAAGCCGCTAGCGGTGGCTTGGCGGTCACCACTCCACCGCTTGTGGTGAGTTGTCTCATTGTGGTGGCCACGGTGAGACCGTTGGTGGTTAGCCCGAGCAGTCATCACTCTACCGTGATGAGACCTAGTAGTCTTTGTGGTGAGACCACTGACAACCTAGCTAGTGGCTACTGCCACATCTCAGTATGGGTGAACATGACCGGTGGCAACGTGGGGCGGTCAAAAGGAAGGGCTCGGTGATGTCGAGAGGTGAGCTCGGGTGAGCTCACCACCTTACCGTGGTCTAGTAAAATGAGTTCAACAGTAGCACGGGGAAGGTAAGACAAATCTTAGAGAAGACAAGGGTGAGCTCAAATGAGCTCATCGCTTTACTGCGGTAGGGTCAAATGGGCTCGGCGGTAGTGCGATAGGAGCTCAGATGAGCTCGGGGCTTGATCAATCGAGTTGGACCAAAAGTCAGAATGATCAGCGAATGCAAGAAGGACACATGGCTTGAAGATAATACAATGATTAGCTAAAATCCAAAAAAGTGTAATGCAGTTATTGCAGGCTGACTTCTAGTTGAAGAATGAACCTGATTAAGGCAAGGAATTGAATGCTTGGGTGGCTTGATCAAAAGGAAATCTATCAGTGCAGATTGGTTTCTTGATTGGGCGATCGATGCATGAACCTTAAGGCCATGGGATTGGTTGAAATGTTAATGAGATGTATGACTTTTTCAGTTGAATGAATTATTATATTTGTAAAACCAAAAGGTGATAGTTAGAAGTGAGTTGGATGTCGATGTAAGATAGTAGTGAATTCATTGTATACTTAGAGAGAAGTATTGTAACAGAGAAGAACTTGAGCTATTGTGAGCTGATCAAAGAGTGAAGACTGAACATTGTATACAGTTGTTTATTATTGTAATACAATTATCTTGACTTTGTGTGGTGGATTTTTTTTCTGAAAAGGTTTTCCTACGTAAGTACTGTGTCAATCTATGAATGCATAACTTTGTTATCTCATTTATGTTGTATGTATTCATCTCAGTAGTTTTTAGAAGCTATAGAACTCATTTTTTCTCTTCTCCTCTATTGTATTAGTGTTAAGGGAATGTATTCCACATTGTTGGGTCAATAGATCCATCCCATTTTTCCCTTCAAGTGGTATCAGAGCCTGGCTAGCTATGTTATCCTTGAGAGAAAAGGTCATTTTTTTGTGCTAATACTATTTCAGTGGGAGTCTTGCATAGTTAAAACTTGTTTCTATTTGAGATGGTGAGTACATCAGGTAGAGTACAAATTGAAAAATTTAGTGGCAGCAACTTTGAGTTATGGAAACTCAAAATGAAAGACTTGCTGGTGATAGAGACCTCTAGATTGTAGTGTGTAGAACTATGCCACAAAATATGAAGCAAGAGGATTGGGACCTTGCTGATAGAAGAGCAAGAGGTTTGATAAGACTGAGTCTAGCTAATTTTGTACTCCTGAACATCCATTAGAAGTTTGTAGCTTCATTGTGGAAGAAGCTTGGTGATATTTATCAAGGAAACTCCCTAGTAAATAAGTTATTGCTAAGGAATAAGTTATTCCTAAGGAATAAGTTGTACTCCTTGAAGATGGAAGAAGGTGCATCTGTTGAAGACCATCTGAACTCATTTAATATGAGTGTTACTCAACTGGCATCTATAGGTGTAAAGACTAAGGAGGAGGATCATTGCATGATCTTGTTGTGTTTGTTACCTAACAGTTGGGATCATCTTGTGATGGCCATTGGAAGTAGGGTATGTGCAGGATCATGATGGGCCAAAAAGTGGCGATATGTAAGCCATATGATGGCTCATGTGGCTGACAACCTTTTTTTTACCCAAAATTGATGAAATGAAAAGGGTTTTTAGAGGAGATTCTCAGCTTTCCACCAATATAAATTATGCTTTACTATGAATTTAATAAATAATTATTAATCATTTTCTATTATAATTATGAATAAAGTCATAATTGATAGGCTGATTGAAAAAAATCTATAACTTTCAAATGGTATCACATTTTTTGAATCTAAAACATGCGTCACATTCTATGTTTTGCATAATATAGGATTAAAAAAAAAAATCAATTTCATGAATTTTTGACCAAGTTAAGGTGGTTAGACAGGCGAGCTTTTATATTTTTTAAAAGTTGTAATAAAAAATTCATAATTAATTATTTACTTGGAAAAAAAGTATAAAAAAATATGCATCACATTGGGACATGAGTCCTCTACTTATATCTAAAATCTTATAAAAAAATATTATCATTTTATTGTGGTTAGGGTGGTCAGAAAGACACCTACTTCTTATTTTTACCCTGAAATTTAAATACTACTGCATTGAAATTTTAAATTCTCACCAAATAGATTTTAAGAAAAAATAAAGGTCTAGTAGTTTAGAAACTACATTCAATTTTCTACAGATTCTATTTTTACATTTTTTTGAAATAATATAGATAACTTATTCAAATTTTTATGTCAAGTTGTCTAACTCTGATTTTCTGTCTTTTTATTGCCACTTAAGGGCCTATTTTTTTCATGATGATCTTGCACATACCCGGTACTACTGCTACTTTCAAGATAGAAGACATCATTGCCTCATTGTTTTCTTAAGAGATGCGAAGGAAGTCTAGAGATGGCCAAAGAGGCTCTTGTTGTTCGAGGTAGACCAAAGGAGAAAGGAAAAAAGAAGGACAAGAAGTCCAAATCCAAATCTGCAGTGACATCAAAGTCTCCTGGTAAAAATTCCAAGGTAAAATTTTTGAACTATGGGCAACCTGGTCATCTTCGAAAATGATTGTAAGGAGAAGAAGAAGAAGAATGCTTCAAAAAATTAATCTTATCAGAGTGATGCAGATGCCTTCACTACAGCCTTGGAAACTCAGGCATCCGATGATGTCTGGTTGGTTGACTCGAGTGCATCCTTTCACATAATGTTCCATAGAGAATGGTTCTCCAAGTATGATAGGTATAATGGTGGAAAGGTGTAATTGGCAAGTGATTCAACACTAGAGATAGTTGGCAGAGGAAGAGTCAAAATTTAGTTTCCTAATGGTAGAGTCAAAGGGATTGGTGGCGTACTGCACATTCCAGGTCTAGCTAAAAATATTCTTTCTATCAGTAAGTTAAATGATGCTGGTGTAGAAGTTTCTTTCTCTAGTAGATGATGTAAAATGGATAGAGGTACAATGGTGTTGGCTAAGGGTTTTCATACTGTCACTCTATACAAGTTGGATGCACGTCCTATTCAATGTAATAGTACCTCTATAAAGTCAAGCAAAGCTACTCCTATAGAGGAAGATGAAGACTCTTCTCTGTCTACAAATGCTTTGGAGGTAAAAATCCCAGTAGAGAAGACTATGTTGTGGCATCATATACTAGGTCACATAGGTGAGAAAGGTTTAAAAACCTTGAAGAATAAAAAACTTGTAGAAGGGCTTGATGATTGTAATCTTGAGGTCAATTTTTGCGAACACTGTATTTATGGAAAACAACATCGTGTTTCATTTTACTCGAGTCCTCATAAATCTTCTAGTATACTGGATTATGTTCATTCTGGTGTGTTTGGTCCAGTTAATGTTCCTTCGTTATCGAAGTCTACATATTATGTTTTCTTTATTGATGACTATTCGAGAAGGGAATTTGTATACTTTCTTAAAATTAAATCAGAAGTGTTCAGTCGGTTTAAAGAATTTAAATCTTTGGTAGAGAAATAGACTGGAAGGAAAATTAAATGTTTAAGGACAAACAATGGCGGTGAGTTTTGTTCTGCAGATTTCGAAAGGTATTGTACTGATCATGGAATTAAAAGGCATAAAACAACACCTTATACTCCATAATAGAATGGAGTTGCAGAAAGGTTGAACAAGATGTTGATGGAAAAGACAAGGAGTATGTTGAGTGGTGCTGGTCTGGAGCAAAAGTTCTGGGTTGAGGTTGTGGCTACAACATGTTATCTGGTAAACAATCTCCTCGCTCTGCTCTTGTTGATAAGACACCTTTGGAAGCATGGTCTGGTAAGAAGCCCTCTTTGAGGTATGTTCGTTTCTTTGGCTGTGAGGCATATGTTTATGTGCCAAATGAAACGAGATAAAAATTGGATAACAAGGTTGTCAAGTGTATTCTCATTGGCTATGGCGTTGGTGTGAAGGGATAGAAGCTTTGGAACCCTGTTACTGAGAAGGTTTTGTACAACAAAAGTGTGATATTTCGTGAGTTGAAACCTTCAGTAAGTGATTAGCAACTTGAGACAAGTCAAAGAGACAAGAAGAAGGATGCAGTTGAGATTCCCCAAACTCTAGAAAGGGAAGAGTTACATGGTGTACCTAAGATTGAGGAGAGTTCAAGAAGCTCTGGAAGTTCTGATGATGAAGAACCACAACCTCATCCTGTAAGAAGGTCTACATAAGAAAAATGACAACCTAAAAGGTATGGATTCTAAATGTTAGATTTGAACTGTTCCTATGCTTTAATTACTAGCATTGATGAGCCTAGGACTGTAAAAGAAGCAATCAACATGACTGGTTGAAATTCTTGGCTGCAGGCCATGAATAAAGAAATGGATTCATTGAGGAAGCATGAAACCTGGGATTTTGTACAACTACCTAAAGGGTGAAAGCATGTTGGTTGTAAGTGGACATTCAAAAAGAAGATGGGTCTTGATGGTAGTGTTGAGAAGTATAAGGTACGACTGGTTGCAAAGGGATTTTCCCAAATTGAGGGAATTTATTATGGAGATATTTTTTTCCCTTTAGCAAAGTTGACATCTATCAGATTTATGTTGTCATTGGCAGTTGTGTATGAATTTGAAATTGAGCAGATGGATGTGAAGACAACATTTCTCCATGGTGAGCTGGAAGAAGAAATGTATATGTCCTAGCCTAAGAATTTTGTTGTAAAAGGTAAACAAAATCTGGTCTATAAGTTAAAAAAATCTTTGTATGGTTTGAAATAGTCTCCTAGAATGTGGTACCAAATATTTGACACATTTGTGTTGTCTATGGGATTTGTGAGATCAAAATATGATCATTGTGTGTATTATAAATCTGAAAACGATCGTGTGCTTGTTATTGCCCTGTACATGGATGATATGTTGTTTATAGGAAATAGCAAATCTATGATTTTTGATCTTAAATCTCAGTTGTCTACAAAGTTCAAAATGAAAGATCTTGGTGCAACTAGGTATATTCTAGGAATGGAGATAACCAGGGACAAAACAAGCATAAATCTTTTTGTAAGTCAGAGTAAGTATGTGAACATCATTCTGGAAAGATTTGGTGTGAACGATTGCAAGCAACTAGTTGTTCTAGTCATGTAGGGAATGAAACTATCTGTTGAAGACTGTCCAAAGTTTGCTACTGAGATGGAGGACATGACTAGTGTGCCTTATGCGAGTGTTGTTGGCAGTTTAATGTATGCAATGGTCTGTACAAGACCAGACATTGCCCAAGTAGTGGGAGTTCTAAGTCGTTTCATGGAAAATCCGGGAAGATCACATTGGGATGTTGTGAAGAGAGTGTTCAAATATTTGAAGGGGACTTCAGACTATGCTTTGTGTTACCATGGCAGTTTGGTTGCATCACAAAGAACACTCAGCATTCAGGGATATGTTTATTCTGATTGGGCAGGGGACATTGACAATAGAAGTTCCACTAGTGGATACACATTCATGCTAAATGGTGGAGCAGTCAGTTGGATGAGCAAGCGACAGGTTGTAGTTGCTTTATCCATAATAGAGGCAAAGTACATGGCAACAACTCATGCCTGCAAGGAAGCAGTTTGGCTAAGGCCTTTGTGTTCAGACATTGGTTTTAATGTAGGGTAGATTACTATCTGCTATGATAGTCAGAGTGCCATTTGTTTGGCAAAGAACCTAAATTTTCATGTCAGGACGAAGCACATGATGTGCAATATCACTTTGTGAGGGACATGGTGGAAGATGGAAGAGTTTATCTTGAAAAGTTTGACACCTTGAGGAATGTTGCAGATGCATTGACAAAGCCGGTGAGCACAGACAAGTTCAGATGGTGTGCAGAATTGATGGGCCTTGGGGCCTATGACAATCAGTGATTTTTCAAAGTCTAGAGGAAGTTAGGAATCTTCATCAAGTGGGAGCTTGTTGAGAAATGATGCCTCAATTACTAGCTTGAACCTCTGGATTATTCAGACTTGGCGAAAAAATGAAGTTTTTGCCTTTACCGCCATACCGCATTTGGCTTCTTTCATCCTTTACCACTTTACCATGGTGGTTTGGGTTTTCCTTGGCTATGCCATGATGACTAGCTTGGTAGTTACTGCCTTACCACGTGCGGTGAGTTTACTTAACGCGGTGAAAGTGGTAGGCGGCTTGCAACCTACCTCATCATTCACCGCTGCACTGTAGGTGGTGGTCAATCAGACCGTGGTGGCCACAATAAACCGTCAGTAGTGTGTCTGATGGTTTACCGCCCCACTACAGATGGTGAGACGACTCACTACGATGGTCGCGGTAAAGCTGCCAATGGTGGCCTAGTGGTCACCGCTCCACCGCGAGCGGTGAGTTGTCTCACCGTGGTGGCCATGGTGAGATCATTGGCAGTTAGCCCGAGCGGTCACCGCTCTACCACGGTGAGATCTGGTGGTCATCGATCTATTGTGGTGAGACCTGGTAGTCTCCATGGTAGCACGGTGAGACCACTAATAGCCTGGCTAGTGGCTACCGCCACACCACGGTATGGGTGAACATGAATGACGATAGTGCAGGGTGGTCAGAAGGAAGGGCTTGGTGATGTCGAGAGGTGAGCTCGGGTGAGCTCACCGCCTTACCGCGCTCTAGTAAGATGAGCTCGACGATAGCACGGGGAAGGTAAGATAGAGCTTAGAGAAGACAAGGGTGAGCTCGGACGAGCTCACTGCTTTACCATGGTAGGTTCGAATGGGCTTAGCGGTAGCGTAGTAGGAGCTCAGATGAGCTTGAGGCTCGGTCAACTGAGTTGGACCAAAATTGAGAACAATCAGTGAATGCAGGGAGGACGCGTGGCTTGAAGACAGTAGCATGATTGGCTAAAATCCAAAATAGTGTAATGTAGTTATTGCAGGCCAACTTCTAGTTGAAGAATGAACCCGATTAAGGCAAGGAATTGAATGCCTGGGTGGCTTGATGAAAAGGAAATCTATCAGTGCAGATCAATTTCTTGATTGGGCGATCGATGCATCAACCTGAAGGTCGTGGGATTGGTTGAAATGTTAATGAGATGTATGAATTTTTCAGTTGAATGCATTATTATATTTGTAAAACCAAAAGGTTACAGTTAGAAGTAAGTTGGATGTCGATGTAAGACAGTAGTGAATTCATTGTATACTTAGAGAGAAGTATTGTAACAGCGAGAAGAACTTGAGCTGTTGTGAGCTGATCAAAGAGTGAAGATTGAACATTGAATGTAATTGTTTATTATTGTAATACAATTATCTTGACTTTGTGTGGTGGGTTTTTTACTTGAAAAGGTTTTCCCATGTAAATACTGTGTCAATCTATGAATGCATAACTTTGTTATCTCATTTATGTTGTATGTATTCATCTCAGTAGTTTTTAGAAGTTGTACAACTCATTTTTTCTCTTCTCCTGTATTGTATTAGTTTTAAGGGAATGTATTATGCACTATTGAGTCTATAGATCGATCCCATTTTTCCCTTCACATTGCATTTAAAGGAAACTCCAACATGTACCCATTAACTTTAAGTCAAAATTCATGGAAATCCTAAATAGGGCAGCATAAAAAATCCTTCAAATTACCTTCCCTACTCTTAAAACCTCCATCAACAACTATAACTACCCTAATGCACCCATTCCACCAAGTTACAAGAAACTTTAACAGTGGAATGGGTGATTAACACATTTTAAATACCCTTAAACCCTCAAATAGGGGTTTACAGACTTGTTACCAACAAAAAGACAATAAAAACCTTAATTCTTTATAAGATCACCTCAAACCAATTCCAAAGTGAAGTTAAATCATGCCTCCAAAAAATTCAAGAGTTTATGAAGCAATATCCCTCTGTACGGATTCATACCACAAGTTGGAGCAACAAATTTTGATGAAAACACACAAAAATTATAGAGAAAATAGTATTATTTTATTGTTCAACTTCACAAATCAACCTTCCAACCTTGCCTCAAGCCTTTCAAGGCCTTTTTAAACTTGTCCCATCAAGACACATTGGTTCTAACTGATTTTGAACCACTAAACCTTTTCGTTTCATCAATTTTGGGTAAAAAAAAAGTTGTCAGCCACATGGGCCATCATATCACTTAGATATCACCACTTTTTGGCCCATCATGATCCTGCATATACCCTCCTCTTTCCTCATACAAATTTTGTGGCAATTGAATCTTAGATCAATGTTTGAGAAATAAACTACCCCATGCAACTCAATAATTTCATCTATCCTTTGAATGGGATATCTATTCTTAATGGTTTTCTTATTTAGAGATATGCAATCTATACACATTCTCATTGTGTCATCCTTCTTTTTCACCAAAACTACAAAAGAGGCAAATGGCCTTATGAACCCCAAGTCAAGAAGCTTCTAGATGGTTTTATCTATCTCCCCCTTATAATTCCTTAGGAGATGGTAGGGAGTAGTAATTATAGGTTTGAAACCTTTTTATAACTCAATGACATGTTCAAACCCTTTATTTGGTGGTAATCCCAAAGGAAAATCATTGAAAATAAGACTATACTTAATCAAAAATTTACTAAATTTAAAAATGATTTTTACCTTGCTTCTTGGAAGAGCTTGTAGTGTGGATCAAGATTGATTCTACCCAAGCTACTTTTCCCCTTATAAAATTCCTCTCCATCCTCTTGGCTAAAACCACTCTAGGTGCTCCATTCAATAGGCCTCTTAACAAAATATCTTTCCCATTGGCTTGAAAATTGAACTCCATAGTTTCATGGTTTGTGTAATATCCTCGAATAGAATGCATCCATTGAAAACCCAATACAAAATCAGTTTCTCCTATTCCAACCACATAAAAATCATCACATACCTCATAATCACCCAAAGTCATTTTGAGTTGCCTAACTACATGGTTGTAAGGTATAGTAAATCCATCAACAATAGTGACACGGAATCCTTCATAATGTTTTGTCTTAAATCCTCTATTGGATACATAACCCTCAACTATAAATTGTGTGTTGCACCACTATCTATGATTATGATTTTTCTTTGTCCAGCTATAACTCCCTGAACTGTAGAGGGATGATATCTACTTTATCTCCAAATAGGGCTGCTATGGTAACTCCCTTACTAGTCTCTCTTTCTTCCTCTAAATTTTCCTCCTCTTTGGTATAATGGTAGTCCTCATTATCATCTATATTTGAGTCTAAAACCACCTCAACAAAATTCACTTATTCTTTCCCCAAACATCTATGCCTTGGAGCCCACAGTTCTATATAAGTAAAACAAAGATTTTTCCTTCGAAGTTCAAATTTTTGTCACCTCATCCACCTTCTTACTAGCTGATTTTGAAACATTCTTTGGTGAAGTAATTGAAGGAGTCTTTTTTCTAAGAAATCCCCTTATGATGCCATGGATTTGAAGGTTTGGATTGATGGAAACTTACTCTCTTCGGTATGGAGACTTCAAGCTACAAACTCCTCTTAATTGCTTCTTGTAGGATAGTAGGTGAAAATGCCTTTACTAGACCCTGAAAAATTTATTCAAGGCCTTCAAAGAGAATATAAATAATCCTCTTTTAAGACATGTCCAACACTATAACAAAAATATTTTGAATATTTTCAACATACTCATCAATGGAATTTGTTTTCCTTAAGCTATACAACTCTTTAAAATAATTTTCTTCATCCTTAAGGTCACATATAGATCTATTAACCTTTGACCAAAATCATCAAAAGAATTCACCCTATCAGGTTCTTGAGTGGTCATCGCATGATCCTGCCAGTCATAAGCAACTCATTCAAGGTTGAAAGTTGCATATTGTAAGGAATCTTTCTCTTTCATTGGACTGAGTGTGAAATAGGTCTGAAAATTTTGTAACCACACTCCAGACGACAAGATTTTATCAATTCCATCAAAGGTAGGAGCTGAGATTTATTAATTTTTCTCCTGATTTCCCATCCACTAGAATCTTGGTGATGTTTGCAACTCATTACTATCATTATGCTTTGCATCTGATTGACATAGTCATTATAAGGGGCCACATTTTTGAATCCCCCATCTTGATTTTCATAGGAAACTCTAATGGATAATAGTTCTTTTGCAAATTATTTCATTAGATTTAAAAGGGGGTTAGTTGTAGGAGGATCACCTTCAGGTAGAAAAATTGATTTGGAACTTTTTGAATTACACTATTGAGATTTTGAAGTGCTATATTTTTCTTTAGGTTTTGTCGAATTTTGAATTTTCTCTACCAATAATCTCATCAACTCTCTTGTCTCAGCAAGACTTTCAATGGTTAACCTTTAACTCCTCTAAAGATCCTAAAGAAATTTCTTCTTCATTTCATCGAAATCAACCATCTCTCTACTCTTTGGAATTACAACTTCACTCTTTTTTGGCTGAGGATTTGAAGCAAGCTATTTATTATTTTCCCATTGCAAATACCTCTTTTCCTTGTGACTTGGTTGCATTAAAATGGTTAAAATCCCAGGTTGGTAATATCCTTGCTCTGATACCACTATAATATCCGTCCTAAATCAATTTCCAAATCCGCAACAAATTAATTTGCTTAAATGCAAAAATAGAGAAATTGGGTGTGTTGAAAATTTCATCAAAACCTTCAAATTTTATATTAAATGTTTTGCAACTAGAAATGGGATTCCTTGCTACAATAAATTCATGAGTTTTACGTTATAGTTTTTTATATTTACAACAATGAACAACAACAACAATCATCCTCCAAATTACATTATTTATATCATCACACAGAGACCAAAACTTGAACAAATCAACTACAGACTCACACAAAAAATCTCCAACATTTCATACAAGTTTGAAATAGAAAAAATATATTAAAAATATTCAATAATCCATGACAAAATTTGTTAACTACAACAACACAGTAAACTCCAAACAATGCACACCAAAATATACCATCCCAATAAGCTATTTGACAAAATGCACACCAAAATTGATAATCTTCAACATAAATATAATTATTCCTACAATAGTTTACTAGCCTCTATAGGAGATCCAAATCCTATTAAAATAAACAAGCATATAATGAATCCAATTTGCAAGTGAAAGTAATTAAATATCAAAAACCTCTCCAACACCAATCCTGGGCACCAAAATCCCCATGCCCAAGAAGAAGATGTCTACATGAAAATAACATAACTCTGAATGCCAAATGTAGATCCATCATTTGAACACACCTGGAAGATTTTCTAAAATTAAATTTCATTTTCTTGCACCAGTCTACAACTAACAACACCAACATTTTCCTTTTCCAAAAAGCCATTCCTTTGTTGGTAAAAAAACATTAATTCTTGAATATTTGATATTTTCCACCACAAATAATTTAATTCATTCATTTTGAGAAATTAACTTTCCTAATTTATACATAGGTCCAAAATTACTATATTAGGAAACTTGATTTTGCTATAAATAATAATTGCTAAATTCAGAAAGGGGACATTACAAACCCAATCCTTTGACATCCATTCTTTGAATAGGATTTTGAGGAGAGCCCTCCCCATAAAACAATCTATCATAATGAAATTTTCTATCCAATAACAAGCACTATAAAACTTTGCAATGGGAAGAAAAACATTTGAAGGTGTTTTAGTGAATGTTCCTATAAAACCTTCAACTCATGTAGTTAATGGAGAGTTACAAAAATCTAAAGCCATTTATAACGGGAACAAAAGACCCATGTGAGTATTATCCAAAAGGCATGATAATAAATATAGAAAAGATATAAAAAATCCTACTTTTGAATGAAGCAATATGAGATTAAGGAAACGCAAATTAACACCACCAAAGCCCCAAAAACCCTCTTAAAATATATAGGAATATAAAAAAAATCAATTTAGGTGAATTGGCTCGTGCCATCTAGTATGAAACCAAGTTTTAAACTAAAATGTTCAAATATCAATTCAAAAATAGGTCACATCCCTTATCTAACCAAATTCTTAAATAATTAATTTTAATTGTAAATAAAACTGCTCTCTTTAAATCTAATCTATAGATCCCTTAGAAAAGTTATAATCACAATTTTTAATTTAAATATCCATTCATACAATCAAGCCCCTTTATTTAATAATTTTCAGTTTTGTACTTGTTGGTTTACACATGGTTGTAGATGATTTTCATTCATAATTTCTTGAGATATTTTATTTGCGTTGTGGGTATTCTGCTAATCCATTTCTATGCCCTAGGTGCCCCTATCTATAGAGTTTCAGATTTTATTTTGTAGCCATTATTTTCCTAGAGGTCGCCCTCCATCTAGGGTTGTACCACTCATTCTTAGAGATTATTGGGATTTATGCCCTCCATTGGGTGGCTTCTTTGCATGGTATTTCTCATGGGTGATGGTTGCCTTGCTTCTTGTGATTAATTGCCTCCAATTTTGGGTGTTTGGGTGAAGTTATGTGGGTATTTTGACAATTTGATGTGTTGTATGGTTGTTGGTCTACACTATAGTTTTCTATCAATTTATTCTAGACTTATTACTTTCCATGTTTTACCATAATTCCTTGGACATCTATGGTCCTAGTTACACATGCTTTCAATTTATAGGAGTTAGGGGAATTTTGGATGAAATTGTGAATGAATTAGTGAAAGTTCAGTTGCTGGTTTAAGTATTTTTAGTTTGTTGGTCTTTGTATTAGACCTCATTATTTCTTTAGAAGCTATATTTCCTTGGATATTCAAGTCATATTTGTAATCAAGAATATAGTATAGACATTGTAGGAGTTTGGAGCAGATTTCTATTGCATATTCTATTACGATAACACTTGTAATTAGCAGATAATTAGAATTGTAAGGCTAAGAATAGTAGTACTATATCAACCATTTATATTTCTACAATTACTTTGTGTTTAATTCAAACATTGTAACCCCTAGTCGGTTTACCGTCAGTGTGGAGGAAAGAAGGTTGCATTTCTCATTTCTCACCCACTATTTAAGTGGAGAATCCACACTGTTATGTGGATGCCTGCTGAAGAAGATAAATTGTATTTCATTGTAATTATCTTTCCTCCCATTGAACAAATGGTAGTGTGGATTGCTCATGGTCTAATCACTACCTGCTTCAATTCAACATTGTTCTTCTTTCAGTTTGTTTGCTAACGAACCCTTCCCATATGCTATCACCTCGCCTCTCAAAGGATCTTGGTGAAAATTATTGGTGAAGGTTACATTCAGTTTGATTATCATTTGGAGCTAACGCTAACATTTGGTGTAGTGCTAGTTTGTGTTGTTGAAAATCCAAAGAAAAAAACAAGGGCCACATTTTAGTGGTATCAAGGTAGAAGATCTTTCCATCCCGTGAGAAAGATAGAGTCAGTTAGCAGATGAGTGACAAAGGTATTAGATTCTACACTAGATGTCAACACAAAGTACAGTTTCAGTAGCCTAAGATTGATGTTCTTTCAGAGGTTTTGAGGAACCAAGAAACTCATTTTTCTCCATCAGTAGTTCTCGTAAAGAAGAAAGATAATTATTTGCATGTGTGTGTTTTCTATCGTGCATAAAATCAACAAGTACTAAACTTGTGGGTAGATTGGAGTTTAGTTTAGAAGTTGGTGGTTAGGCATGGCTATTGATGAAGAGATGGAACTGGTAGAGACATTGTATATGGCTGGAAAGAGACTTGACAAAGAGTTTTAGTCAAGGGAAAATGAAGAGAACATTCTTCATTTGTTAGAACAATGTTTGAGACAAGTGAATCCATCACCTTCAGAGGAAATGCAATTGGCATTAGCTCTTGCAATGACTTTTTTGAACCAACTGATCTATTGGTTGAGGCATCTTGATGAAGAAAGAAAGTTGTTGATTTCTTCTCGCTTCATGGAAGTGATACAAATTATGGAACAACAATTACCCTATGATGAGGAAACCATGAAGATCATATTAAATATGATAGTGGATAGTTTTCAAGATTTGGATGAAACTGGAAGTCATTTGTTTCCAAGAAGGGCAGTAATATTGAAGACATTTTTAGAAATTAGAGCTTGCATCCTTTTGATATAATGAGAGATGGAAAATTATATTTACCATTTGTTTGATTATCTCTTCACTTTGAATTGGAGTGAGTAGGAAGAGGGGGTGTTTGCAACTATTAAGAATTTTCTAATTGACACCATCAAAGAAGTTGATATTCTTTGAATCGAAAGTGTCCAATCCCTTCTCAAGAATGCATATGAGCATGAAGAGTAGATTTATCCCACTGCTGATTTTTTATTTAATGAAATTTCAGTTAGTGTGAAGAAAAGTTGAAACCACTCAAGAAGAAGACTATTGAAAACAAAGAGGAGATTTCTAAAGCTGAAGAGGAGGATGAAAGTTGAATTCATAGAAAAATTTCAAGGGGTATCTACAGATTCGCTCTTGTCCATGCATTCAACAAAAGAAAGCCATATGCCCACAACAGTTCTTGAAACAAAATCCAGTCATTCTATATAAAAAAATGTAATGTGGTTAAAGAAGCCACAAGTGCATATCCAAATGAAGGAGTATTTCAGTTAGAAGAAGATACTTGTTCAACCAATGCATTGCTACTTCATAATTTCAAAGAATGTTGGTTTGAAAGTCAAGCTAAACAGGAGAAAAAGAAAGAGGAAGTTAAAGTCTCTTCCCACTACAAAGTTGATTTGACCAACTCCTCTGAATCATTTGTAGAAGAAAATATGGAGGGAGAAGATTCTAGTAGTTATAAGGTAGATTTCTCTTCGCTTGAAGCCAAGTTAAGGCAGTGGGCTAAGGATTTGGAAGACACTATGGATAGGATGATGAAGAGTGTCCATCACATGCGTGCCAAGTTGAAGAGTACAACTCAAACAATTTTTGAAATCTTTATCCATCAAAGTTGTACTACATCATCTCATCCAGCATATGAAGATTACAGTTCAAGTTCACAAACTGCTAAAAATGGAATTCAGGTTTTGTTAAAGCTTGATGAACTACATCGACATGTTGAAAATTTGATTTATGTTGTGCCTAGAGGAGAAGATGCACGTTTCATTTCCATTGCTGATATGAAGTTCATTAAGTTTTCCTTGGAGGAAATCAAATCAAGTCTTTTGCACATCATTCGTGTTAAAGAAAAAGTGACAAAAAATTCTGACAAGGCATTGGATTGGAACGAGCTTACTAAAAATAAGTTGCAGGAAGTGCATGAGGCTCTAATTAAAGAAGGAAATCAGATTTCTACTATTCAATATTCATGGGAGCAATAAAACAAAGGAAGAGAAGAGGAGCTTCAAAAAATTCTTGATGAGATTGATCTGATACAAGAAACATATGATTTGGAACGTTGTCCTAAGAAACCAGAGCATTCAAATTTTCATCAACAAGTTTTTCAAGTGTTTGACAATCTCTTGTATGAAGATGGTGCTAGTAGGATTTATGAAAATCCTCTATTTGAAAATGATGAGGGAATTTCTTTAGGAATTTTTAAAGAAAGAGGAAATTCTAGTTGGTCTTTCAATAGTGGAGAGGTGGTATGTAAGTTACATGAAGATGAATCTACTAAAGGAAATGAAGCCATTCTTTTTTATCAACAACAAAGAGTTGATTGGCATAATGATGAGGATTTTACTCATTGTTTAATGAATATTCTTGTGAGGTTCTTATCATACTTTAGTACATCGCCATCTTCTCTTAAGAGTGATTGATTATAGAATTGAATTTGATGAAGGATTCATGAAATCTTTTTGGCAATTTATGATGCAAGATTCTGGATTCAATTTCTTCAACAAACAATAGGTTTGTTGAATACTTCTTGGAGTTTCAAGAAGTATTTATTCAGATGGAATGAGAAAATCAGAGGATTCATGTGAGAACAACTCTCTGTCTGAGAAGTGGTTCTTTAGTGTTATTGGTTTGGGATCCTGACATTACTTGGCAAGGAGGTAATATTGAAAATTCTAAAAGGGATAAACCAACACATTGTATTCAAGATGTAGCTATGATCATTTTCTCTTTTGTTTGGAAATATCTTCATGTGAAAATTAGTTTTTGGGATTCCAAGTATATTTTTTATGAAGAATGGTATGCATAAAAAGAAGTTTGGTTGGAGAGATAAGTGTCAAAATTTCAATTTTATGATTGCTGCTACCTTCTTTCCCTGTCTTGGGTTCATTACTTTTGATCATAAATCGGTGTTCGAGAAGGGAAATGTGATCAAAAGTTGATTTTTGGTGGAATTTGGATCTTGGTTGAAGGTTCCACTAACCTTATTCATGATAAGTCATGCCAATTTTGATAAAAAATTCTTATCTTGCAGCTGTTGATTATCTTCTTGGATACTGATTTTCCAAAAAATAAGATCTCAAGATGATTTTTTCAAACCCATTTGGTAGCTGGTTATTTCATTTTCAAGTCTTTCCATCTCTCATTTGGAATGAATTTTTTCCTCAAATGAGCAAGGGAATGATTCAGTATGGTCAAATTTTAAGTATGGGTGGTTCATTGATGATTGGCAGTGGATTTCTTGGTACCAACTCATACATTGTTGTTTGGTGCAACAAGTTACTAGTTGGTTTAATTTGTCAAGTTGAGGCTCTTGAAGTGAAATATGTGAAGATTTCTTGGATTTTTTTCAGTGATTGTATATCATTTTGGATTGAGATGGAGTGTGGAGCATGTTTATTTGCTTGTCTTTGGTTTGGTGACTTGTTTGAGAACATTTTTGTTGTTGACTAGAATTATGATAATGAGGTTTGGAGGTCCTATAGATTGATATGGGACCCAAGAACTGACATGTTTGGTGCATTTTATTTTGTGGACAAAGATATGTTGCTCCACCTTGGGTATTCATATGTTTTAATTAGAGTAGCATAATGGATTAGAGCAACAATGTTCCTGAGGATGATTTGGAATCCTAGTGTCATTTGGGTTTGCTATTCAGCAGTTGAAGATGATGAAGCCAATGTTGGCATTTTGGAATTTACTTCCATGGTGTTTCATTTTAGTTTTAATTAGGAGGTCTCTTGTATTGGCATCCAACAGTGTGGTGCTTACATCAGTTGGTGCTATCAATATCCTAGGTTGATTTGGGATCCAGGGATCATATTCAGTTCCAGTTTGGTTCAACATGATGATTTTGGAGCAGCATTGGAATTGCTTGAGGATAAGAAATTTTGGGAAGGGTGGACTGTAATGTCCCCATTTTATCCATTCACTCTTCAGTGACTGATAACCTATTTCTGAAAGCCCGTATGCTTGTTAGAGCAGACACATTGGAGTTTCAAGATTTGGATTATGGATTCTTTTGGGGTTTTTAGAGAGCTTCACAATGATATAACATGCAAAGTGAGTTGAGAAACTTTCCAGAGTTTACTATTTTTAGTAAGCTCTATTTTTGCAGTGCCATCTTGGGTAGTAGTACTAGCAGTCAACTCATTTTCCATTTTGGGTAGTGCAATTTGGAGTATAATTGGCTTTCAAAATTTTTAAAGATCATTTTGCTAAAATTATTTATTCTAAGTCATTAATTTTTTATTCCCATATTGGCCCCCTTGGCCTAGTATTAATGACTTAATGTTATTTTTAAATGTGGTCATGAAGGGCGGATGCCACATTAAGAGAAGATTAAATATTTTAGTGTTTATAATGTCTCCTCAAGACTTGGACGCCTACAAAAGGTGAATTAAAAGTTTTAAAATTATAATATTTCAAAAGTAAAACAGGGTGTCCCTTTTGGAGGGAAAAGTTGGAAGCTGAAGAATCATTTCAAGTTCTTTAAAAGTAGGTCATTGCTCTCTCATTTCTCATCTTTGGTTTATTATATCAAAATGTTGCTGGATTGAAATCCAGAATCCGACTAAGGGAGAGCTTAGAATTTACTCCATTCTTCGGGCTTGAAACTATGGTTCCCTAGATGGTCAATTGGGAGTGTGCTTCATTCAAAAGTGCATATTGAGCTTCATCGTTGGAATATTTTAAAGATTTTGGTAATAATTTCTAGTTTTGTACTTGCTGGTTTATACATGGTTGTAGATGATTTTCATTCATAACTTTTTAAGAGATTTTATTTGTGTTGTGGGTATTCTACAAATCCATTTCTATACTCTAGGTGCCCCTATCTATAGAGTTCCAAATTTTTTTGGCAACCATTATTTTCCTAGAGAGGTCACTCTCCCTTTAGGGCCCTACTACTCATTCTTGGAGATTATTGGGATTTGTTCCCTCCATTTGGTGGATTCTTTGCAAGGTCTTTCTCATGGGTGATGGTCGCCTTGCTTCTTGTGATTAATTGCCTCCAATTTTGGGTGTTTGGATGAAGTTATGCGGGCATTTTGATAATCTGATGTGTTGTATGGTTGCTAGTCTGCACTATAGTTTGTTGTCAAATCATTCCATACTTAGTACTTTCAATGTTTTACCATAATTCATGGGACTTATGTTCTCCTAGTTACACGTGCTTTCAGTTTGGAGGAGTTAGGGGCATTTTGGATGAAATTGTGAATGAATTAGTGAAAGAAAGTTCAGTTGTTGGTTTAAGTATTTTCAGTTTGCTGGTCTTTGTCTCATACATGGTTATTTCTTTAGAAACTATATTTACTTGGACATTCAAGTCATATTTGTAATCATGAATATAGTATAGACATTGCAGGAGTTTGGAGGAGATTTCTATTGCAATAACACTTGTAATTAGCAGATAGTTAGCATTGTAAGGCTGAGAATAGTAGTACTATATCAGTCATTTATATTTCTATAATTACTTTGTGTTTAATTCAAACATTATAACCCCTGGTCGACTTACCATTAGTGTGGGGGAAAGAAGAAGTTGCATTTTTCATTTCTCACCCACTGTTAAGTGGATGCCAGCTGAAGAAGATGAATTGTATTTCATTTTAATTATCACTCCCCTCACTAAAAAAATAGTACTGTGGATTTCTCATAGTCGGATCATCGCTTGCTTCAATTCAACATTGTTCTTCTTTCAGTTTGGTTGCTAACGGCCTCTTCTCGTATGTTATCACCTCACCTCTCAAAGGATCTTGGTGAACATTCTTGGTGAAGGTTACATTTAGTTTGATTATCTTTTGGAGCTAATGCTAACATTTGGCGTAGTGTTGGTGAAAATCCAAAGAAAAAATTAAGGGGCACATTTCAGGGGGTTTGCATCAAAATGAATTAATCAAAATGATGCACCACTACTTCTCACTATAAAACATGCAATTATATGAAAGATATGATGCAAATAACAATCATAAATCAATCCTAACTATTATAGCAACAATGAGGGAAGTTTTGAGAGGCTAGAATGATGTGTACCTTACTGCAAGAAGGCTATTTTTAGGTCAGAAAGGACTCATTTGCCTTTACTAGAAAATGGGTCCCTCTTAGGTTTTTTGAAAATGAGATCTAGGTTTTGTTCTTTGTTGTTTGCACTCTTAGATCCTCAGTGATAAGCTCTCAAAAAATTGAAACAAATTATGTAGCCTTGTTTCCGTGTTCTTGCAATGTGTGACAATTTTACAACTTGACAACTTTGACAATTTTGTTCCAATCTTGCTCTCCACTTGATCCTCAATCTATAAATCAGAAAACATGCATTCAAGAGGATAAAAAATTATTGAATGTTAGTGAATAGGGTTTTCCCTGGTCAAACCCCTTTTAGGTAATTAAACCAAATGATGAAACAATGAAATAAGGACATGAAGCGTGAAACTTGAAATGATGTTACCTCAAGGAAGATGTATTGGAATGTAAATTTGTAAACTAACATGAAGTGGCCATGTAGAATGTAGATCTAGATCTTGAATTGGA
This sequence comes from Sequoiadendron giganteum, assembly GCA_007115665.2. Taxonomy (NCBI): domain Eukaryota; kingdom Viridiplantae; phylum Streptophyta; class Pinopsida; order Cupressales; family Cupressaceae; genus Sequoiadendron; species Sequoiadendron giganteum. Next base: position 603,401,900 of record CM021107.1, read on the forward strand.
TATGAATTGATACTTGTAAATAGACCAACACACACTAGCTCAACAACATGTTTGATGCACTATGCTTTTGACATGATGATATGATCTTGAATTGCTACAATAAAACCTTGATAATCTACCCTTGAATGCCTTTTAAATGCTCTATGATGCTCTTGTGAACTCTTTTGTAAGTGATCTTGATTGCTTATGAAAGCTTTCTAGGTGAAACTATGTGAATTAACCTCATATTTACACCAAATCTAAGGATTAACCCCAAAATTCAAATAATTCAAGCTGACACCAGATCTAGGATTGAAAATAATTATGATCCGACCATAATTAAATTTAAAAAGGGGCGTCTTATGTTATGAGGACCCATTCACCACTAAAGGCGAATGGGTCCTAGCACAACTTTCTAGGACCATACTTCAGGGGGATGAAATAACATCAAAAATCCATTTCAAAAATGCCAAGAAAGGGGTGTCCTATGTGAAGAGGACCTAACACCATTTTATAGGACCTCAAATTTGCCAAATTAAATGTCATGCAATATTATTATTAGATGTCAGGATAGATCCTTAATTAAGAGGGCTTGAATTTCAATTAAAGGGCCAATTATGTTCAATTAACCATAATTAATTAATGAAACTTTAGATAAGTGTGAAATTTAATACACACTTTACAACACCCTAAATAAGGTACAATTTAAGTACATTTTATTAACAAGGGCCCTAGATTCAACGTGAATGCATACAACACATTACAACACTAAATAAAGGCATTATTAAGTTAATTTTATATCAATTATTCCCAAATCAAGTGTGAAAAGGTATTACTTTTTTTGATGCTACAACATAAAAAATATTTTCTGTATGAAACGAGATCCCATTTTTGGCTTCAGGCCTCGAACCTAAACATGATCCGGTTTATTAACAAATGGGATCCCATTTTGTTGAAGCCAATTTCGAGTTTTTTGCTAAGGCAAAAACTTTCATGTTTCGTGGACTCATCTTCTTGCATTTACCCATATAATGTTACATATGTATATGTATATGTATGTACATAGGTAGCTTGCATCACACAATTGAGCATTGCTTGTATAAATAAATAGGTTGATAGAATTTGAATTGGTAGCAAGTGGAGAATTTTGAATTTTGGGAGGGAATTTCATCTGGCGTTCAAGGAATTAATGGTAGAAATGATAGGAAATGGGTACGTAGGAATTCTAGTTGGTGATTTGAAAGGATATTAAAACATTTTGTAATTCTAACCAGTTTTAATTTTTTGTTTTGATTATTTTAATTTTATGTTTATTTGTAAATAATACTATAATAATTATGTGTTTTATTGAAAAATTGCAAGGCATAGTGAGCTTGAGAGTTCGTTTTTTTCATTTTTGCAGGTAAATCCACAAAAAGATTGGTGTATATGGACATGGTGAAACCAGGTGAAACCAGTAGTTTGCAAAGAAAAGATGAGAAATGGAACAATGTTAAATGTATTTTGTTAAAATATATTTACAACTTATTCAGTTGACAATGGCTTTTGTACATGTCAACTCACTTTTAATGTAATAAAACATATATTTTGGATTTAAAAATATCTATTTGCAATAACCTTTTATTGGGAAGGTGGCAAACATTATTTATATTATGGAAATAAGTTTATCAACTTGCATTCACTTAATGTTGGGAAGGTGGCAAATAAATAGCAAGTTGCATTCACCTAATATTGAGAAGGTGGCAAAAAATTAGTTTACCTATGATAGGACATATTGTGAATTTTATATGAACCCATCCTATCATATTAAAAAGAATATTTGGAATTTTTGTTGGCTCCTTTATTGCCCAAAAGTGGGCCCCAGGCTGTCACATACTATACCCACGATATATCCTATGTCCGCGATCGACTCCTCTCCCTTAATTGAATGAAATGTATTCCATAGAACTAAATAGCAACAAATCATGTGATGTCACATCAACGCACTAATAAAACATGACTTAGTGCATAACTATCGATATAACTTTTTTTGATGTCTTTTTAGACACCTCATGAAGATAATATTAATGTGTCATCATATTTGATGATGTGACCTTAAAACCTTAATTATAAACAAAATACTTACCAAAGAAACTAAACAAAAAAATTCAGAATGATTTAAATTTTCTATCCAAAATTATTGAAAGTGCGAAGTTAAATTACTCAACGAAAAGAAGTTAAATTACTCAACCAGAAGATCCTCTCACCTACCTCTACTCTCAACATGATCTTTCCTTTTTACGGCAACGTCATTTCATTGGCTACACATCACAGAAAACAATTCGAATCGATTAAGTGAATGTTGATGACAGGTACCGTACCTGTTTGCACGACACAACCCTTGACTGATCAAATGTACTTTTGTCGTTTATTATGAATGCAGCGTTATTTTCTATAATCCACCTGTTAACGCGGTAGTGCAGGATTTTCAAGTTGAACATTGACCATCTTTTACACGGCCGTCTACGTATAATATGCTAACGCATTACGTCATTTCATTGACCACCCATCACAGAAAATAACTAACGCACCTTCTTTGCACCACACAACGTCACTTCATTGGCTGATGAGTCAATGTACATTTGTCGTTTACCCCTGTTGAATGCAGCCCTGCGTTCTATGATCTACCCATTAACGCGGTAATGCAAGGACCACCTGCACCCTTTACAAGTTGAATATTGACTACCTTTTGCACGGTTGTCTATATATAATATGCTCTACTATTACTCCCAAAATGATCGCCATTTAGCTATTTTCTTTCCCCTCCTCTGCAACATGACTATCATACCTGCAATGGCTGTGGCTACATTTAAGTTCACTACCGTTATTGTGTTTTTAATCGTCTTCTTCACCAACCCATTTGTATGTCTATGCAGTTGTCCAAGGCAGGAATCTGAAGCTCTTCTTTCCTTGAAATTCACCTTCACACAGCCTAATATCTCTACTCCATGGACAAATCAAACAGACTGCTGCGAGTGGCATAGCATAAAATGCGATCAGAACAAGAGCCATGTACTGGAGATATCAATTGGGATAATTGGGGGGCTGCTTGTTGACAGCGCGATGAGAGGAGGAGTCATATCTGATAGCCTGTGCAATCTTCCGTTTCTTACACGGATAGACATATGGAGCACTGGCACACCAGGTACTCTTCCTTCCTGTTTGGGAGATCTCCATTATCTTCAGTTTCTACGGATAGTGAACAGTAGATTGAGTGGGATAATACCCCTTAGCATTTGTATGCTGAAAAATCTGACTGAACTTAGTTTTCAAGGGAATCAACTTAGTGGAAGCTTGCCATTTTGTCTGAACAATCTTTCTTCTTTGACTACCCTCTCCCTTTCAAACAATCGATTAAGTGGCCAAATCCCGTTTACATGGGGTGATCTCCCTTTGCTCAAAAGCTTGGATGTTTCCCTAAACCAATTGAGTGGGAATCTTCCCTTTTCATTTGCAGGGCTGTCCTCCCTTACTGAACTCTACGCCAATGGAAATAGGTTCAATGAGAGTACCGATTCTTGGAGTTTTCCAGCCTCTATTCAACGTCTCTCGCTCTCACTAAACCATGAGCTCACAATTTCAGAGACTTTTTTCCATAATCTTACCAAATTAGAACATTTATCTCTATCCAATTGCACACTAAATATTACTACATCCTGGATTCCCAACTTCCAGCTGTCCAAGTTAGAACTTGTGTCATGTCAGATGGACGGTCAAATTCCACCATGGATTTCAACTCAGGTCTCGTTGGGTTCCTTGACATTAGCGAACAACGATCTTGCTGGAGAAATTCCCTCTTGGCTATGGGCTGTGACTTCCTTATCAGAACTAAATCTCTCAAGAAATCATCTGCATGGACCCCTTTTTCCAAATGTTCCTAATTCTGAGATCTCAGTCTTGGATGTATCTAGCAATGCATTAACTGGAAGCTTACCTTCTGTGTGGCCAAGAAGTGAATACTCACCTGCCCAGGGTTTTTTATTGATGCTCAATAACAATTTGTTTACCGGCAAAATTCCTACAAGTTTGTGCAATTTGTCTGCAAGAATAAAGTTAAATCTGGAAAACAACAAGTTGGATGGAATGATTCCTTGGTGTTTAATCGAAAATGGATCAACGGTTCAATACTTAAATTTAGGAGGTAATAGTCTGGAGGGAAGGATGCCCCAAGGGTTAATCGTCTCGTCTGGCATCATATCCTTAGTGATAAGAAACAATACGCTCAGCGGAGCCTTCCTTCCCTCATTTACCAGTGATACAGCTTTACGAATACTTGATATTGGGCACAACACATTCACAGGACATCTGCCAAAGTCAATTGGGGATATTTCATCTCTTCAAGTGCTGGTGATGAACGACAATCAGTTCAGCGGTAGCATAATTTCAGAAATTGGCGAGCTGGAGCACCTACAGATCTTAGACCTTTCGTCCAACAACTTGTCAGGCTCTATTCCACACAATATTGTATTTTTACAAGCAATGACTGTAGCAAGAGAGGATGCCTATGTGTCGTACAGTGAAGTGACCTATGGGGGTTATGAAATCAGGATGTTTTTTTCTCTTGGTGGACTGGATATGACTCCGAAAGGTACAAAATAACATTACCCATATATTCTATCCACACTTACTCTCATAGATCTCTCCAATAATCAATTGAATGGAAATGTTCCTTTAGATTTTGGAAAGTTGAAGGGGTTGATGTTTCTAGATCTATCCACGAACAATCTAAGTGGAATTATTCCAAATAGTTTGGGGGATATGAGTCGACTTGAAGGGTTGGACCTTTCTTCAAACAAGCTTTCAGGAAATATCCCTTCAGAGCTTCAATCTCTGAGCTATTTGGCATATTTAAATTTGTCCAATAACAATCTTTCTGGAAGTATACCGCTAGGAGGACAGATGATCACATTTGAAAGTACATCATATTTTGGAAATCCAAATTTGCAGGGATGCCCACTTCCAAAGAATTGCTCTTGGCGGGAATTTGCACCTCCTCCTCCTATAAGTGATGGTGAAGATAAAGATGAAGAGGAGAGGGAGCAAATACCGTGGTATGAAATTGGAGTAGGATGGTCGTATGGAGCAGGTTTTTTGGGTATAGTAGTGTTACTGATTTCAGTTAGAGACAGTTGGAGAAAGAAATACTTCAAGGGGGTTGATAATATTTTGAAGTTTTTGTTTCCTTTTCTACGTAATAGGAGATTATGAAGGCTTATTTCTCCACTAGAATTGATTTTTGAGCTTATTTTTGGAGTAGATTATTTAAATCTGAAGAAAAGGGAGAAAAACTATTTGCGTCATGGTTGCATAGATATGCACAAAGTTATTGTTGACCTTCCATTCAAATTGTTGCAGCATTTGACTTGTTCTTATAGCACTGTTTCTTTCTGAGGACATTAATAATAAACGGACAATGGTGGCATGATTTAAAAAACAGAGTATTCCCTTTGATGGCTTACTTGCATTAACTGTTCCTTTTAAGCATGAAAATATTAATAGATATCACGATTCATCTATAATAGTGGGATTTATTCATTGATGTTTTAGAGCTTCTTATTAAGTATTTAAGAAAGTTAAGTGATAAATTATAATTTTATATTAGAAAATGTTATTAATGTTATCTTTAAAAATATTATAATTAAATATTAAAAAGGTAATTTGTATTTTATTTGGTTGATGTATTTTTTGGTGTAATTAATTTGACTTCATCTATTTATATAAAATGTATTTTGTTTTCAATTCACAAATAGATTTGTTAGTTGTTTGTATTAAGAAGTGTGAAAATGTTTGCCATTAGTAATATATGAAAAGTAAATTAGATAATATGACGAAAAAATTCAATTGCATTGGAACTAGATACTAAACTCTATCTAATAATGGTAATTTTGATGCTTCATATCTTATTGATAAATATATAATTGTAAAGGAAGATATAATTTTCCTTCATTAATTTAGGTTGAAAATTTACAGTTGTGTTGTTTAGTTTAATTAAGGGGTTTGGATTAAAAAAAGGATAAATGGATTTTGACTAAAACCTTTCATCTTCCATTGCACTTATGTGTTGAAAGGATTTCAATGAAAACCTTTGACATAAACAATTTACATTTTCTAACTAAAGCACTTTGGTTGAATCCATTGTTTTAGATCAATTTTTCTTAAATACATTTCTTGTAATTAGCCCAAAATAGAAAAATTGTATGCACTTGATTCCTTTCCAAAAATATATTTTTTATAATAAAATTTTATTAATTTTTTTTCTAATAAGAAATTAAATTATATTTTAAAAACATGTGTGCATAAAATTTAATTTTCAAACTATAATACTAAACATAAAACCCTAAACCTTAAACATGTATAAAACCCTAAATTGATTGATAGAAATCCTTCAAAATCCCAAACTCTAGACTATCAATATAAAACCTATACAATGTCAACACTAATCCATAAACATAAATAATAAATCTTTAAATAAATAATTTACAATATTAAATTTCCTATAATTTTTATCTAATTTCTAAGTATCACTTAGATGGTCACTTTCGGTATTCCTATGGGTGGAAATCATTTTATCATGTTTTTTGTGTATAAAATTTAGACCTCTAAAATTCAAGTGTGCAAATCGTAAGTGCCAAAGCCAAATTTTTCATCTTTTATTTTTGATTGAAAACTTGCTTTTGGTATTGCTTCATTGAAAGATTGAGTTGAACGATTTTACATTTTTATTTGTAAAACAATTGCACTTGAGGAGGTATTGCTTGAGTGATATATTGTTGGCTTTAATATGAGATTGTTTGAGAAAATTCAACCCTCAAATAAAGTGTCAAATTCAATGAAAACATTGGTGTTGGTCATTTTGAAATTTTTCTATTAGCTAATTTCTTGGAAATTAGTTCAAAATTATGCATTCTTTATTATTGAAAGACACTTTAAAACCCTTTTCAACAAGATACCCAATGCTAATCAAGTTATGCTTTAAACTAGGAATAAAATACACATCTAAAATAACTTTTTTTCTCCACCACTTAGTTAAAATGTTGATATTTCCTTTTAGCTATGGCCCACTCTATTATCATTGCCCAAAGTAACATTTAATTGTATTGAATTATCTAGAATAGATAAAATTTACAAATACCTCATCTAAATTTAGAATTTAAAAATAATTTTTTTTTTGGACATTCTTAAGCAACCTTGCATGCCAAAAAATACTACCTTGATTTCAATTTTCTTTAGAAAATTTCACACTTTTCTTCTTAAAATCAAATTATTCTTTTCTACACTCATATGCATAATGACCATATTTTTTATAATATTGACATATAATTTGTGATTTCTTATACCTTTTTCTATAAGACTAATTCTAATGGATTTTGGCTACTACCTCTTCCACTTAAATTTGTAGGACCAGTTCTTCCACCTCTAAATGAATTTCTTCCTCGACCCCTATATTTAGATCTCCCTCTACCTCTACCATGAAAAATTGAAACTTGTGAATTTAAAGGTATGCTCCAAACAAGAGATAGAAGAAAAAATAAAAACATGGACATGAGAAATTAGAGAGGCATGGATATCATCTACTAAAAAATGTGATTTTTTTTTCTCATATATAGCCACAACAATTGCCTTAGAATATGTGGGTAAGCTTCTTAATACGTTTTGTACTATTATGTTATCCTTAAGAGTCTAACCATGAAATCTAATTTTATTAACCAAGCCAATAATTTGGGTTAAAAAAGAATCTATAGATTGAAAATTTCAAAATAAATCTTAACATTTACAACTTTATATTTTTTACCTTAGACATTCCTTGGTATGCCCTATGGAGAATATCCCATGCTTGCTTTGATTTATTTTTCACTATGGTACAAACCTTGGGAAAATACTTCCATGCATTGCCTAAAAGACGTTGAAGAGAGCTTTAGAATCCTTCTTTTCATTATCATTAAACACATCCTTCTCTATCCGAGATAATGCATTATATATTGTTGCATCTAAATGGTCAATAAATCCATTCTCCACAAGCTACCATATATCTAGAGAACTAAATAATTCCTTCATTGTGATTAACCCACAAATATAGTTATTGTTACTAAATAGGGTAATTTAAGAACCTGTAATACTTATCCCGAAAGAGGGTTGTCCTAACAGTGCAACGGTTAAGTTGCAAGGGCAACAGTTGGGATGCCTAAGGTTCAAATCCCATAGAGGATGGTGGGAATATACACTGGCACAGGAAGATAGTGGCCTCATTCAGTGCTTGAGGAGAAGGGTAGAAAAATGGACGAGTTTGGCAGGTGCTGCTACGAGGTCAATGAAGGAAGAGTTGAGCCAAAAAGAGATCGCGAGGAAGTTGTAGGTGGTGTTGGCAACATGGCTAGTGTAACTCAATGAACAAAGGGACAAAGGAAGGAGATTGAGAGGCGAAGGCGAGAATGGTGGTAGAGTGGTATGGGGAGAATCAATGGTAGGATGGTGGTAGAGTCGGCAAGAGGAGTAGAGATGGGGGAGCTAGAGGAAGAGGAGAAATGGAGGAGTAGAAAGGAGACGAAGGAGAGGAGGAGAGTGGTAGGAGGATAATCGATGGTAGGATGGTGGTAGAGTCAGTGAGAGGAGTAGAGATGGGGGAGCTAGAGGAAGAGGAGAAATGAAGGAGTAGAAAGGAGATGGAGGAGAGAAGGAGAGGGTGGAGATAGAGGAGTTGGAGGAGAGGAAGAGAGGAGGAAGAGTTAGAGTGGAGATGGAGGAGCCAGATGAGAGGAGGAATAGAGGAGATGTAGGAGGGGAAGAGAAGAGATGAATGATGAGGATGAGGCCCCTCGAATGTGGCCTCACTAGTTCAAAACTTTAGTCAAAAGGGTTCACCCATAAAAAAAATTAACTTATGTCAAAAGAAATGGCATTATTGGCTATTACACTAGATGAAGGAGACAAAGGGAGTAGAGTAGAATAAGGAGAGAAAGGAGAAAAAAACTACTTCTATTATATTGAAATAAACTTGTTACAAATATTTTGATGAGAAATTCAACTCTTTCTCATGTAGATGCAATCCTAACCATTTTTCCATTTTAAGAAAAAATTGATTAACAATTCAAAATATTTTTCTTTTCTCCAATATTCCATAAATTTTTTTTAATTTTCTTCTCTATTACAAACTACTAACAGAAAAAAAAAATGACTAAAATTATTTGACCAAGTCCATGTGATGGAGAGGTTGTCCATAAAAATAGTATCAGGACCCCCAAAAAATAAGAGAAATAGAACATAGGGAAGCAAATGGATCATATAAATTTAATGTTGCACTATTATGAGATTCAAAAGAGCCACAAAGAAAATAGGACAAGAGATAGTAAAATGTGGTTGGAATTAGTGATTCCAACAATTTTAGACTCTCCTAATCTCAACCTTTCACCTATTGGTGAAGCACTTCTAGTTTATTTTCTAGTCTTTATATGAATATTTGTACTTGCTAGAAATTAGGATCTTAGGATACTATCAATTGGAAACAAGATATAAAATAAATAAAATCACAATCATAAAAGCATAGGTTTTACATATTACACAATATATACATGGGGAAAACCTTTTCGGATAAAAAATCTCATAAAGCATAATTTTATTAAAACACTTCCATAGAAAAAACCTATGGAACAATTCTCCTTAATTCCACATGGCCAATAATACCTCATGTGCATAGTGATATAACTCATTATCAATCTCTAAATTCTATATATCACTCAAATGAGAGAGAACAACCTCAAATATAGGAGATAGGGTGACATAATACTTGAATGGATATTAGTCACACCTATTCAACAACCACCATTCATAAATAATTAGTAATCTAATATTATTAGACTAAATATTTCAAATGGGATATGCTTAATAAGCACACAATATATAAGGTTGTATAACCTTATATTAAAATATTATATAAATATTATAAGGGTATGACCCCTAATAACATTATTTTCTAACATCCCCCCTTAATGTTTTGATTAGATTAAAACTAGAAGGGCCAATGTACATTAAAAAATAGGCATAGAGGAAAATGAGGAACTCATGAGCAGTGAGAAGTCCAAAACAGTAAACAAAAACTAAAGCTTAAATAGTTCAACGAGCAATAAAACAACCAAAAATAATCCACAGAGCCGAGACTAACACATAACCACAAGATACATACAGGTCTCCCAACAAATTGAGACCAATGATTGCATTCCATTCCTAAGACAAGAATTGGAGCTTCTTTTCGAAAGTCACATGCCCCCTTAATGTTAATAGGGGGCATCACATGTCAATTTTTATTTAAGAAAAGTACCTAGGTAATGTAGGTCTTCTTCTATAGTGATAAATAGGGAAAAAAATATATGCCAAAAATGAAATTCATATATTCCAGACTACATGAAAGTCATCTTGTCGTAATTTATAATCCTAGTGTTTTAAAAATGATGTTATATATGAGGTCTTATAAATATTTTGATTGGAGCCCAGGTCTCCTCAATTCAATCTCATCCTAGGTTCATTACATAGTTCCCATTGGACTTAATACAATGTGCCCATAAAGAATTAATACAATGCTTAATTATAAGTGGAAGATTTACAAAGAGAAGAAATTTAATAAATTCTTGTAGGACTTTATAGTGTAGGAATATCTCTACATGTCATTCCTCCTTTGTGTTTGTTGTTCCATGAGGTATTTGGGGAATGATGATGGTTCCAAGCTCTTTATATCATTGTACCAAAGAAATACATTGATCTTGAGTTCGTGGATCTCTTATGTGTTATCTTTGGATTGGGGGCCACCTCCTTTTTCATGACATAGCTTTATTTGGAAACATATGTTTGGCATATGGCTTTCCAAATAAGCTTGGATGGACCTTTAAACAGTTGACATATATCATTTCTACTTTAAATTAATTGCTTAGCTCATGGTATTTAGCAATTCCTTTAAAGTGGGGGCATACATTGGCGTTATTTTAACATTGACATTGGCATTGATATTATTGGTCCACTTTTGTTCAGAGAGGTTGAACTTAGTGGAGTGTTGCTATAGCATTGATAATATTGTGACACCTTATCAAATTTATCAGGGAGTATAACTTTTGGTATGGTTTATGTATGGAAGACCTATAGACCTAGCATGACTTTTTCATCTACCCCCTTTTTGTAGGTACACACATGTAGACCTAGTGCGTGTTTCTCATTGTTTTTGACAAACAATTGAGGCTTGATCCATTCTAGTTGGACAAACATTCAAGGCTTGATACATCTTTCATTCTTGCATTAACGTTGATATTGTATGCTTGTGTATCTTGTCTTGCTGCATGTATCTTACACATCTTATGTGTCCCTATGTCCTTCTATTGGTTTTCCATGGGATCTTGGATCCCATCTTGGATCCCAGGGTCTTGATCATTCTCTTTGATCTTTGACATCCTATCTCATCAAAATTGGTATGTACTTAAACCTATCTTGACACATAATTGTCTACTTTGGTGAGATTTTGAGTGTAAGCTCATACTCTCACTAAAGTGGGAGCTAAATGTAGTGTAGGAAACTATATACCTTTACAATTTCACACTTCTCTTGGGTCTGTTAACTAATTGGACTTAATTAAGCTTCTAACTACCTACATTATGCATTCCAAAGCCTTATTTATCCTATTTTTCAAAAGGGAAATAAACATTTAATTAATACAATTAATAATGGAATCACATTGAAGAATGAGTGCCCTAGACTTAAATGGGTCCTCCTTAAGTGTCATTTCCCATTGTTAAATATTTTTTTGGTATTATTTTAATGATTCGAAATTCATATGCAATTTTTTTCTTTTGGAATCTATTTTTTAGGAAATTAGGTAAACATTATAAATATATATAGTTATTTCATCATTTGAAATCTAATACTTTAAAAGGAGAATAAAATGACATCAAGGGATCAAATTCATGAACCAATATTATTGTCAAGAGCATTCAAGAGCAGATTTATCAATCATTTGTTGCAGCAAATCAAGATCTTTATCATCGTGCATCAAAGTTCATGTGCATTCATGTAATCTTGTGAAGGCTACTATGCATTATTGATCCTAAAGCATCCAAGCATTTTCAAGTGTCCAATCAATCAAGCAAAGCAAGATCAGTCCTTAGAGTGATGTGTGTGACTTCAATCCTCTAAGGAAAACCATTGAAGGTTTGGTGAGGTATAAGAAAGTATTGTTTCATTCATCATTTCCTTCTATTGTCATTATTTGTTTATCAAGATTTAATTACCAAACTTGGGGTTTGACCAAGGAAAACCACCATTCAAACAAAAAAAATCTTCCTCTTTATGTATATGCAGATTATAGGTTGAACAACGATTGAAGATCTTGAAGAGAAATTTTTCATTATTGCATTGTTTGCATTCATTTTCATCAAATCACAAAACCTCAAGTGCAAAATGTATTTCTGATTTTTCAATAGTGAAACCTATATAAAACACCATCTCTGATGTTACTAGATTAGGTCCACCTTACTTTACAAGCCCCATAAATTTAATGTGGAAGTGTATATAAATAAAATTTACAACATTAAATTAGGACAAAGTTAGGTTCATTTAGCTTTAAAAGGGCCCAAGACCTAATGTGGATGTGTAAGACTCATCACAACATTGGATCAAGGCATTATCAAGTTCAATTTATCATTAATTATATTGCCATATCATGTTTGAAAATGTACACGACAAAATTTTTTGACACTGCAACTCTATAGGCTTTGATGTCGATATTTTATACTCCCCAATGAAAGTAAATGTAAAATATAAGTAAACCCAATCACCAACCAATAGTGAATTCATAATATCATTAGCATTGGAAGGTGATTATTCAAATTTTGAAGATGGAATCAAAGTACTGAGAGAATTTGAAAATTTATGCCCAACATGGGCATGTAAATAAATTTCTTCATTTTCTTTAATCATATATGTCTTGTTATTATAAGCATATTTCATTGTACGGTTAATAGTAGATGGGACTCTCTTCATGGCATGAATCCACAACCCACTAAGAATAATATAATATAAAAGAGGGTTAGGAATGACATGGATATGGGTAGGTAAATTCACAGGTACTACCTTGATGGGTAGTGTAATCATACCCATCAGTTTCCTACCAATAATATCAAAGCCACAAATAGAAAAATCATTATGTTTTATAAGAGTTTCATCCAAACTAGGTTTATGTAAAATGTAAATTTCACAAACACTAAGACCTAATCTATTATCAATAAGAGTGTGCATCTATTTTTTTTTTTATTAGTGACAACAATATCATTAGATCCTCACATTGCTTTTGAATCTAAGAAGGAGGTACCTCACTTTGGTGGAAAATAATATAAAGGTTTGTGTTATTCCTACTATCTGTAGTGTTAGAAAATGTCGTCGGTGATATTTTCACACTTGTTTGGGCCCTCCTTGCTGAATTGAGCCTCATGGTGCCTTGATTTAGTGTTCTAATGTGGTTGACACATTCACATTACGTCTTGGGCCCTTGTGAACTAATGGATTTAAATGGTACCTTGCTAAAGTGTTGTGAAGTGTTGTGACACACTTTCACACTTTTCTAAGGTCTTATTAATTGATTTTACCTAATAAACCTCTTTTTAATATTAATATTTCATTATTTTAAAGTGTTGTAAAGTGTTGTAATACACTTTCACACTTTTCTAGGATTGTAGTTAATAATTGGGATTTATTATTTTTTAATTGGCCCTAAATTGCATCCACAAGCCTTAATTTATGTGTATTTTTTAGGATAATCCCAAAAAAATCATTTAAAACATCAAAATCCTAAAAACCCACCTCAAAAAGCTAAGGTGGGACTCGTTCACCATTCTGGGTGAATGAGTCCCCTTTGGTGTTACCCATTCGTCTAGGGTGGTGAATGAGTCCCCTTAGGTGGGACCCATTTTCCTAGGGTGGCGAATGAGTCCCATTTAACTAAAAATCAAAATTAATTCAAATTTCTTTTGGTATTTTATTCTCCTACATCTAATGTTGGCTCGTAGTCTTGGAATTTTAGGAATTCTTGCCTAATTGAGTATAAATACAAGTCTCTTTCACTCATTTTACACCTAGCAAGTTGAATGAGAATTCTTATAAAAAATTTGAGTTCACAAGAGCATTCAAGCATTCACAAGAGAATTCAAGTGTCTTTAAGAGAAGATTGTCAAGAATTTTAGAGGATCATTCAAGCATCAATCATCATGTCAAAGATTTCATGCATCATGTTTGTTATTGTGCTAACAATTGTGATGTAGGGTTTTTTGATTCAAGCAAGAATCAAGAGCTACATCCATTGCAGCCATCTCAAGCATATTTGCAGCACTTTATTACAAGGGTTTGGTGAGTTGCAACATTATCATTTGTTCATTTATCCTTCTCCATTCTTACTTGATTTCATTTCAAGGATTGATTTCCAAAATGGGGTTTGACCAAGGCAAACCCCTATCTAATAACCCCCCAAAATTTTTCCCTCTCCTTTTTCTATGATTTTTAGGTCTAGGTTACAAATTTCCTAAGGAGAAAGATTTGAGAAAAAATTTCAAGTCATTCAAAGTTGCCAAAGTTGTCATCAAGCATTGAAGATACTTGGAGATCACCTACAGGTTGGAAATTATAGTTTCGGATCCGAAAACCAATCAGGAAGGACAAAGTAGACAAATGAGATCATGATTAGACTTTTAAGCTTTAGAAATGCCTAATTGGAATGATTCGCCACTTCTGGCAAATGAGTCCCAGTTCTAGTTAAATTTCAAGCTTTTGTAGATTTGGATACCTTTTTGGTGGATGTATGTTCTTGCAAAATTTTCTAGAAAAAGTATTGATTTACCTAGATGTTAGAGTTATCATACATTAGCTAATAATTAATTAATCTTTAATTGATTATTATTCTAATTTATTCTTTTCACTTAAGCTAAACTTAGGATTGCTTTATTAGTTGAGTTAATATTAGATCACTATGTCTCATCTCAGGTGATGTTGACACTTGTCATGATCTGATCCCTTTCTCATTTAGGGCTTTTCTCTTATAAGCATTCAACCCTCTTTGTAAATATCTCTCAGATATTATCTATAGCATTCATATCTTCTTGAAAGTCTCTTGCTATAGCTTTTCCTTTTTGATGAATATTGCACATATTATTTTGCTGATCTCTTGCATGGAAGTTGTACTTATTTGTTATTTGATACTGTGGCTCATGGTTTTGTGCTTGTTTCACAATTCTAACATGGTATCAAAGCATGGATCCATCAAACCCCTTCTCTATTTATGATATTTTTTTCATCAACAAGGGTTGCACGCTTTAGATCTGAATCCCATTTTCTTTCTTTGCAAATTTTGGAGGTGGGCATTTTTTGAGGCATTTTCATGTAAAAAGGACCTCGTCGTTGGATGCAGAGCTGTCAAGAAAGTCAAATTTGGCTTTTGTTTGTCAGATCCATGAAGGTTTGAAGAAATTTTTTTTTTGCCAAATCCAAGGGGTGCCTATTTTTTTAGGGCATTTTGAGCCCAAACATACCTCATCATTGTGTCTAGAGAAGCCAAAAACCCTAAGATCGATTACCAAATTGTCGAATTCTGAGTCGGGAGTCTATGAGGAATTTTTTTTTTGCCAGGAAGGTCATTCGGTCTTCCCAACACGCATATTGAGGTAATTTTTTCAAAAAAAAAAATCACTTTTTGTCCCTGCGATTAAAAAAGTCATATTTAAAAAAACAAAAAATTAAAAAAGCCTTTAATGCAATGCATGTTTTTTTTTCCATTGTAAAAAGTTGTTTTTAAACAAAAAAAATTTGTGCCACATATTTTGGGGGACCCACCCACCTACCATGGCAAGGTGGCAGCCCCATGGGTGGTACCATGGGGTACTGCCCCCCTACCATGTGCAAGGTGGCAGCCCCTTGGGACCCACCCAATGGCAGTGGCCCAAGGGCCCAATTTTTTAAAATTCTTTTTTTTTTATGTATTTTTTTAAAAATAAAAATATAAATTTTTTAACTGTTTTAAACTTTTAAAAAACTTGTTTTTAATATATTTTTATTAAAAATATTATAGTTTTTTCTAGTTTTTTTTAACTTTAAAATGAAAAGCTAGGTTTTTGTAATTTTTTTTGCAAAATAATAAACATGCAGCCAAACTGGAGATTTATTTTCCCCTGCACTGCTAAATTTGGCAGCTCTCTATATTTGGTGGAGTTTTTGCTAAATTTTGTGGAGGTTTTTTTACCCTTCTCAGTCCCTCTCTATTGGGCTTTTTAGTTTTGCACCTCAACTTGCAGAGGCCATATCTTGGCCATATGGTGTTCTTTTCGCATGCAATTTTTTTTGAAATGGGGTGAAATTTCACCTATAGTTTTGACTTCTAGTTTTTTGAAGAATTATATTTTCTCAGTGCTGTAGTTGTTCAGTTCTTATTTTGGACACTTCGACGGGCCATATCTTCTATATCCAGACACATTTTTGGGTGCCATTTTTTGAAAGTGCATTTTTTTTTGTGTACTTCATCATGGTGCTACCACTTTCCTCTTTTTTTTGTCATAGAATTTTAATTTTAGCATGTAGTCCTTTTTTTTGATATTATGGGCTCACATTGCATGTACTTATCTTATGTAAACACACTGAAATAAAGTGCCACAACAGGTGTATTATGGGATCTTGCACATCACTTTGTGCCTTATTGTACTCGCACTATGTTATAAAGTTCCATGGGGGTTGATGTTTGTCTTATTTTTCCTTCATACCTTTCTCATGTGTGTGTGACTTTTGTTTTCACACCCTTTATATCTGCTTATAATTTCTGTAGATATCAAAATTTGCAAATTTGGTTAAAAACTAAAACACATACATCTTGTTAGCATGATTAGTATAACCAAATACAAATCCAATGTCTTCATAAAATAATACTACATTCTTCAAAATATTAGCAAATGACAAAAAAAAATCCTAACATGTAAAGAAGACATGAAGTATATCTATCCTATGGTGGATTGGTGCAACTTAGTTGTGTAGGAAGCTGCCCTTTCCCAATCTTTGATAAGCAAGATTGCCAAGATGATAGAGATAGACAATGAGATGCTATCAGCTCAAGTTACCTATAGTGGAGATGCTTTCAAATGTGGATGATGAAGAGCAAGATTGATTCTCAAATGAAGAGAGTAACCTTGCATGAAGTGTGTTACTGTTTGAAGGAGAGAAGCCTTCAACTTATAGTTGAACTTGAAGAGAGGAGAGGTCAAATTGATGAATGTGGGATCATTCATTGACCAATGACAAGATGCCACTTGTCAAGGTGTGAGAGGGTGAGGAATGAGCAAGTCTTGTCCAATGTGCCAATTTCAAATTTGAATTTGCATGAAATGACATGAAAGGTGCATTAAATGCCAAGTTTGACTTGTGCAAGAGACATGTGTAAGAGCATTTAATGCTTTGTTGGAAGGGACAAATCCTTTGGAGGGAAGATCCAAATTGGAAGAATATTCCAACTTGATTCCCTTTTGAAATTAATTAGAAGAATTGATAAATCAAATAATTGATTTATTGGTGCAAGTGGGTGGGTTAGTTGAGAGTTTAGATTTGACTCTAGTTGAGTCAAAAGCTAGAGAATGGTAATCATGATTAGAACTTAATTAATTTAGATTAATTAACTTGGGGGATTTTAGGGATTTGATATTTGATTTATCAAATCAAATAAGAAGAAATTTAGGACTTAATGAAATAATTTGATTTATTTAATTAAGTCTGATGAACATTAGGGATTTAATCAATAAAATATTTTAATTGATCAATAGAAGAAATGAATGTTAATTAGAGCAGAATGCATGATCCATGATG
The DNA here is from genome assembly GCA_007115665.2 of Sequoiadendron giganteum. Taxonomy (NCBI): domain Eukaryota; kingdom Viridiplantae; phylum Streptophyta; class Pinopsida; order Cupressales; family Cupressaceae; genus Sequoiadendron; species Sequoiadendron giganteum. The sequence goes on from CM021107.1 coordinate 603,419,777, forward strand.
TTATTTTTGCATGTCTACATTTTTCCCCTCGTTGAAGCAATGTACTTGTTGCATTGGTTCAAAGAATGATGTTGCTGATAACGAAATTTAAAAAAATTCAGATTTTTCGGATGCCCCAACGAAAATAAGTACATTAGTACATTGCCCCTTCGAGAGATCGAGTGAAAAGATTCAATTTGAGGTGGATCTCACGACAAAGAGGTTCAAAATGGATGTATGGATGGTGAGACTATATAATATATATGATAATGATGATGTAAATGAGATGTTTGGAAGATGCTTAAAATAACAAATCTATATTATTTTAAACATGTTAAATGATTATGCAATGCATGTGAGATGGATGAGATGGATGATGTTGTCCTATAATGATATGACATGATTATGCAAGATGAGAGGATGAATGCAACATGGATGCAACATGGATGCATTGTTAGCGTGAAAGAGGATAGAAGAATGAGAGGGATCAACCCTTAAATTCAAGAAGATGAAGAAGTCCAAGAAGTCCTCTAGTCATCGAGACTTTATTGGATATGATGATGAATGATGATGATGTGTTGCTTATCCAGGGATGGGAGATATAAAGAGCATACCTTTCTTTATGTTTGATAACACACATACGTGCGATGCATCAAGGTATTAAGAACCAGGATGGCATTGTGCCTAGTGTGATGGACTTTGACTCAACAATCAGATAGGAGTGCTCTTGTTCACACTTGACATACGGAAACCTTGCTACGACGGACCCAACAAAGCAAGTATTTGCCAAGTTATTTTACAAAGGAATCCAACAAGCATAATAGATAAAAAGATAATGATCATTGCCCCATTCCTTTCTCTCTAAACCTATTTTGTTTAGGCATCATTGAGAGGTCCTTGGAATGAGCACAAAATAAGATAAGTCAAAAAGACCAAGATAAAGTAAACAAACAAGCTAATGTTCTTTATACCGCTAGCCAAGGCTAACTGTTGTGGGGTACCTGATGCTTATGTCCATCGTGGGAAAGCTTCATCCTAGGACATGTAGTGATCAGGGTTTTGATGGGGCTGATTTGGGTGATAAGCTATTGATACTCTGAGTTGACCAACTTGCTGACTTACTGACTTAGACTTTTGAGACTTTGACGATTAGGGAGTTCACTTTGGAACCTGCTAAACCTGCTTCTGACTGACTCACCAAAGGGTGAAAGCGACAATTGACTTTATTATGAGCAATGACAATCACAGGTGAAAGCGAGATGAGACGAGTGCACCATTTTGAGTTTTTCAAATGTTTTGAGGCTATTTTTGGAATTTTGAGATGTTTTACAAATGTTTTTGGTATTTTCAAGATTTTTCAATGTTTTGGTATTTTCAAGATTTATGACGAACAGACTAACTTAAAGACCTATCCTAGGGGTCTCGAGAGCTGATCCATAGATTAGCCTTGCCTACATTATACACATAGAGACCCCATAGTTCGACTGACAAAAGATTCGACTTAATGCAAAGATGGATGGGCAAATGAATTGCCAATGTGACAAACACCTAAAGGACTGACCTTAACTGTAAAATAGATGGGCAACTGGATTGCCAATGCGACGGACGCCTAAAGGACTGACCTAAATGTCTCGGGGGATGATCAAAGATCAACCTTGCCTATGTTCAAGCTCAGAGATGACATAGTTCAACAAGGTGAAAGACTGGTTAGACTAAATGATGAATTTTGAAGATTTTCTGATATTTCGACATGTTTTTGGATTTTTGATGATTTGGATGTTTTTGATTTTTTGATTTTTTGAATGTTTTTGAATTTTCGCATGATTTTGACAATTTGGATATGGACATATGATGATATCAATGCTTTGTTTTGGGATTTTGTTGAAAACCAAGCTTAATGTTGATCAATCAGATTGATGGATTGATAGTTTGACTAAGTGTGTTAAGTCAAACAAAAGTGATAATGCACTTGTAAATTGTAGGAAGTTGTGTTATCCCAGAGTAAACTTGTACAGAAAGGATAATTTGGCTAGGTGTGTTAAGCCAAATGAGGTGATTATGGATTTGATAATTTGGCTAAGTGTGTTAAGCCAAACAGAGTGATAATGGACTTGTAAACCCAACGAAGTTGTGTTATCCTAGAGTAAACTCATGCAAAAAGATGATAGTTTGAATAAGTGTGTTAAGTCAAACAAGGTGATGATTGATTGGATTCGATTGATCAAGATTGATGAAGCTTGAATTGGAACAAAATTATTTTGATGATTTGAGGTGATGCTAATGTGCACATTAGATGTGACTGATATTGATTATTGGATTGATGTTCGACAAAAGATAGAGCATGATAAGGAATGTCTTCTTGTCAAAATATGCCATGGGCTAGTGATTTGGATTTTTTGGCTCACAAATGCTTTGACCAAGTTGATTTCACATTTTCCAATGTTCGGATCACCACATAAGTGTGAAGATATAGATCAAGATTTATTCCCGAAGTGAGATGTAAATATCTGCCCCTAGTGTCTAGCAATGTTTGAACGGCCATGGGTGGATTCTTGGACGAATGGATATGGATTATCTTGTGATAAGATAAGGGTGTTCAAATAGAGATTCTCATTCAGATAATGATTCAAGGCTCAGATAACACTGGGTAGGATGTGATCAATGAAAATGACCCATGTCAAGATGTTCACCATAAACAAGTGTAAAGTATGCTCCAAAATTTCATCAAGATTAAGATACCTTGTAGTATGGATGCAAATGGATGAAAATGGATTGGAATGTTGGCTTTCTTATGGATGTGATAAGATGCTTTCTTCTAAACTGGTGCATGTAGATGCTCGATTCTACACATGACACTTATTTTCCAGGTTTTCATCATGGTACCTGCCCAAAGCGCCACCGAAATGGTTTTCGCTAGATGACGATTTTTCTCTTTATTGTTTTCAATCCTTTTTCTGATTGTTTTTTGGATTTTTTTGTATTTTTTGATTTTTTTGTTGTCGCCAAGATGCCTGTTTGCTAGGTTTTCATCAAGGTGACCATTTTTTTCAGGACATTTTTTTTGATTTTTTTTTGTATTTTCTTAGAGATTTTAAGCTGATGTTGAACCACCTGGTGGTGTTGATGTTGATGCTTCTATCATAACATGCCATCGGTATCCTGCTTGAAGAAGTTTCCTTGCCAAGATACGTGCACTTGAAAGCAACTTTTGAGAAATTTGTTCTGCTTTGCTAATACCGGAGTTAACTCTGTCTTTATGTGCACATCGCGATAGGGTGCCTTCTAAATCCTTATGATGAAGGGTCATTTCCAACACATGGTCAATGTGAGAATTGGATATTATGCATGGAGGTAGGGATGGTGTGTGTTTAGGAATAAAAGATGGATTGGTCGATAGTTTGAAACCTTTGACTCTCCAAACTTGGGAAGATGAGCAATAATGAGTGGATATGGAAGTGTGCATGGAATTAGGACCAACTACTCGATACACTTTGTATGTCGGTTGAGAAGCACATTTTCTCTTTTGTGGACTTATTTGATGGATACTTTTCCCTTTTTGATTTTTCCCCATAGTTTCTTTGACTGATGGAGTTTGTTAGGGATAGTCATTCTTTGTATTTTTTGGTATCCACTTGTATTTGATTTGTCCATTATGCTTCTTAACTTCTTTTGATTTGATAATGTTCTTTGTGCTTTGATTCAAAACCTTATTTTGATGTTGGTCCCAATTCGTGAATGGGGTGATGGGTGGATGAAGATTTATGACATGGTGGGTTGTAGTATTGGCATTGGTTTCATCATAAGGATTCTTTGTGCTCCATATGTTGATGCTTGCTCGAGACAAAGTTCCCCCAGTTTTGTGGAAGTATCACTGATATGTTTATATTCCTTGATTGTTGAATAACCAAGGCCTTGATGCTTAGGATTTTTAATAATCTGTACTAGTTTCAGGATACCCTGTTCATGTAGGCCTAATCCTCTACCTTGATAATTCATCTGTTGAAACATTTTATTTGCAAAAATATATGATTTACCTTGGAAACAAGGTGTTAATCCTTCTTTTCTCTATGGTGGATCTTCAAAGGTGCTAACTTATTCATTGATAAGATAGCTTTCTCTAAGAAAGGTAAGTGATCCAACTTTATAAGTGATAGGATCCTTTGCATGTGGGATGACTTCCTAATTGATATCCTTAGCTTGATTTTGTGATATATCATATTGTAATGCTTCTTCAAGAAGTGTTGATGTTTCATTGTCCTTGTAAAATTCTTCCTCATGATTCATTCCTGATATGCTTTCATATGATGTTTCTGATTTGCAACTTCTATAGAAGCCTTCTTCATGACTCATTTCTGATATGTCTCTGCATTTCTCTATACTTTGATCATGTCTACAAATTTTAAGAGTAGGAGACTCTTGTACCTTGGTAATGATGTCAAGAGTATCAGAATCTTGTTTGAAATGACGATCATCTACGTGTCCATCCAAAAAAAGCATCTCATGGGTAGATGAAGGAATATGTGCTATATGGATATGATCATCATTTGCGACATCTTGTATAGATAAAAGAGTGCCCATTAGATCATTGTAGTATCTTGGATACAAGAATTCTTGATCTTGACTAATTCTGGAATTACTTTCGACATGTTTTGGATCAATTTCTTGACATGGGTCGATTTCAAAGGGTGGATTGCTTATAGTGGGTTCTTGGACATCGTTCTTAGGCATGGAAAGTGGCTCAATATACTTTTGATCTTTGAGTGGATTTGGATCAAATATTGAGCTAGGGGTTCCTTCAATATCTATAACCATGAGGTCAAAGGATGTCAATATGTCGTTGGAAGGGCCATTGCTAGACCTTGATGGAAGATTTTGATCATGCTTTGGAATACGTTCTTGAGATATGTCCTCTAACTCATAAGTCGATGTAGAGACATTTTTGATATGATCATTGGTGGATGGATTGTAGATTATGTCAATGGGATCAAATAATTGTTAGACATCTTGAAATAGATCACTAAAAAGTGGCTCTTGATGAATGTTGAGTTGATCACTGGATGGGGTAGAAGCATCTTCAAGATTTTGAACATTGTTTTCAAAAATTATGGAAGAGAGATTACCAATGTCTTCAACCATAGGATCAAGTGATGTTGATATTTCTTCATTGTTGGGCATCGTTGTTGAGTTTTGATCATGATTGGAAAGTGGCTTTTGGGGTGTGTTGATTTGATCATTGAATGAGATGGAAACATCTTCAGTGTGCTCCTTAATGGATAGACCTTGATCACTATTTTCAACAATTGCAGTGGGAATCTGTTGCAAGCTTTGTTGTGTGAGTAATGCATGTGTTTGCTGTTGAGCCAACAATGCTTGTTGTTGGGCTTGTTGTTGAGCTACTTGTTGATGCACTTGTTGATGGATTGCTTGCAATAATGCCCGAAATTCTGCTTGCCCCTATCGAGCTTGGTGTTGGGCTTGAGCTTGAGCTTGAGCTTGTTGAGCTACTTGAGCCACTTGCACAACTTGTGCAGCTTGTTGGGCTTGGAGCGCCTTTTTGCGGGAAGCTTCTTGAGCGGCTTGCAACATGATGGAGAATGAATTTTTCATGTTGTATTTTGGGGGTGGTGGTGGTGGTGGTGGAATGGGAATGGTGTTGACCGTTGGGATTGCTTGGATGGTTGCCACTTGCTATTGCGATATCGATGACAAAATGGGATGATTTGGTGTGATGTTTTGATTCAGCATTATAGGTTGACTTTGAACATTTTTGTGGTTAAGAATCATATTGCCTTGATTTAGGTAACTTTGATTTTGCATGGTGTTACCTTGACTTGAATCAACATATGGAGTTGCCAATATACTGCTAGGATTTTGAACAACATTAGGGGGATTTGCAAGCATATCTATCCCAAAGTTCACCAAGTGTGGATTTGAAATGATCATGTTTGGTAAAGTTGTACTTGGCAAGTATGGATTTGGTGGGATAATGTTGTTTGGAAAACTCATGCATTGAGCGTTTGGTTGATAGATTTGCATATTTGGACTTTGATTTAAATCTATCATTGGGAAAGGTGTTCCAAACTTTAGATTGGGCATACTCACATTCGTATCGTTGAAGCTTGGAGGAGATAATGATGCCATGTTTGAATTGCATAAATGTGAGTTTCGATAATCAATTGACATTGTGAGACTTGGATAGTTTGGTTGACTTGAATTTCTCATGATGGATGAATCAATTTTATATTCCATGTCCCTCTTGTGTTGAGATCGAGTTTGAACCATAAAATGAAGATCAATTTTCAAGAATGTAAGAGATGAACCTCTAATTCTTTAGATCGGTCTAAACCTTAGGTTCAAAGAAGCAAAGAACTAGGATAATAGAAGGATCAAAGTGATGACAAGGATGAGATAAATGAAAGATGAGTGATATGGATGAATGGAACTCTTAAAGAAACTTTGAAGGAAATGCTAAAATTTTTACGACTTTGATTGATCGTGATTGGATTGATAGTTTGACTAAATGTGTTAAGTCAAACAAGAGTGATAAATGTAATCGTAAAACTCTAGGAAGTTGTGTTATCCAAGAGTGAACTCCTACAAGATGGTAGTTTGACTAAGTGTGTCAAGTCAAACGAGGTGATGATTTGATAATTTGGCTAGGTGTGTTAAGCCAAACAAGATGAACTCGTAAACCCTAGGAAGTTGTATTATCCAAGAGATAACTCGTGTATAGGATGATGGTTTGACTAGTTGTGTTAAGTCAAAAAAAGTGATTTGATTTCGCCTAGAAGTTTAGCATAACAAATGTTTACAAAGTTTCCAAGAGTTGTTGGTGAGGTGATTTTTGACTGATTTTGATGGTTGAGAGATGGATGAAAGTGATTGAATTTGATCCTAGACTTGACCTAGAATAACACTTCTACTTACACGACCTCGGTGTTGAAGAACATGCTATACTTCTTATGGGAGGAATGCAAATCTTTCAAAATTTTTGGGATTCTGCTGATAGTAAAACTCATACAACTCAAGATCTCAAGACGCTCCTCATGCATTTTCAGAATAAGATTTTTGACCTTTGGTTTTGGGATTTTGAACTTGCAGGAAATCATGTTAGAAAACACATGTGTAATCCAATTTGTCTTTTATCTTGTCCTAGTGAATTCCTTTTACCAACACACTTGCTTGATTATATTTTCACATTGAATGTCTAATGTCCCACTTTCGTTTTCATTCCACAAGGTCCATTATGTGGAAATCAAGGAAATTAGGGAAAAAGTTTCCTAGGTTTATCCTTAGTGAAAACAAATGATGAGAGAATTCGAGCACTTAGTAACCTCTAAGGATATGATCCCTAGGGAAAGCAAGAGTACTCAAATTCGTCAAGGATATTTGTTTCCTCTAAGGTTTTTGAAATTTGAGGCTCTTGTGAATGTCTATTTTTCAATCGTTTTGACAACCAAGCAATGTATTTCTTCCCAAACACTTTTACAATCCTAGGATGATGAGGCAATATCTTGTTGGGTTCCCACTTGGATAAATCGAGCTATGCATATCTTGTGCGAATGGCTAAATGCTTGACCACACTAGCTCCCCTCCACGACAATCACTTATTTGGGTCAGCCAAGCATTAGTACCCATGAATCTCCCATGGCATACTTTCCATTTCCAGAACAAGATTGCATGTATAATGTGGGGCGGCTTCAAAGGACATGACCTTTTGCACCAAGAAGATAGACAAGGTTTTGGCCTTTTTCTAAACAAAGGGTTCTACTTCGGGCATTTCGTTCGTGGGGGATTATCCAACATCGGCGAGAGTCCATTATTGTCCATCCCATCGAAATAATCCTCGTGATATTGGCCTTTGTTCCAATATCCACACTTATATCCCGGGTGGAAGTCGCTTGGCTTTGGCGTGTTCCCGGTCGGGTTGTTCCCTTGGGTGATTAATTTTTCCCACAAGGCAGGCCCTCTAAGATAAACAAAAGCAAGTAAACATATTCATATTTCGATCAACCTTCGTTTAGAAATAAAGGGAGAACACTCGCAATAAGTTTACTCACACTCACAAAGTGTTTTGTTCAATTTTATAATGCCCAAATTGAAGTGTGGAGGCAATGTCTTTTACAACTTAACATCACCAAAATGCTTTTGATCCTCAAGATCGCTGTGAAGCACTAGAGAAGCATATACGCATTTTAAGTGATGTTAATTTGTGAAAAGGATTACAAAATATGACAAACACTTGTTCATTTTAAATCCATAAAGCAATGATGAATTCGTTTTAAAAGCACCAAAATGAAATGTGAAGTTTTGCCTTGTTCAATTTTAAGTCCAAATTGAAATTCTAGTAAGTGTTTCTAAGGTTCAAATTTTAACCAATTTTGAAAAAGAAAAACACTCACTAATTAATTTTAAATCCAAATTGAAAGGTGATTTGGTCCAAAACAAAAAACGAAGGCAGGAATTGGAGCTCTAGATTGTGACAACAAGCATTAAAAAATGCTTTTTGTTAAGTTCAAATTTTGTTTGAATGTTTAATTATCCAACTAAAATCTTCTTTGATTTATCCTCTTTGATGCAAAGTAGCTGTGGAACAATAAAGAAACAATGATTAGAATGCTAAAAATCAGATTTTTTTAGGAATTTCAAAGAAGCCATATGATCAAAGATAATTAGGTAGCAAGATTAAATGACATCATGTTTGATATATCAATTCATTTTCTAAGCATGAAGAACTAATACAAGATTATATCTTTAGATTTAATCAACAAATTTCACCCTCCTTTAGAAATCTGCACCCAATATCTTGAAGTTAGCAAAGTATAACCAATCACCAGTCAACAACTTCAAGTTAGAAAATGATTTTTATTTTCACTTTTCTTTCTGAGATGCATCTCCTATTTCATTTTTTTGTTTACTCTGGCGGTACCTTGTAGCTTTGAATTTATTCATTTTTCACCAATTTCAAAGTAATGCATATATAAAACAAATGGCCACCGACTACAGATTGTAGTTAATGGAAATGGGACGGGCGGTTTAAATACTCAGGCCTGTACAAATCTAACAAGTTGTAACCAGGCTTTAAATGTTTTGACAGGCACATTATCTATTTGATGGGACACCTCAAGAAGTTACCAACAATTTTAGAGTTTTATCGGCCAATGCTCAAGATAGCAAATGCTAAGATGGCAAGTGAGGATAAAGGCGAACTAAGTTACAGATTAGTGTCCTGTGCAACACGAGGCTTCTATTTACTCGAAGTAGCTTTGAAGTGTATCTGTCATAATTTCATTGGCACCCACAAGGCTATGACAATGAACCAGGCTCCTATATAGGTAAAAATTCACCCTACGGAACCAATGGGAAATAACCAATTTTCATAGCTTGCAAAGGATAATCTCAACTACATCAAAGGCTTCCTTAGAAACTCCCTCACCTCAAAGGCTGATTAGAATCTCTGATAGAAGACAACGACAACAATTTAATAATGTATCTGACAAAGGCGGTCAATAGTATCAGGCTACAAGGGGAAATTTAATAATGTATCTGACAAAGGCGACCAATAGTAGTAGGCTATGAGGGGAAATTAAATAACGTATCTGACAAAGGCAGCCAATAGTAGCGGGCTCGCAAGCAGGCAAACTGATATGATGTAACTGCGTTTGACAAGATGAAGGTGCATTTTATGATAGGTAGACTTTATATTAGCAGTGAATAATGTAGAAGCGGTGACAAGACAATGATCTATATGGGGCTAAACTGTCTGACATGGTGTCTATAGTAAAGGCCAATTCAATGTGCAAAATAAATATCGATCTAATGTACGTTAGAGGTAGATTTATGCATCGAGATCTCATAAATTCAATCAATAAAGAAGTAAGATGTACGAATAGCCTATGTGTGTAACCATTGACTCCACTTCACATTGTAGCTCCAGTCACACATTAGTGCTTGGTTTTGAATATATACGCCCCTTTGGTAATGTCGCCCCTTGAAAGTGACCGCATTCACTAATCTTTCTTTGAGTAAATCGGCAAGTTTAATCATATTCTTCAAGTCTTATACAGCTATTTTATTTCCACCTGGTGAGTTTGTATCGTGATTGATTACTCCCCTCCCACGTTCCTTACTTTCTGTCTCATTTTCCTACAAGAGCTAAGAAGAAATCAGAATCTAAACCAATGAGTAAAAGTATGCCAGAATATCAATGTCAACAGAAAGTGATGTTTAAAAAGTCTTCTACGGCTGCTTTACTTCCACATGGCTATTTTAAATACATGATTCATAGTTGTTGCTACCACATAGAAACTCCATTCAAAATGTATGCCTCTCGACTGTTATTGACCTGAAAAGTAAAACAGTCTCTGAATGAGGTACGACGACCAAGAATCAAGGCTGCGATGAGGAAGCTATTGTCATAGTTGATAGAAGACTTGATCTGGTGATGTTGAGTACATGCAAGCTACTTTCTTTCGACAATACTACTACTGAACAAAATGGCACAAATGACAGATAAGATAGGCATTCAGGGAAGAATAGTGAATGTTTCTTCTATTAATCATACATGGCAACAAAAAATAGCAATGAAAAACGATAGCCATATAAAGGATGGCCTCTTAGAAACATGGAGACAACAATAGTGATGGAAATAATGCTTATTTCCTCTAGACTCTTATGTCCATCTATATAAATAATGATTTCAGTGATATCATGCTTAGAAAATTTGACTTTGGTTTTATCTACAAAACTGAAACAAAATAAAAACTTCTAAATATGATCGCATCTCTTTATCTAGAAGCTAGGTCATTCAACACCATAATGAATTTACACCAATGATCTACTTTGAAATGTGAAAGTTCTAATTCATGTTAGAGAAAATGCTGGAAGGGGGCTGAGATTTTTTATTTTTTATTTTCCTCCATTTTTTCTTAGCAGTAAAGGAAACTTCAGCTTAAAGCTCAAATAACCAATGCAAGGAAAAACAAAGAAACACAAATTTTTACAAAGAATCTAACACACAGCTAAAAAAAGGAAAAAGAAAAAAAAGAAAAAAAGAAGAAATGCAGTGAAAGAAAAAACATCTTGATCTTGGAGCATGTCACCGTTTCTGTTAGCCCTCCTTCTAGCGCCATTTGTAGGATGCTAAAATCTGCAAAATTTGGTTAAAAACTAAAACACATACATCTTGTTAGCATGATTAGTATAACCAAACACAAATCCAATGTCTTCATAAAATAATACTACATTCTTCAAAATATTAGCAAATGACAAAAAAAAATCCTAACATGTAAAGAAGACATGAAGTATATCTATCCTCTGGTGGATTGGTGCAACTTAAGTGTGTAGGAAGCTGCCCTTTCCCAATCCTTGATAAGCAAGATTGCCAAGATGATAGAGATAGACAATGAGATGCTATGAGCTCAAGTTGCCTATAGTGGAGATGATTTCAAATGTGGATGATGAAGAGAAAGATTGATTCTCAAATGAAGAAAGTAACCTTGCATGAAGTCTGTTGTTGTTTGAAGGAGAGAAGCCTTCAACTTATAGTTGAACTTGAAGAGAGGAGAGGTCAAATTGATGAATGTGGGATCATTCATTGACCAATGACAAGATGCCACTTGTCAAGGTGTGAGAGGGTGAGGAATGTGTAAGTCTTGGCCAATGTGCCAATTTCAAATTTGAATTTGCATGAAATGACATGAAAGGTGCATTAAATGCCAAGTTTGACTTGTGCAAGAGACATGTGTAAGAGCATTTAATGCTTTGTTGGAAGGGACAAATCCTTTGGAGGGAAGATTCAAATTGGAAGAATATTCCAACTTGATGCCCTTTTGAAATTAATTAGAAGAATTGATAAATCAAATAATTGATTTATTGGTGCAAGTGGGTGGGTTAGTTGAGAGTTTAGATTTGAATCTAGTTGAGTCAAAAGCTAGAGAATGGTAATCATGATTAGAAGTTAATTAATTTAGATTAATTAACTTGGGGGATTTTAGGGATTTGATATTTGATTTATCAAATCAAATAAGAAGAACTTTAGGACTTAATGAAATAATTTGATTTATTTAATTTAGTCTGATGAACATTAGGGATTTAATCAATAAAATATTTTAATTGATTAATAGAAGAAATGAATGTTAATTAGAGTGGAATGCATGATGCATGATGTTATTTTTTCATGTCTACAATTTCATTTCTACACGTTTAGATGTTCCTGATTCTTCTTCATTATAATCATGAAACTTGTCACATGATAATTTAATCTTCATCCTAGGGTTCTCACTTTAGGTTTCAATCTCCTTTCTTAAGGATTGATCTCTTTGTAATTATTCACTTCTCGGGTAATGCATATTTTGCTTCATGCTTTCCATCTAATTTGAATAGTGTCATTATGGTCACTCATGCATATTCTTGTCTTCTTGATCTTGATCATATCTATTTCAGTGGAGGTTCTTCTTTCAACATTTTAGTAGTCATTCTTCGACAGTGTTTGCAAATTCTTCATGCTTTAGTGACCTGTTCTCTTTGTTCATCATTTGTTCCTATCTTTTGGGACAACATTGCCTTGTTTGAAGGATTCTTTAGTCCTTCACTTATTTTTCATCTCTTTTTGGAGTAGAGTTTTTCCCATTAGGTTTTCTCTATTTCTCCACATTATAGAGATCCTTTTTTTGTACATGGGTACCTTATTTGGCCTTCCAAATAGAAATAAAAGTAGAATTTCCAACGTTCTAGACCTCCATCCTATCATTTCTATATTTCTAGTTGAACACCTTCCTTTTTGCGTTGTTTCATTAATTTTTCTAGGTCATTTTATAGATCATTGTATTGAATTAGGTTTTAGTGTTGCATCTTGCATTTTATTGTCTTTTCCAAGTCTAAAATTGGTGGTGAACCCCTTAATATTTTGCATTCAGCCCCTAGAATAGCCCTCTTGCAAGATCTCTCTCTCATTTGCATTGAGATCTCAAGGGTTTGTTCTTGAGTGAAAGTTTGTGAAGATTTTCATTCTAGGTCCTAAACCCTAGAAAAGCACACAATTTTCCACTAATCATTTTGGTGAACTTGCATTTAGAAGATTTCATTTTCTTATTTGGAGTCCATCATCATCCTAGATATTTATTGCATTGACATTGCATTAGGAATTGCATTAGTTAATTGGCATTCTAGGGTTTCAAATTTTGCATTAGTGAAAGCTCATATAGCTTGCATTTTTGCATCTCATTTCAGTGAAATTCATACAAAATGTGCATTTTCATTCACATACATATCATAAAAAATAAAAATCAATTACAAATTTCTAAACATTTTGAAAAAATTCTCATTAGGACTCATTCGCCACCTTGGGCGAAATAGTCCTAGTGCAAATTTTGTACTGCATTTTCTACCATTCAAAGTTCAATTTCTGAGTTTCTTTTTGTTGTTATTTCCTTTATGTTTCACTTTACAAATTCTTTGTTTCATCCAATTCATTACATCTAGTATAAATTACTTCATCTTGTGCATTTCTTAAATTCAAAATTACATCTAGAACATTTCATTTCACATTGTTGCATAGATTAAAATCTAAAATATACATCATGGATTTGTTCTTTAGTAAGCTTTGAATGCCCTTAAAGTCCTTAGTGGATGTGTCAAGCCATTCTTTGGAAATGACCATAACAAAATTGAACTCACTCATGCTCACTCAACTCCTAATGTCGGGTATTTGCAGGATCATGATGGGCCAAAAAGTGGCGATATGTAAGTGATATGATGGCCCATATGGATGATGACTTTTTTTTTAACCCAAAATTGATGAAACAAAAAAGGGTTTTTAAAGGAGATTCTCAACTTTCCACAAATACAAATTATGCTTTACTTTGAATTTAATAACTAATTATTATTCATTTTCTATTTGAATTAGGACTAAATTCTTGATTGATAGGTTGATTGAAAAACATCTATAGCTTTCAAATGGTATCATATTTTTTGAATCTGAAACATACGCCGCATTCTATGCTTCACATACTATAGGATTAAAAAAATAAAAAAAATCATGAAGTTTTGACCAAGTTAAGGTGGCCAGACATACAACTTTTTTATATTTTTTAAAATTTGTAATAAAAAAGCATAATTAACTATTTACTTGGAAAATAATTACAAAAAATTATGCATCACATTGGGACATGATTCTTGTACTTATATCTAAAATATTATAAAAACATATTATCATTTTATTGCGGTTATGGTGGTCAGACAAACACCTACTTCTTATTTTTTCCCTAAAATTCAAGTACTACTACATTGAAATTTCAATTTTTCACCAAATAGATTTAAAAAAAAAAAAACCTAGTAATTTAGAAACTACATTCAATTTGTTACAGATTCTATTCTTACATATTTTTGAAATAATATATATAACTCATTCAAATTTTTACATCAAGTTGCCTAACTCTGATTTTCTGAATTTTCATTGCCACTTAAGGGACTATTTTTTCCATGATGATCCTGCACATAGCCTGCATGTCCTTCTCATGATGTTAAAATCAATGGAGAAGATGATGACAACATGAATAAGTTCCTAAATTATTATCTTAACAACCTTGAAGCTAATGCATCCTTTTACACATCCATAAAACAACCAAATCCACCTACAATACGACCTCTTGAGATGTTTGGTTACTTACATCCTAAAACCACAACAAAAGTTGAACCTAAGTTCCCCACAATAGGTGAACCTTGTTCCTCTAAGAAAGAAAATACCCAACCATTCTATGATAAAAAGGTAACAAACGCTCCCATCAATTTAGAAGAAACATATGGAAAAGGATTCACAATCTTGAGTAAACAAGGATGTGATACAACAAGTGAAATAAAATTCATCAACTCTTAGAGAAAATACCAACTGATGAAAATAGAAAGGGGTTAGGATATCAAGATCCCCCTCTCAACATAAGTTCTTCTAAATAATACCTAAGGCTTTGTAGTGATGGCATTGTTATCTTAGATACTCCTCCTGATACGAATGTCCTTCTTCCTAAAGAACAGCCAATGACTCATAACAATGAAAAGGATGATAGGACCACCTTAGGTCCTCCTCATCAAAATTAAATATAAGAAGTTGGTGAATCGAGCAAGCGCAAGAGGCCCTACAAACTACAAAAAGTAAAGCTCCCTTTCCCAACACTTGGAAGTGAAAGGAAACTACAATTTCTTTTGAGCAAAGAACTAATAAAATTACCACCAATAAAAGATCGACTAATACTATATCGTAAAGATGTAAAAGTTCCACATTTTCGATACCACAAAACTCTTGGACATAGTATTGATTAGTTTCACACACTCAAATTAGTATTGGAAAAATTTCACTTTGTTGGCAATGATTATCATCAAGTGATTTCATAATATATTCCTTTTCCACCCCTTGTCATGTAATAGTTGTAGAACATTCTATTCTCACTATTACATGACCTTTCCCATGGCCTACCTTAGCTCATTCTTGTCTTGCACTTACTGGGAGAAAGAAGTAGATAGCCTTGTCCTAGTAATGCATTTATAGTTGTCCCTTAGGTTCATTGTCTACCTTCCGCTTATACAGACTAAGATTGGGAGGAAAATGACCTTCTTTAGGTTGATTCACACGTGCCTTACTAGTCTGGCATTATTTCATTTTCATTCTCTTTTTTGTGATTGCATGTGTGTAATGTGATCCCTGTGTCATTCTATTTTATGCTCTCTCTCTCTCTTTGTGACATTCATCTCTTAATTCTTCTCTATGTTGTAAATCTTTAACTCTTTTCTATTTTTCTTTTTTTTTGTCTTGTGTTTTCATTTTGGGGATGATGAAAGGTGTTGATAAATTCATGTCTCTTCCATGTTGACTCAAAATATTTTCATTTATCTTTTTCATTTGTCTTGTGTTTTCCTTTTGGGGACAACGCAAGGCGTCGAGACATTTAGGTTGACCCAAAAGGTTTTTCTTTGATTTCACTCTCTTTGTGTCATTCAAGTTCTATGTGTATTTGGGGAATAATCACACTTTTGAGCTCTCTAAAAATATTGCAACAAGAATATACTGACGCCAAATCCATAGATCCCTTATGTTTTTGGTGTTTTCATTTTGGGGGAAACCCCTCTCCTTTCCTTTTATTCTACATGATGTAGCTTTACTCGGAAACATATGACTTGGAATAGGGATTTCCAAGTTATCTCTCATGTCTTCTTTATTGTTAGTATTTTTCATTTTCTACTCTAAAGTAATTGCTCATAGCATGGTGTTTATCAATTTCTTTAAAGTGGGGGCATACATTGGTGTTATCCTTTTGAATTTTTCTTTTCATGGTTTGTGGTGTAGTCTTCTTACTTTATACGATGTATTTTTCAATTTGTGGATGATATTGGGTGTGAAGTCCTCCAAGAGCATGATCTCTCTTAGCATATTGCATTCCTCTTAGTGGATTTTTGTGATACGCTACATCCCTTAAGTTGCAAATTTTCTATTCTTTGATTGATACTTTCTTGGAGACATTAGGCACTTGTTCCCTAAGTTAAAGACCTTGCATAAAATAAGAAAGAATCCTTTGAACATTCCTCATTGTTGCATTTATATGGCCACCTTGCATAACATAGATTGCATGCCTCTAGAGCCATCTTGTTTGTTCATGAGCTCTAAGCATACATAGTTTTTCTCATCTAATGAAGCTCGATAATCATTTTTTTTTGTGGCACCTCATTAAATTTATTAGGAGGTATAACTTTGGTATGGTTTCAGTAGGAAGCCCAAACAAGACATGGATTTGCCCATAGCTGCTTAGGTGTGAGTGTGAGTGCATACTGACCATGTGTGTATGTTTCTCACCTCTTTTGGATTTCTCACCCAATAGATAGCTAGGAGTTTTGTTGCCTTAGAGTGAGCTTGCATTTTTTGGACAAACAACCTAGATTTGATCTACATAGAGATGGACAAATGGTTGAAGCATGATCCAAATATTTAATCTTTTTATTTTTTCTCTTTTCCATCTTTGACACTGTATGTTTGTGATTTTTTCTTTCTCTTATATCATTTTCATCTATATTATTTTGTGCATATATTGGTTTACCATGGGATCTTGATCCTCGGGGCTTGATCACCCCTCTTGATCATTGTCATCCCATCTTACTAGCATTGGTACACTTGGACACCTCTATATGTTTGTTTGTCTACTTTAGTGTGAGTTTGAAGCAAGATCATCCTCTCACTATAGTGGGGGCTAAATGTAGTGTCGAAATATGTCATTGGTGACATTTTCACACTTGTTTGGGCCCTCCTTGATGAATTGAGCCTAATGGTGCCTTGATTTAGTGTAGAAATATGGTTGACATATTCACATTAGGTCTTGGGCCCTTGTGAACTAATGGATTTAAATGGTACCTTGATAAAGTTTTGTGAAGTGTTGTGACACACTTTCACACTTTTCTAAGGTCTTATTAATTAATTACACCTAATACATCTCTTTTCAATATTAATTTTTCCTTATTTTAAAGTGTTTTAAAGTTTCGTAACAAAATTTAACATTTTTCTAAGCTTATCATTAATAATTAGGCTTTATTATAAGGCAATCCCACAATAGTGGTTTACAATTTTTGGCCAAACTAGACATTGAAATTATTATTTTCAACTAAATTTTTACATTCAGGCACCTATAGCGACTAAACCATGAGGAATTTTAAGATGATGCAAACTAGAGTCTCCTCAAATTTTTTCTGTAGATTCTAAAAATATTTTTTTCAAAATTTTTGGAATTAGATTGCACTTCTTTTTCCATCTCCCACAAAAATTGAATTATTTCAGAAAACAACATTTTAAAAAAGTGATGCACACTGTATAACGCATAACTTTTTTTGATGAAGGATTAAATTCTAATTCTTTCAAATTTAGATTTGTAACTCTGATATCTAGTGCTTCCACTTGGTTAGATAGTTTTTTATTGAATATTTTTTCTTTAATCAAGTTTCAAAATCAAACCAATTATAATTCAGACATAGCATGACTGTATAACGCATAACATTTTTTGTATACATCAAAATTCAATTTTATTTTTTTGTTGGATCAAGGACTTCAATATCTGATGCACTCATATTTTTCAATTTTTTTTTTTGATAATTTGCTATTTTTCCACATGTACAGAATAGAGACCTTCATTTTTCATGAGAAACCTATGTTAAATAAAACTAAAAAAACAAATACATAATAAAACCAAAACATATTAAAATTATATTCATTGGATAGCTCGTTCTAAGGACTGCCATAATCATTTAAAATAAATTTATTTCATCCCCCAAAAGGTAAATTAAAAGTGATTTTTTATCAGCATTTTGATAGGTGTAAAGGAGACTCATTTATAAGTATGATTTAAAACTAGTGAGGTTCTATCCAAGGGGGTTTGATCTAAGGTGGTTTGATCAAGCCCTCTTCAATTGGAATCCTTAAAATGGAACTTTTAAAGGCTTAAATCATTATATTTATAAAAATATGTGATTTCAGCAAAAATTAGTTCCTCTCAAAAATTGTAAACCACTATTGTGGAAACACCCTATACTTTAATTGTCCCTAAATTACATGCATAAGCCTTAATTTATGTGTATTTTCAAGGATAATCCTGAAAAAATTATTTAAAACATCAAAATCCTGAAAACCTATGGGACTCATTCACCATTCTAGGCGAATAAGTCCCCTTAGGTGGGACCCATTCACCCAGGGTGGTGAATGAGTCCTATTTAACTCACAATCAAAATTAATTCAAATTTATAGCAGGATTTTATTCTCCTAGATCTATTGTCGACTTGTAGTGTTGTAATTTAATAAATTATTGCATAATTGAGTATAAATACAAGTCTCTTTCACTCATTTTTCACCTAGCAAGTTGAATGAGCATTCTTATAGAAAATTTATGTTCACAAGAGCATTCAATCATTTGCAAGAGCATTCAAGTGTCTTCAAGAGTAGATTATCAAGCATTTTAGAGCAACATTCAAGCATTAATCATCATGTTTATTATTGTGCTAACAATTATGATGTAGGATTTTGTGATTCAAGCAAATTTCTTATTCAAGATAAAAATAATTCAAGAAAGAATCAAGATATACATTCATTGTAGCCATCTCAAGCATATTGTTGCACTTTATTACAAGGGTGTGTTGAGTTGCAACTTTATCATTTGTTCATTCATCATTCTTATTTGATTTCATTTCAAGGATTGACCAAGGAAAACCACTATATACTAACCCCCCAACATTTTCCCCTCTCCTTTGTGTGTGATTTGCAGGTCTAGGTTATAGATTTCCTAAGGAGCAAGACTGGAGAAAAGTTTTCAAGTCATTCAAAGTTGTTAAAGTTGTCATCAAGCATTGAAGATGCTTGGAGATCACCTATAGGTCACAATTTATAGTTTTAGATCCGAAAACCAATTAGGAAGGACAAAGAAAACTGAGGAGAACATGATTAGACTTTGAAGCTTCAGAAATGCCCAACTAGACTAATTTTCCACTTCTGGTGAATCAGTGCGAGTTTGGATAGTAAAATTTCTGGTGTTTGCAGATTTGGATACCCTTTTGGAAAATTCATGTTTCTTGCACGATTTTCTAGAAATAGGATTAATTCGCCTAGCTTGGGGAATGAGTACCAATCATCAATAAAAGTAGAATTTCCAATGTTCCTAACCTCCATCCTGTCATTTCTAGATTTCTAGGTGCACACCTTCCTTTTATAGCTTTTCGTGTTGTTTTATTATCTTTTCTAGGTCATTTTAAAGATCATTGCATTGTATTAGGATTTAGTGTTTCATCTTGCATTTCATTGCCTTTTCTAAGTCCAAACTTGGTGGTGAACCCCTAGAATATCCCTCTTGCAAGATATTTCTCTCCTTTGCATTAAGATCTCAAGGGTTTGTTCTTGAGTGAAAGTTAGTGAAGATTGTCATTGTAGGTCCTAAACCCTAGAAAATAACATAATTTTCCACCTTTCACTATCTATTAAGGTTGTTACATCATTTAGTTTGAAAGAAGGTGGTACACAAGTCCTCTACAAAAAAAATATCATTAGAGCCTCATATTTCTTTAGAATCCAAGGAGGTAACTCACTTTGATGGAAAATAATATAGGTCTTGTTATATTGATAACATCCAACAAGGTTTATACATCATTTATTTTGATAGAATGTGGTATAAAAATCCTCTACAAAGACTCTTGGAGCATACACAAATCCTTATTGGTGAGCCAACGATCTAGGTGATGTGATATGATATTTATTTTTTGATTTGTGTTATTAGATTACTTATGTAACCTATCTATTATTCCTTCATCTAATGTATGCAATTTTAATTTTTTGTAGTTGGAACATGATATTTTCTTGAATTCTTTAGTCGATTCACCATATGTTTGGTTACAAATATGTCCCCACACCAGCCTAAATGAGTTGAGCATAGGCCACCACTGAGCACAGGTGTCATTCTGACTTATTTGAGCCCCTATCATGATGGAGGAATACCTACAAGGATGTAATTAGAGATTATGACATGACATGAGTGCCAAAAACAAGGAGGTACAAGCCAAGCTAGTTCCTACTGAGAGTAAGATGTAGGCCTCAATATTGGAGGAACTTAGTAGGGTGTGGGAAAAGAGAGAATGATTTGAGTAGGATCACACCATACCACTCATATGTGAGGCTATAGTAGTAGGCAAAGTATAGGCTCTATGATATTGGATTAACTATAGGAGCTATACTTGATCTACCATCTCATGACGAGCACCACCATAAGGCCTAGAGGAGTCTAGTAGCCATAGGGAAATTTAGACTTATGATGTTGTACTTTATTATAACATAATTTTTTTCTCTATCATGGTGATTGTGATGCATATAAGCATGATATATTTATATATATATTAAATATTATATTTATGAGCATGCTTCTATTTCCATATGTTATGTAGTTCTATGTTTATTAGATTAGATATCAATATGATCTATTAAATAATCTATGTGAGATTATTTAATAAATGCTTTCGTGATCTAATTTCTTGTGTTATGAACTTTATCTAATTAAACACTTATGTCTACTTAGATTATACATTTTTATTAAGTTTCATTAAGTTAAACTAGATGCTCTTATGATCTAAATTTACAATTAAATGCATATACTAATCTAATTTAACACAACACATACATGATTAAATAGTATGCATAGAGGAGTAACAATCCAAATACATGAAAATTCACTCATAAATATCCAAATACATGAAGCAATGTGAGATAAAATAGAAACTATCCACTTAATATAACGACATGCTTTAACATACATACTATTCAAAGAGATTTGTAATTGTAATACTTGCACAAATGTCCAGCATTTATAGGTTCTTTGAGAGGTTTACCATTTGTTTTATTAAGCTTACACACTCGAGAGCCATAAACTTCATCAATGATATAAGGTCCTAACCAATTCGGGCTGAATTTTCCTTTTCGTCAGTAGCTACATTTATATTGTGTTGATTTTCATATAACACTAACTCACCTTTATTGAATAAACAAGGAATGAAATTTTCATTGTACTTGTGTTATATTCTTTTAGAATATTCTTGAAGATGTTTGAGAGATTTTATGCATTGTTCATCGAGCATTTCAAGTTGTTGTAATTGTTGTTCCCTATAAGTTTTATTATCAATAAGGCCACTAAGAGAAACTTACGAAGAATGTATTTATAACTCTAAGGTAATTATTGCATCTAATACATAAACAAGGTTGTATGGTGTCTTTCCTATATATGAGCAAACACTCATGTGATAATCCCATAATGCATAAGAGAGTTGAGTATGCCAATCCTTTTTATGCATGTTAATCTTTTTACATAGAAACTATTCAATTCTTTTATTTGTTGCCTTGGCTTGACCATTAGATTATAGATAGTATGGTCTAGAAATGATGTTTAATGTGCTTTTTTCCCAAAAAATTCTTCACTTTCTTATTCTTAAATGGTGTCCCATTATTTATAACTAGGGCTAAAGAAAAAAAATTGTGCCACAATAGTTTCTAAGATAAATTGACAAATTAAATCAATAGTGACGGAATGTAGAGGAACTACCTCCACCCACTTTGTGAAATAATCTATAGAGGTTATTATGAATGTATGTCTTAAAAATGAGGGAGGAGATATCTTTCCAAAGAGATACAATGCCTAAATAAAAAAATAGACAAATAGGAACTTGAGCACGAACTTCAGAAGTAGGAGCATGAATAAAATTATTATGTTCTTGACACTTATAATACTTCTTAACATGATCAAAACAATCTTGTTCCATATTTTTCCAAAAATATCTATACGAATTAGTATTTGAACTAATGATCACTCTCCAAAATGCACCTTGCAAACACCCTCATGAACTTCCTCAAGGGCCACAAGGATTTTGGATTTTTTAAGACATCTAAGGAGAATAAAATTGAATGATCACCTATACAACACATCAACTAGGATTATCTAATGAATTTCATGATTCTATATACAATCCCTAGTGTTCTTAGTAGTTGGTTCAGGAAAAATACCATCCTTTGAATAATTAAATATCGGTGCATATACCATTCCTTAGAAATTTCAATGTTAGAAACCAATATTACTTTTGTGCTTTCATTTATCGAAAGTTTTTTGAGATTTTAATAGAAAATATAAAATCCAAGTATCATAAAGAGATACAAGGGAATTTATGCTTTCCATTGCATCTATATGTTGATTTTCCTTTCGTGGAACATTTCCAATAGTGTATGATATGAAATTCTCTAATATTGTTAATGTGAGGTCTCGATATTGATATAAATTTTCATGTTTTGCTTGATACGACCCATTAATTTATTTAATGATCAGTTGAGAGTCTCCAAATTTACTAATATTTTGAACACCTAAGGAGAAGGCTACATATAATCTAGTGAAAAGGGCCTCATATTCAATGATGTTGCTTGTAAATATGAAATATATATGTTAGGATAAGGGAATTGGCTTCCCTAAGCGAAGTATCAATGTAACTCTAGCATCAAAGAAATTTAAACACTTAGAACCATAAAAGTATAATTCCCATGTTTCATTATCATAAATATTTAACACACTTTCATCAATGATTGAGTCTTTATTTGGTAACACTAATAGTGAAGGGGCCTCAACTAAATGGTTGGTCAATGCTTTCCCTTTGATTTATTTTTGAGGAACAAATTTAAGGTGAAACTCAGTTAATAACATAACCCACTTAGCTAGGAGTCTTGATAAACCAATTTTAGCAAAGAGGTGTTTTAAAGGATCAAAATTTGTAATGAATTACACTTCTTTGTTCAATAAATAATGTCAATTTTATATAGAAAACATCAGAGCCAAAAATTATTTCTCTATAGTTGTATAACAAGTTTCATAATCAATTAATGTTCTATTGATGTAATGCATAGAATACTCCTTACCATTCTCATCTTGGTTTTCCAATAACACAACATGATAATGGGTTGAAGCCCAAATATAGAGGGTAAAAGGTTTTCTAGTATGGATGGTTGTAAGATAGGAAGATTAACTAGGTAGTATTTGATGTCTTTGAATAATTTTTAACAATCTTCATTCCATTTAAATTTTGATTCTTTCTTAAGGAGTTGAGTGAAGGGATGGGCCTAATTTTCCAATGATGCAACAAAATTACCATCTATGCAATTGTGAAATATTCTTACGAGGTGGCATGTTTATTATGGCATCAATATTTTTCATTTACACCTCAATACCTCAATGCCACACTATAAGTCCCAACAAATTTCCACTAGCTATACCAAAGACATGCTTCTTTGGGTTCAATCTCATATTATAATTTCAAATTATTTCAAATATATCATACAAACACACACATATATAATGTTTATATCATTCATTATTAAATAAATACATAGATTACTATGTATAGAACTATACATATATCATTAAGTAGACCCATTTCTTCTATTAATTTTAGTTATTTTACAACAATTAATATTCTTTTGTGAATGTTATAGTAAAAATATGTTTTCTATTTCTCAAGGACATAATATTTATTTATTTTATAAAATTCTTTATTATATTTAGTTGTATCAAGGGCGCTAGAATTTATATTATTATATTAAGGTAAAATTTTCATTTTGATACTTAGCAACCATCTTGTGATTTGTCTAGGAAAATCTAGAATGCATACTATTCCCAAGAAATATGTTTATGCTTAGAGTTATGTAGAATTAATGATTAAATTACTTCACTATTTGGTTCTATGCTTTCAAAGCATACATATGTACATTACTATATTTATGTTTATATGTATTAGTTTCATTACAACTGATGATTGCATGATGAACTCTTAGGAAAAAAAGAATGATGTATAAGGAGTATAGGAGCCCACTCACTCTTTCTATGTTCTTTGATATCCTACATCCAATTAATAACAATTTAAATGGAAATTGCATCTAGTAAGACTTTATGGTGGTCTTTACAACATATTTGGCATATTTAACTATTATGTGAGTCATGTTTATGTGTAGGTTATTTGTATTATAGTTATAGTTATATTGCACTTGCATGATTAGGTGAGTTATTTCTACATGGTAGATAGGTTTTCATATCTACATTGTGGCAACTAGCTCAAAAAATTGTGTGATCACATATATATTGTGTTACATGTCTTAAACTTGGACAAGGGATCATTTGTGGTGATTTATCCAAGAGCTATTTGATAATCCCCTATACTAGATACCTCTCTTTCTTCCTATGTAGTATTCTTATGTGACTCTTTCGAGAAAATGAAGGGTCACTTCTACTTTTTTTGGTGTATGAGAAAAAAACTATAACTGTATGGTTGATGGGAAAAGTGCTCACATAATGTTTTCTTTATCAACTTCTAAATTTTTTGATACTCAATAGATGAATATGGTATTATTAATTCAATCTTGACATATAAATGATCTTTTGTTCTGCATTATTGTGATATTACTATAATTAATTTGTGCATGAATGATAATTTTTTATTTTGTAGATTCTATAATATGGTAATGTAGCTCTAATACATTAATGATCATTGGTAGATGAATAAATCATAGGGTAATTGATTGATGAAAATAATCACATCAATAATTATTTATATTAGGTTTTGATATGAGTTCGAAATTAAAAAATAAAAATAAAAATCCTCTCCATTCGTCTTTCATTTTCATGAAATCATAACTTCTATTTATAAACTCAATATTATGAGTTGTATTTTTTGAATTTAAAATACTTTGAGAGAATCTAAATATGAAAAAAAATGCAATGTTTAATTCTATTGAAAAAAAAATAGACCTAAGAAAATCCTTTATGGATCATCATTGATGAATGCCAAAAGATCATATTTGATCACGCACTAAAACAAGTGTCTACAAAAAGAGTGGATTTGATTTATTTATTTAGAGTACATGAGTTTGAAAAATGGACTATAGATATACTAGAGCTAAAGTATATATACATTCAAATCCCTTGAAACTAACTATCATGTATATGTTGATGTAAGATTTTCTCATTTTGAAGAGAAGGCCCCAAAGAAATATCATTTTCTATGCTTTTCCATATTAAATATGGAAGGCACTCAAACATTGAGTAATTTAATTAAGTTCCATTGTTACATAAAGAAAACAAAAAACCCAAATAATATGAATGTACTTTTCTAACTGAATTTGTATAGAACGTAAAGTCTATATACTTAAAAATCCTTCAAAACTAACTACCATTATATATCGATTTAAAAATTATTCTATTATCAAGTAAAAATCTCATAAGAAATACGGCATGCCATTTTTTTCTAAATCAAATATAAAAAAAACTCAAACATTAATACAAGACTATACATTTTTGACTCAAATTGAATAAGTCTTTAAATCTGCGTACTTTAAATCCCTCAAAGCTATCTATCATGTATATATTGAGTGAAGATTATCATGTTATCAAGTGAGAACCCGTAAGAAATATTATCTACCATATTTTTCCTTATTAAATATGAATAGAGTTCAAGCATTGAATAGCTTAGTTTCACTGCATGTCGTGCAAGGCAAACCAAAAAATACATCTAAGATCAGCGTACTATTCGGACTAAAAGCAAAGTCATTTGAAATTGCTATAATGTCCACCACTTTCTTCCAATTTTTTCTTCGTTTCATAAGTGGCCATTGACAATCGCCAAATAAAAGTCATTAGAAATTGCGGAAGGAAAGTGTGTAATGAAAGACGAAATGAATAAATGTAGACAATAAAGCATTGAATAAATTGTCTTCAGGAGCAGTTTCCAGAAAGATTCCAAATGCATTCGATGACATGAAAAAATGAAAAAAAAATTATAATGTTGATTATTATTTGTTTAATTTATGTAGAGTTCCCTAAATTTATATTATGTTAAGCACAATGAGCATATGAACTAAATCCAGCGTAATGCTTTTGTTCATACTAGCTGAAAAAACATCTTTTTAAAATTTTTTTAATGTAATTAATGTCTAATGTAAGTAGACTTAAAAATCAAATAAATAGCAATTACATAAAAATGAATTTATTTTGTACACAATTTTGAAATGTGTTAATATTTTATATGTATTTTAATTCATACATTTGATTCGTTAATAAAATAGTTTTAGTGTTGTATTTTTTATAAAAAAAATTAATAATTTAATTTTCTAACTGATATTACTACATTCTTGTGAAAAAAACAGTTATATTAATTATTGATGTTACATATGCAATATGACCTTGGTATCTATATATTGACATAATTCATATATGACAAATAAATTAAGATAAGTTAATGTTTTTCTCATTTTTAAAATTTTCACTAATATCATTACAATGTAAAGGAAATATAATTTACAATGTTGAAGTGTAAAAGATGTAGATTTAAATTATTCATGTTTTAAAAAATTGTGTCAAACGTGGACAACATAGTTAAGTAAGTTTCCCCATTTTACGTCCGTTGTGCAATAAATAAATAGTGAATTTGTGCTTAACTCTCATGATGGTAAAAAATATTAAAATATTAAATTATTTGAACATTTGGAACTCAAATGTCTATTTACCAAAAGGAAGAGAACATGGTAGATGATGAAGGCACCTCAAAAGTGTGTTTTCCCAATTGCCACTTGTGCTGCACTTGAACCCTCATTACCAATGATATTGATTCTTGTTAACTTGTACCCATATTTACAATGCACGTATACCTCATATGCAATGTTATACAAGTAGTTTGAGATATCACTTACAAATTGTTGAGGAATGCATTCTTATATTACAATATGCTATTATTTTACAAGATCAAGTTAAATGATGACCAAATTTATCAATTTAACACTACACTTCTTTCCCACATTACTCAAACATATTGTTATTTGGTGTAGTCACAAATGGAGGGTCTAGAAAGGACCATCCAATCATGCAACTTAGAGTTCAACACAACTAAAATAACACAAGAAATGCTTAGCCAACATGAATTATCATTGATACAACAACTTGGAGTCTTACATGCATCATATGCCTCATATGCAGAATGATTGGGGCTCACAAGTCTGTCGTAAGAGCATTATAGATATTACAATTGGCACTAGGCCTTATTACAGTCCAACTGAGATAACTTGGAATACACATCTATCTAAAAACTATCTAACTAACTAACTTCCTTCTAATGGAATGAAAATGATCTTACATATGAATCTCTAGCTCCAATTATGATCAGGATCGACCTCAAGGGATTACATCGCCAATGTAAGATCAAACATGTAGGTTAGCCTAAGACCATGAAAAGATAAACCATCAAGAAAAGAAATATATAGTGGATCCACAAGAAAGTTCCCCTAGACCTAAAATGCCTTGAATGATGTTTGATTAAGCTCTACATGTTCCAAAAATGGTTTTCACAACTGATCTAAGATAGACAGGCCCTAAATTCTTTGTCTGAGAATTGATAGTGAAATCTGAGACCGATAACTTTCCACAAATGAATGTAAATTACCTAAAATTTGGATATGTTGTAGATGACCTTATGTAGAGCCAGTATCCTACTCCATGAGCTAAGAAATGACAATTTAGTAAAATATAAAAGAAGTTTTTTAGACAACTACAAATTGAATTGAAAGAATAAAATAGTTTTGGTTAATACAAGATTGCTTTACAACCAATGATACTCCTACATCAAAAACTCGATGTTAGAAGAAAATTGAGTCACTCAATTTTTAGGGGCTAGAGGAAAACCAAAGTGGTCCACCTTAAAGCCTGAGAAATTCATGATGAATCCTCCACTGATCTACCTTTCCACTTTACTAGGTACTCCTTGTACTGCTTGTTCCTAGTGCTCTTTCCAATTCTGGTATCCAAAATTTGTTCAATCTACTCTAGTGGTTGATGTGGTAATTGCTCCTCCAAGCCAAATTCTTTGTTACTCCCACTTGTCTATCCCTCATGGTACTCGGATTTCTACAATATTAAAAATAGGTGATGTACCAAGTGCTTCCTATAACTCCACTTCATATGCATTTCCTGAATCAAAATTCATGAGAATCTTGCATTGTCCAATCTTCATCATCTTTAGCTTATTGTATGTTCTTAAGAGAAATTTTTTTGTGATATACCATAACTTCATCCCCAACAACAAATTCCTTTTGTTTCCTTTTCTCATTTTCTTGATCCTTGTACTTAATGTTCATGTCCTCCAAGTGTTTCGAAACCTAATTATGCAATTTTTCCATGAATCCTACAATTTTTTCTACTTTTGTGCTCCTCCTATACTTCATACTGATTTATTTGAGTTCATCGTATAAGTCTATGCTCAACTACCTAAGCCAACCGATATGAAAATTTAGAACCTACTCAACTACCTAAATGATAATCCTAGCTAATGCCTGATGAGGCCTAGTAAAGACCTCCTAATCACTAAGTTTTTACCTTTTTAAGAATTTATATTTTGGCTTTAAAACTCATAATATTTTCCTTTATGTATGCATTTATGAACTTAAAGAGGTATTAAGACTTAAAATATGAATGGTCAATATTAATGTTTATTTATGTTAAGTGCATGGTTAATGTGGTGATTAATCTATGAATGCTTTATGATATGTGCCCCTTTATTATGCAACCAGAGTTGATGTTTATTTCTCAGCTAAATGATACATATTTATGTTTTAAAAGTGATGAATGGCTAGTTGTTTGTGACTCATCCTCAAATGAGTTATTAAATGTTGATCTCCTTTTTTGACTCATCATGCTGAATGAAGACTCTACCAATTGCAACCAAAGCTCTAGCAAAGCACACCCAGTTATGAAATCTAGAAATCAATGCGACAGGAGGCAGTTACAAGGATCCTCGCCAAATATGTTCTTGCATGCCAAGATATCTTTTTAGACAAGGATTAGATTAGTTTCCCGCTTATCTTTTGTTTTTGAAATAAAGATGGATATTTATATCTAGTCCCAACAGAGTTGGGTGTACATTGTATCAAGTTTTTGATCCTTCTCATGTAATTTCATTTTTTTGTTTTAAGTTAAAATAATTTTCTTTGTACTTCATCCCTAGCTGCACAAATTCTATGGAAATATATTAAAAAATAAGTTGATCTTAAATTTGCTTTACATTCTTTCCAGCACCTTTCTAAATGAGGTGATCCTGTTAGTTGTTCAGTTCATTTGTTACTGCTATGTTTAAATTCCTGCATTATTTAAAGTTAGAATCATTGCATTTTTTATGTATTTGAAAGAATATTAGATCAGATTTTATTTCACTATTTGTGTTTTCCATGATTTATTTCCTAGTTAAGAATCATTTACAGATCTGAAATATCCTGAATTATCATTTTAATGGAGCCTGTGCAAAGACGAACAATTACTTGTCAATTTAGTCAAGTGTGGAATGTAAGTTTATTTCTAAAGTAATTAGTTCAATTTTAAATAGATTTTTGAATTTAGCAAAGTAGTTAAGATTAATCTTCCATTCTTTCATAATCTGAATTGACTCATAATAAACCCTCTCTATTTTACTTCCATTTTAAAGATTGTTTAGAATAAATCAGGAAATAGGAAGATAATACAACCTCTTTTGATTAAATAGGAATAGCAAAAGAATGCTCCCAATTGAGAAAAAATAACTCAGAAACGCTCTTAATCGAGCCAGAACAAACAACCCTCCCCCCCAAAAAAAAAAAAAACCGATCGAACTCTTACCACAAATAGTTTCAGACACCCCTGGGTTGACATTCAATAGATTAAATGAGTAGGAATGGTGATAGCATCGACTTCCTACCATCATTTTTGACATCATTGTCGAGGAAGATTTGGCTTCAAAATAAAATCCAAGCCTTAAGTTTCAGTAAGAATTTATTTGTTAGTTAATGAACAGGTACAAAGACCAATCTAGAAGAATCATAAGAGGAAATTTAGAGGTATACCTAGAAGGATCCTAGTCTAGTACTACGCGTTCACCTAGGACAAGATCTACCCAGTCAAAAAATATGGGAGACAGAGATCAGGAGGAGGAGGTTCCTAATAGAACTTTTTCCTTTCCCATTACCATAAATGTCCAAGCAAACGAGCCACCAATGAAAAATATCTCACCCTCTATTTTCCCTACATTTCATGGGAAAACTTTGGAAGATCCTGATCAATTTTTATTCGAGTTCAAAGTATTGTGTCAAACTTATGATTATACATATAACAATCAAAAATTGAAATTATTTCCATCCACTCTTAAGGAACCAGCCTTACGATGGTTTATGGGATTGAACATTTGCAAACTCAATAATCACTTGGGATGAAATGGAGACAGTCTTTCTAGATAGGTATCAAGATTATTGTCAAGTCTATGATAGAAAGAAAGAACTATTAAAAATGAGGCATTTGGAAGATGAGAGCTTAGAGGACTATGTAGATAGATATCAGTTCATTCTACAAAGGTGTGAAAATGGATTAGATTGAGAAATTAGTAAATCTATCTTTATAAAAGGCATTGATGATGATCGCAAAGAGACCCTGAATCTAATAGGAAAAGGAGATATTAATAAATAGACCTTTGAGGAAATCATTGAGATTTGTTAGGAATTACTCCAGAAGAAGGCCAAGTTATAGGAGAAGGAACAAGGATTCCTCTAGTGATGTCTCCAAATCTATAGAAGAACTTGCAAATCTAAAAACAAACATCCTCCTTCATCTTAGTTCTCATCCAAATAAAAGAACAGTTGAACCTTTTTCCATTTACTGTCCTAAATGTAGGGATAAGCATCCACTAAGAGAATGTCCAGGCTCTTAATCAAGTAGATCTATGTGATATTTTTGAAAAGAAATATTCTACTGGAAAATGTAGTTTCCTTCCAAAAATTAGGAATGAGTTGAAAAAGCCAACACCAGTAGAAGAAGAATTGAATTTTATGGGATAGAGACAGTTTAACCCTACCTTTGGTTAGCCTAGAAATAGTTTTAATTGGGGTTCAAATCAGTGGAATAACCAATGGAATTATCCTAGCCAATGGAACCTCCAATCGTAGTGGAACCCTTAGCAAATGAAAAATCCACCTACACCTATGAAAAACCCTTGGGTAACACCATGGGGACAACCTGAATATCCACAACCGAACTAGCCTCAGTGGCAAGCAAACCAATCTCAATGGTAGAAAAATAAGACCTAATGGAAGCCTAATCATTGGCAGCCTAATCAAGAAAACAATAAAGGCAAAATCAAAGGAAAAAGAAACCCTGGAATCAAAATTAGACAACTGGATAAAACCAACCTTGAAGCTCTAAAGCAGTCAATCAAACTTAGATACCTGCTCAGCTAGTTCCTAATCTTGAGAATGTTTAACCTCAACAACTTACCTATAATTCTAAGACGAACACAACTAACCTGAATAACATTGAAATAAAGGATAATCATTTAAGGAATAGAGTTATACCATCAAAATTTGATGAAACTAAGGTAGATCAACAACAAAATTTAGTGAAGGAAATAGAAAAAGAAATCAAGAAAGATCATTCTAAACAAGCACCATTTTCTTCACGATTTCATCAGTAACCTATAGTTAAAAAAGTTGATAAAAATGATGATCT
This sequence comes from Sequoiadendron giganteum, assembly GCA_007115665.2. Lineage (NCBI taxonomy): Eukaryota > Viridiplantae > Streptophyta > Pinopsida > Cupressales > Cupressaceae > Sequoiadendron > Sequoiadendron giganteum. Next base: position 603,451,849 of record CM021107.1, read on the forward strand.
AGTTGATCCTCAGATTATTGATGAGCTTAAGAAAATGAAAATTGAAATTCCCCTTATAAGAGCTATTAGTGACATTCCAGAAATCAATGAGATAGTTAAAAATTTGTGTGTTAAGACACGAGGAAGGAAAAATAAATTATCCCCTACAATTCAAGTTGGAGAGAAGCTATCTGATGTCTTATTAGGGAAGTTAATTCCACATAAGTATGGTGATCCAGGAAGTCCTCTAGTTACTCTTTGCATTAATGGTGTTGAAATTCAAAACGTTCTTATTGACTTAGGAGCTTCCATTAATGTTGTTACTACTGAAACAACAAAAAATATATGAATTATGAATGCCAAACGAACAACTACAGTTTTGTAATTAGCTTATCAATCAATTTCAAAACCTGAAGGGATTCTTGAGGATGTCATTATCACTATTGACACCTAGAAAATATCATGTTGTAGACATGCAAAACTAACATCATACATTAATCTTTTTCTCCTTAATTAAATAAATCAAATTATTATTAGTTTCTAAAGTCCTCCATTTAAATTAAATAAATTCATCATTAATACTAACATCATCCCCTTTAGATAAATAAATCAAAATATTTATTTAGCTATGCCTAATCATTTTCCATCTCCTTTTGATTTATTTTAACTTATAAATATAAATCAAATAGGTCAAATCACCTAATCCTCTCTTAAGTTAACTAAGTGATGATTAATGTTAAACTTAATGCAAGTCACATCCTCTAGTTTTTTCGACTTGCACAAATAAATCACTTCTTTGATTTATTATTTCTTCTAATTTCCTCCAACTTGACATATTTGAGGGAATATTCTCCCAATTTGAATTTCCCTCTCAAATGACTTGTCCCTTCCAACATAGAATTAACTCCCCTCTTATATTTCCCCCACTTGGAATTTAAGACCCCTTTCTTCTCCCTCCAACAAGTCAAATTTCAAATTTGAAAAGGCCACCTAATGTCATTTATTTGCACATTGACCAAAACTTGCACAACCTTGGCCCATTCACATGGTGGCAAGTGGCTTCTTCCTGTTGGTTGAGAATTAGTCCCAAATTCCTCCACTTTGCCTCTTCTCTCCTCAAACTTTTCTATAAATTCAAGGCCTTCTTTCATCATTTGCATCCACAATTTTGGCAAAGTTACTCTCTTAACATTGAGAACTAATTTTGTCTACGTCATAGAATTTTCAACAATCTTCATCATTTGGCTTGTCAAAGGGTTGGGAAAGGGCTAATTTCTACACAAAGAGTAGCACCAATCCAATATGGAATAGGTATAATGTATTTTTTCATAGGAGCATTAGTTTATTTGCTTAGTTTTGAACTCACCATGCTAACAAGTGTTGGATTTTATAGCTAATTTGCAAATTTATGGTGTTCACATGTGGTGCTAGAAGGAGGGTAGTTAGCATACATATTTTATGTAGTATCATTTATAATTTGAGATTGCATAATTGTTAGCATAAATATTCTCTATAGTTTCATTTATAATTTGAGGCTGTTGTTGGCAAGTAAGCTTTCTTTTCTATTTCATTTTGCAATGCATTAACGAGATATTATTTGGATGAATCAAAGGCAAGTAAGTTTTCTTTTTGTTGTTTTTGTTTGAAATACGCATTTGTGCTCAGAAGTGCAACAAATATTTGTGGTTGAAATAAATCAAAGGCATGTGGTAGGCTGCTTCAAATCCGATGTTGTTTAAATGAATCAATGCCAATGTTGTGCAGGACTTAACAAGATATTAGCTCTTTCAAATCTATAAACTATGACTTGTTTTATATTTTCGCTTTCCACACAGATTTTTGCATTCTCTTCTCAGCTGAAATTTTTCAATATATTCTCTACTGCAAGGTCCACACATTGATGTTTGTCTTCCTTTGGAACACATATATTTCTTCCCCCAAAGATCTACTTATAATCAGCTACCTCTGCTTACTCATATAAGAAAAGTTTTTATTTTTTCACACCTTCATCTATACTAAAAGTGAGGTTAGGTTTGTCACTAATATCAATCTTGAGTATCCATTTTGGATTCTTAAATTTTTTGGATCAATGGTATTAATATTATGGTATTTAACTCTTATTATAAGTATGTGTTTGTAGAAAAATTGGGTGAAATAAATGTCCAACTACTTAATCAACTGCTGAACCAACCAAACCTTCTGCCGCTTCAGTGTCTACTTATTTGTCTTATTTATTTTTGTTGTTCTTAGAGATTGGATAAAGCTGATACTGACCTTTTATCTTTTCGCTCTCACTTTCTTGGAAAGAGTAGCTGATCAACCATTAAAAAATTGTCTTGATAGCATAGTTTGGGAGTTGTCTTTGATTTTGATGTGTTATAGCTAGCGGATGGGAGACGTTTGGGAGTATCTTAGTGATTGAGTTCGAAGAATTGCCACACCATATTGAAACAAACTGATCACTTGGGTACTTCACAATTTTTGGTTGTTATTAATGCCCCCTCAAGTCTAAGGTAGATTTTTTTTACAAAAGCATTTAGTGTCCAAATCCATTGGCTAGTTTTATATTAAAACTTCACCGACCTTAGAATCTAACTTGTCTTTGCTGTTATTTTATTACAACTACTGCATTAATAGGAATCAATACCTTTGGATAGCACAATTGATATCGAAAGGTCTTGTCATGGAAAATAAGACGTAGACATATCTCCTTCTGCACTAGAATTTTCATTCAAAGAGCCGGTACGATGGTGGACATAGAACTAACACCATACAGAGGTTTCAATTTGAGTTGATAATGTAAACATGCACAGGCATCGGGATTTTTCTATACATCCAAAATAATCAAGCATCGATTAGTTTCCTCGTTAAGCAAAAAACTTGAAACAACCAGTAGGCAAATTAATGTCATGGCGTTAATGATAAAGCCATCTTCACCGAATATTTTTGTTTTTATTTTTTCTATAACAAAACCCCATCAAATCATTTGTCAGGGGAAGCCTAGTTAGAGTCAAATGTAGGCCTACACATATACAAGCACTAAAATATATCCCATCCCTTGCATCCCGAGACCTTGGACACTGGTTTTGAGGGATATCATACCCTATACTAGTCGCATGTTGATGTAGGTCGAGCACTTTGTTTCACACCTGACTGTGAAAATACCTATTGCAGTCACTGATTATTAATCTCCTATCTTAAAAGATTATTTAACTGTTGAAAACTAATTCACAGCTAATATCAAAAAATAACACAACTGCAACTTCACTAATAAAAATACGGAAAGAAATGTGTAACACAATGAACACAATATTTTCGGACAAATTGTCCCTGGAAAAAACCCCTAAAGGAAAACTAGTTCTACAGATGAGGAATTATATTAACTTCAGCAAATTAAGAGATACAAAGATTCCTTGCCTTTTACTGGCAGAACTCCGACAATCTCCCAACTTCCCACTGATATTCCCCCGCTGCTATCCCCAATGCTATCACTGCGCCCTTGCTAACACTGCAAGACTATTTGCTATCACTGTAAACTCACAAACTCATTTGCTAGCACTGCAAATGCTTCTACAAAAACTTCTATATTCTCCATATGCCCAATGACCCCTTTTTATACTGCTCTCATTGGAAAACCAACAGCCAAGATCGATTCTCAATCGACGGCTGAGATAAATAACAACTTACCAACCACAACAAATTTGGTTGCAAGGTGTCACTAAAAGAAATCAATAATTAAATAATAATTATCACATCTCAACAATAAAATAACTATTATCTAATCCTAGCAAATGGACGAATAGCTGTCCAAGCTAACAAACTAACACTCCCTCTTAGCGAGGAAGCTGTTCTGCATGACACCCATCTTATCTCTGAAGAAGATAAATTTTACCTTCCCCAATGCTTTAGTCAGAATGTCTGCTACCTGCTCCTCTGTAGGTATGTATTGTAGCTGAACAATACCTCACTATACACAATCCCTGATGAAGTGATACCTGATATCTATATGTTTAGAACTATCATGAAACACTGATTCTCAGACAATTTGATGCAACTCTGATTGTCGCAGTGTAACACAGTAGTCTCAACCTTCTGACCAAACAAAGCCACTAGCAACTTCCGAAGCCATATAGCTTCACATGTTGCCATGCTAGCTGCAATGTATTCTGCTTCTGATGAACTCAGAGCCATAGAATTCTGCTTCCTACTGAACCAAGAAACAACTCTTGATCCTAAACTGAAACAACACCCTGAAGTGCTCCTTTTGTCTATTGTACTGCCTGCCCAATCTGCATCAGTATAGCCTATCAACTTGATTCCTTCACCTCGAACATATCTGATCCCATACTCAACTGTACCACGCAAATAACGCAACACATGCTTGGCTGCTGTCCAATGCACTCTCTTTGGTTCAACCATGAACTGACTAAGAGAGTTTATTGTAAATGCTATATCCGGCCTGGTGTTGACCAAATACATGAGTGAACCGATTAACTGCCTATATAAGGTGGGATCTACAGCTTTGTCATTAGATGTATCTACCTTCCTCCAATTAGTGATCATAGGTGTAGACATGGCTTTGCAATCCTCCATCTCGAATCTCTTCAAGATTTCAATACAATATTTCCCTTGACCAAGAAAAATCTCTCCATCTGTCTGCCACACCTCCATGCCTAGAAAATAGTGCATGAGTCCCAAACCCTTCATCTCGAACTCTTCTGCAAGGTCCTTCTTGCAATCCTCTATGAGCCCTAGTGCACCTGTAAGAAACAAGTCATCCACATATAGAACAAGAATGAGAACCTCACCCCCAACCACCAAGTAGTAGAGGTTAGCATCTGCCTCACTCTTCACAATGCCCATTTCCTGCAAGTATGTATCAATGCGCTCATACCACGCTCTAGGAGCCTATTTGAGTCCGTACAAGGCTTTCTTCAATCTGTACACGTGGGTCTCTTTGTTGTGTGCTACAAAGCCTTCTGGTTGTTCTATGTATACCTCTTCCTTTAATTCACCATTAAGGAATGCTGTCTTGACATCCATTTGATGGATCTGCCATCCCATCTATACTGTAAATGAGATTATAGCTCGTATAGAAGTATACCTGGCCACTGGAGCAAATGTCTCCTCATAGTCTATTCCCTCCTTCTGAGAGAACCCCTTGGCCACAAACCTTGCCTTGTATTTCTCGATGCTACCATCTGCACCGTGCTTTATCTTGAAGATCCAGCATGATCCAACTACTAACCTATCTGTTGGTCTAGGTACTACCTCCCACACATCATTCTACATTATTGAAGTATATTCCTCAACCATAGCATCTCACCATACTTGATGTTGTGAAGCCTCTAGATAGTTGGATGGTTCACTATCTACCAACTGGCTGACTAATGCCACATAGTCATTGAACTTGGCTGGTTCTCTCCTTTGTCTCGTACTCTTCCTAGGAGCTCCCACAGACTCCTGAGTATCCCTTTGTGTGTCTTGAACCTCACGATTCCTGCTACCAACTGTAGAGGATGAAATATCAACCTCTATATCTTCTAGATGCATATCCTATTGCACCAGTTGCTCCATACTCTGTGAATCTTCACTACCTGAGTCTATGCTTGTACTAGTAACAGTACTTGAGCTTTGCTGCCCTTGACTTGGACTTGGAGCTTTTGTTGGCTGCTCACTCTAATCATCTGCTGGCAAATTTCTGGACCTTCTAAACGCCTTGTCCTCCATGAACTTGACATCGCGTCTGACAATAATTCTTCTGGTCCCTGGAATAAAAATCCTAAATGCCTTTGAAGTTTCACTATACCCAACAAGGTACCCCTTCTCTGCAGTCTGATCTAACTTGGTACGTGTATCTCCTTGAATATGACAATATGCCAAACTCCCAAATATCCTGAAGTGACCAACATCTGGCTTTTTCCCTGTGAAAGCTTCCTCTAGTGTCATCTTCCCTAGTACCTTGTGTGGAACCCTGTTCTGAATGTAAACTGCAGTACTACACGCCTCTGCCCATAGGTAATGCGGCATGTCCTGGTCATGTAGCATAACCCTTGCTGCCTCCGATATAGAACGGTTCTTCCACTCAACAACTCCATTCTGCTATGGATTGTAAGGAATAGTCCACTCTCTCTTGATTCCTTCTCTAGTACAGAAATCCTGGAAGACATTTCCTTTGTACTCGCCTCCATTGTCTGACCGAAGAACCTTTATCTTCCTTCCTGTCGAGTTCTCCACAAGAGCCTTGAACTCTTGGAAGCAACTGAAAATCTCATCCTTGGTCTTCAAGAAGTATATCCAAGTCTTCCTGGAAAAATCATCAATAAAAGTAACATAGTACTCATATCCTCTGAGAGACTTTGTTGAAATTGGTCCACATACATCCGAATGTACTAGATCAAGAACACCCTTAGATCTATTGTCACTCCTTGGAAAAGATGCTTTCGCAAACTTCCCCAACACACATCCCTTACATACATCATCATGCTCTGTGCTCACCTCTGGAACACCTATCACTGTCTCACGAAGCAATTTAAGTGCTCCATGATGAATATGGCCCATCCTCCTATGCCATAGCTCTCTAAGATCTCTAGGATTACTACTGCTCATGAGTGCCTTAGGAGTATCAACCTGTAACCTATAAAGGCGACCACTCCTAACTCCAATAGTTATGGGTGATTTCCAATCCTTCTGTTTAATCAACACATGTGTTCCTCTAAAAAGTACATTATACCCTTTATCCTGAAGAATAGATATAGAAATCAGATTCATACCTAAGCCTGGAACATGCAAGACATCATGAAGTGGAACTATCTTTCCATTCTCCCTCTGAAACTGAACAATCCCTTTCCCAACTGGGTTGACATTGGACAAGTTCCCCATAGAAATCTGGATATTGGTTTCCTCCTCCTTGTAACTGGAGAAGTACTCTCTAACTCCTGTCATATGAAATGATGCTCCACTGTCTATATACCAAACACTCTGTGAGGTTGAGCTAATCATACAAGCTATGAGTGCAAACTCATCCTCCAATCTACTAGAGAGCTCCTCTGCACTTGCTAAAGCCGCCACTTGGTTCTTTCCCTTCTTATCTTTCTTCCTTTGTGGGAAATCGCTGACATAGTGGCCAAACTTGTGACAACCAAAGCACTTGACCTTAGATAGGTCCTTCTTCTTCTCACCTTGAGAATTTGATCCTTTTCTAAATCCCTTCTTTGCTTTCCCTTTTCCCGCTAGGGCAACGTTTTCTTGTTCTCCCTCACTTTTCTGACTCTTGTTGTTGGCTCCATTGACAAGACTTAGTCTAAGCTTCTCCTGAGTGAAATCACTCCACAGTCAATCCCAACTCGGTAGGGTGTCTCGTCCATTAATAACTTGAACAAAGACATCCCACTACTTAGTAAATCCATTTAAGGCTATCCTTACTAGCTCATCATCTTCTGGCTTATCTCCAATAGCTGCTAACTCATCCTTGACAAGTCTAAGTCTGGTGAGGTAACTTCTAACGTCTTTTCCCTTGTTCATTCGGGTATTCCTCAACTTTTCTCTGAGAATCAGCCTCCTATTAGTGGTAGCATTCTAGTACAGTTTCATAATGGCATCCCACATCTTATTCGCCGTATCTAACTCGGAGATATGCGGAACAATATGATCCTTGAAACCATCAAGAATAATCCTCCTCACCTTGGCATCTTCTTTCTTGTATGCTACAAGTTGTGTTGCGTCTGTAGGTACAGCTACAATAGTGGTAACATAATCCTTGATACCATTCTCTTCCAACAATAAAGAAAGTCTGGCCTTCCAGACACCAAAATTCGAGGCACCATCTAATCTTTCCTGATCTCTCAAACTAGCTAAAGCCATCTCAAAGGATAAAAGCAATAATAATTTAAAAAATCAAACTAGGTTATAGAAACCCTCAATTTCTTTCCTAGGGCAAACCTTTTCTACCCTTAACATAGCTCTGATACCATGTGAAATACCTATTGCAGTCATTGATTATTAATCTCCTATCTTAAAAGAATATTTAACTGTTGAAAACTAATTCACAGCTAATATCGAAAAATAACACAACTACAACTTCACTAATAAAAATATGGAAAGAAATGTGTAACACAATGAACACAATATTTTCGGACAAATTGTCCTTGGAAAAAACCCCTAAGGGAAAACCAGTTCTATAGATGAGGAATTATATTAACTTCAGCAAATTAAGAGATACAAAGATTCCTTGCCTCTTACTGGCAAAACTCCGACAATCTCCCAACTTCCCACTAATATTCCCCCGCTGCTATCCCCAATGCTATCACTACGCCCTTGCTAACACTGCAAGACTGTTTGCTATCACTGCAAATTCACAAACTCATTTGTTAGCACTGCAAATGCTTCTACAAAAACTTCTATATTCTCCATATGCCCAATGACCCCTTTTTATACTCCTCTCATTGGAAAACCAATGGCCAAGATCGATTCTCAATCGACGGCTGAGATAAATAACAACTTACCAACCACAACAAATTTGGTTGCAAGGTGTCACTAAAAGAAATCAATAATTAAATAATAATCATCACATCTCAACAATAAAATAACTATTATCTAATCCTAGCAAATGGATGAACAACTATCCAAGCTAACAAACTAACACTGACAAATGCATTTACTTGAAAGCTTTCAAAGCCTCTTTAAAAAATCCTTTTGCATAGGTTCTACAATTATTGTGTTCTAACAAAAGGGTGTGGAATTTGAATTTACACTGTCAATCACATTTATTATCTTTGCACCTGCCAATTGCATTGTCTTGAAAGATTTTTACGCTGAGTTTACTCCTACTAGTTGTACTAGTCTAAAAGATTTTTAATAGCTTTGGGTGCAAATTTTGTTCTTCACCTATAAAAGACATCAGTTTAGAAGTTCTTTGCATCTGAAATCAATGAAGCATCTGATTTCTCAAAGGCTATCGTGAAGGGTCTTAAAAAAAAAAACAACACCAACAACACAAATATGTGATGATTTTTTTGCTTGCATGTTGCATTTTGTTCGTGTTTTATTGCTGCCAACACTTTTTCTGCTAGCTCCAACAACTAGAATTATCCATTCAAACAGCAAGGGAGCTCCCATTCAACAAGAACATGATACATAGATACTTTGCAAGCTTGGGGATTTGTTGGCAAATCAGACTGGTCCTACATTCTCAAAGGATTTGTTGGAGAGTACTCGTATTGAGCTTGAGATGGATGCAAATGATGACTGGAATAGACTGTATGGATGATAGATAATTTGTACTCATGTTTAATGGTTGGTTGATTTAATAAATGCATTATATTAAAATCATCTTCTTTATGGTTTCCGAATTAATACCTATCAATTGCATCACTTTGAAAGTTTTTTTTGTGGTGTTGCGGGCATGTCCTTTACACTTGAGGGTGTTTCCTTTACACTTGCTATTTTTATTGATGATCAATGTGCAGGGGGTCAATTTAATGCAAATCTAAAGCATTAAATATTCATTTGATACAAAGTCTACAGTTTCTATGGAGGCTTTAAAACCATCAAACACTTGTTTATGGTAACTTGTGAATGGCAACTTGTTCATTGATGATTCACATTGGAATTTCTAAATCATCTTTCTAATGTGCTTTCAAAGGGATGCACACTTTGTTATCTACATCAAATCTGATTTTTAGGGGAACATATAATCTAATTTTTAGTGTTAGTTTCATAATAGCCATAAAATCCTTGAAATAAATCTCATTTGTAATTGTTTTGTAAAACTAGATTTGAAATGGCTGAGGATGGATTTATTAAATTTCTTAAGTTATTTTTTGACATCAGCTTTCTCTACTAATAATTATTGAAGTAGGCACTCATTTATGGAGGTCACCAAGTAAAGAGAATGTATTCATAGAGCTCTATTTAAAGCATGGTAACCTTGTTTATTTATCATATTAACCAATGATTGATGCCTTATTTTTGATAACCTTGTATTTTTAATACACGCTTCTATATTTTTGTAGGAGATTCGTAAATATTATTTCTTATAACTCTATGTTGTTTATAGGTTTACATTGGAGTCGAGCATTGAAATCAAGTGAAAACAAGCAGATTAGAGTTGGAGAAAATCGAGCATTAAAAATTGAATCTGACAAAGCATTTTTAAATGCTTTAAAGGGATTCCATTCCATGCTTTAGTTTTCTATTTTAGGTTAACTCACATCTTTTTTGGGGGGGCTTTAAAAGGAACATTTCAATCTTTGCTACAAAGGGCATAAAATGAATCTTAAGACAAACTTACTAGAGTTGATTTTTGGAATTAACACTTTAACAAGGAAACTTTCATATCTCATTTTGGTTCTTTAAAACAAATCAAAATCATTGCTTTGTGGACTTAAAATGAACAAGTGTTTCTTTGTTTTGTAATTGCTTACTCAAAATAATACCATTGAAAGGATGTATGCACTTCTCTCGTGCCTCACGACGATCTTGAGAATCAAAAGGCCTTTTGATGATCTTAAGTTGGGTAAAGTAATTACCTCCACATTTCATTTTGGGATTAAAATTAAACAAAACATCTTGCGAGTGTGAGTAAGCATATTGTGTGTGTTCTCCCTTTGTTTCTAAACAAAGGTTGATTGAACTACAAATATGTTTGCTCAGTTTTTTTTATCTTAGAGGGCCTGCCTTGTGGGAAACATTACTCACCCAAGTGAATGACCCAACTAGTAACACACTAAAGAGAAGTGTATTTATAGTCGGGATATAAAAGTGGGTACTGGAACAAAATTCAGTATCACATGGTTGGCTTCGATGAGAAGGGCAACAATGGTCTCTCATCACATGGGTCAATCTCCACGAATATACATTTAGAATTAAAACCCCTTGTTTAGCAAAGGCCAAAATCGTATCTATTTGTTGGTGCAAAATGTCATGTCCTTTGAAGCTACCCGTCATATACATGTGATTATATTGTAGAGATGAAAAGTATGCCATGGGAGATTCATGGATACTGATGCTTGGTTGAACCAAGAAGTGTGTGTCATGGAGGGGAGCCAGTGTGGTCAAGCATCAAATCATCCACACTGAATATGCGCAACTGGATTTATCCAAGTGGGAACCCAACAAATATTGTCTTTTTAGTCTAGGGTTGTGCATGTCATTGGAATCAAAACTCTTTGCTTGGATCTAAAACATTGGAAAACAAACATTCACAAAGAACTTCAAAATTTCAAACCCTTTTGAGAAAACAAATATCCTTTGAAAAATCTAAGTGCTCTTGCTTGCCCTAGGGATTATATCTTTAGAGGTTTCTAAGTACTTGGGTTTAATCACCATTTGTTTTCACTAAAGTCAACTTAGGTAACTATGCTCTTGAAACCTTGATTTTCACATAATGGACCTTGTGGAATGAAAAGGAATTGAGACATACACATTTAGTTTGAAACTTTAATCAGATAATTTTTTGTGGTAAAACTAATTCATTAAGCAAAGTAAAAGACAATTGACTCCACACATGTGTTCTCTCAAATGATTTCCTGCAAGATCAAAATCCAGAAACCCAGGTTCAAAAGGATTAGCCCAAAAGCTCATGTGGAGCATCTTGAAATTATTCTTGAAGTTAGAGAAAGATTGGTCTACAACTTTTACAAGAAAGCTTTAAGAAACAACCCTAACTTTTATGAGTTATATTATCAACAAAATCTTGAGCTTTTTGATAGGTTTATTTTCTCACATAGGAAGTGTTAAGCATGTTCTTCAAAACCAAGATCTTGTAAGAAGGAGTTTTATCTAGTTCAAGTCTATGATTAAAATCAATCACTCTCATCCACCTCTCAACCATCAAAATGAGTCAAAAATCACCTCACCAACAACTTTTGGAAACTTTGAAAACATCATTTATGCTATACTTCTAGGAAAAATCAAATCACTTTGTTTGACTTAACACACTTAGTCAAAATATCATCTTGTGCATGAGTTTACTCTAGGATAACACAACTTCCTAGGGTTTATAAGTCCATTATCATCTTGTTTGGCTTAACACACTTAGTCAAGTTATCCAATCCATTATCACATTGTTTGACTTAACACACTTAGTCAAACCATCATCTTGTGTATGAGTTTACTCTAGGATAACACAACTTACTAGATAAATTACAAGTGCATTATCACTTTTGTTTGAATTAACACCCTTAGTCAAACTATTAGTCCATCATGACCAATCAATCAAAGTCCTAAATTTTAGCATATCCCTCAAGGTTCTTCAAGAGTTTCATTCATTTGTATCACCCATCTTCCATTTATGTCATTCCCATCATCACTTTGATCCTTAAATTATCCTAGTTCTTCTCTTCTTTGAGCCTAAGGTTTAGACCAATGTAAGGGGTTAGAGGTTCATCTCTTGAATTCTTGAAAATTGATCTCTATTTTATGAATCAAACTCAATCTCAACACAAGAAGAATATGAAGAAAAACAAAGAAACATCCATTTCAAGTGATCTAATTCAAACTGAAACAACATTTGACCTGACGATAACCATTGACCTCCCAATAAATCCTCCTCAAGTGCCTCAAAATTATCAAGAAGAAGGTCATATAGAGGAAATCACTGACAATGGGATGACACAAGAAGAAATTCTGAAAATGGTGCAAAACCCTGAGAACCACCAAATTGTCAGTGCCATGTTGAGGTTCTACCCATCCCAATACTTGTTAGAGTTAGCAAAAGAAGGGGCTAAACTGCCTTCTGGCTTTGACATATGCACTATTCTGGAGAGGTCTCTCGGTATCATGCCCTCACCAACATGCACACTTCTACTTCAAAACATCACTCAAGACATCTCCCAAATCATATCATCTATTTCTTCAACCCCACCGATTGTTAACAAGGGAAGCGCCATGCTTCACGAACTCCAAAAAAATTGCCTTGTGAACAACCGAGGGTTGAATGCAAGCACCACATCGGATCAATCCATTTTGGTCAATCCATTACACCCTTACGTTCTACTCACATTTCATAATCATACCAGTTAATCCTCACTTCATGCAAAAACAAATTCTCCTCTGCACACACAAACCTCTCTCCCTATCTCACAAGGAGAAGGTGACTTGTTTGGAGCCAGGAGAATCTTGAATCCATCATCATCACTTCTAGGGATTGCACCACCTGTCTTTCCACCATTTCCACCCTTACCACTCATATATATATCATACCTCGGGTTGGGTCTTCCTCCTCTTCCTATAGTGTCATCTGTATCGCAACAATAGATGGCAACCATTCAAGCAATCACATCAGTCAACCCATCCACCATTCCTCAAAGCATGGTTTGATAGGGACCAAGCACCTCGATCGCACCATCCATAGCTCAAACCCTAATCATTAACATGGCCATTTCGCTCATCACAACGGTCAGCATTCTTCCTAATCCACCGCCATTACCACCGAAGCATAACACAACCAATTCATTCACCATGACGTTGCAAGCTGCTCGACAAGATGCTCAACAAAAAGCACTCCAAAATCAACAAGCCACACAACTAGCCACTTAGCAAGTGCAAGTGCAATTAGCACCACAATAGGTTGCACAAGCCCAAGCCTTGTTACAACAACAACAAGCTACACAAGCTGCCCAAGCTACACAGGCAGCTCAAGCCACCCAAGCTGACCAAACTGCACAAGTTGTACATGCCACTTAGATTGCACTAGAATCCAACAAGCACATGCTCAAGCATGAGCCCAATTCCTAGCTCATCAAGCACAATTGCCAGCACAATACCAGGCACAATTGCAATTGCAACAAGACGCATATCAACAAGCCCTGCAATACTATCAATTACAACAACAATACGACCAACAACAAGCATTTTTGGCACAACAACAACATGACCAACAACAAGCATTGTTGACATAGCATCAATACGACCAACAAAAAGCATTGTTGGTGCAACAACAACAATAATTGTTGCCACATCAACAACATGACCAAAAAAAGCGTTGTTGGTGCAACAACAGCAGGATGAACAACAGATGTTGTTGGCTCAACAACAAGCACATGCATTAGTTGCTCAACAAATCTTGTAACAAAACCGCATCAACGTCCCACCCATGAATTTCACACCCTATAATGTATTTACCCCACCTGCTGATCCGCAAGGCAATGTGATGACACAAATCCAATTTATCTCATAGAAAGTGCTAGATCTTCAATCAGGACACCTAGCAACTTGTTCCCCTATCCATTTAACAAAAGCTTGGAAATGGTACCATTCCTGAAGGGATTCAAAATCCCAAAATTTTATAAATATTGTGAGATGGGAAACCCTAAAGATCACATCAAGGAGTTTCGGGTACATTGCATGGAAGTCTCCTATAATGAAACATATCTAATGTGGCTATTCCCTTGAAGCTTGGTTGGTGACACTATGGAATGGTTTTCTTGTCTGCCTATGAGAATCAAAACATTTCAAGAAATTAAAGATGCATTCCTCCAAAATTTTGCATTCAACATTTTTGTGGATGTTAGTTTGGAAGAACTCTCGATGCTCAAGCAGGGGAAGGGGGAAGCATTCACTCCCTTTCTCCAATGATGGCTAGCCGAGGCCAATCAAAGCAAGTGGGCGATGCTAGAAGAACAACAAGTTTGTACCATCATTTCCAATACAGAAAAAACCTTGGAATTCTATCTGAAGATGCAATGCATCACTATGTACGATCAACTGATCCCCAAGGCACTCAATATTGAACAAGATCTTGTTACACAAGGGGGCACCCCCACTTATCTTGAACATCAAGACATTTTCCCATCCACCAGCTACAATGACAAACCTCACAAATGGTTGAAGAACCCAAATGTCACCAACGATGGAGTAGTGGATGCTAGGGTTGTCATCAACGCTCCTAAGCAAAATAATCAAATGCATCATCATCAACCACAAAATAATAATTGGAGTAACATGAAAACAAATGTGGTAAACCAATAACCACCCCAAAATAAGATCAATAATCACAATAATCAAGGAGGACCACCTCCACAAAGCAAGTATCCCCCCAAGCAAAAATTCATAGTCCTTCGGGAATCAATGAGAGCATCATCAAGGTCCCCACCCATGATAATTACAATCAACCCTAGGTGAAGCCACCCTAGTACAAAAAAGATATCCTTTGTGATTATCATTAGTTCAAGGGACACACGACCGCCAAGTGCATGAAATTGAAGAACATCATCCAAGATCTCATTGAGGATAAAATCATAAATGTCAAGCAACCCGCTGGAAATCAAGATATCAAAATATAGATGAACCTAATGCCTAATCACAATCAGGGAAATAATCAAGGAAACAATTAAGGAAATAAGCAAGGGAACAATAAAGGGAAATAAAACTATGCCAGTGCAAACTTTATATACGAAGACATCGTCGCATGCATAGATGAAATGGTCACTGTCATTAGCTTCAAAGGAGCCAATGTTGATTGTGGAGTCACCACACATGGTGGCAAGGTTACTATTGTAGGGGAATCACAGCCATCTAAGACCCCTATCTCAAATTTGAAAGTCGTTCCCTATGATTCTAACGTCATTGACTAGATAAAAACAACCCCCACTTAGATCTCTATCATGGAGTTAATAAAAAATTTCTTCGACCACAGGAAAATATTTGATGAAGCATTAGCTATGTCCACAATCTCTACTAATATTGATATGAAAAAATTTCAGTCTATGGTTGGTAACATCATCACCCAAAATCTCCTCACCTTTTCTGATCAAGACTTCCCCGCCCAACCACCTCACAATCATACAGTTCACCTTCAAGTACTGTTTCAAAAGAAATAATTCAAAAGGGTCTTGTTGGATGCAGGTGCAAGCCTCAATATATTTTCACTTAAACTTATAAAGAACTTGGGAATCTCATAAGACTCCATCGAAAAAAAAAAATACATTACCATCGGAGCATATGATGACCAGGAAAGAGTGTCTCAAGGCACTATCAACATCCCAATCCAAGTGGGGCCAACTAATATGGAAACCACATGTCAGGTCCTCGACCTTGATTTTCCCTACAACATCCTCCTAGGACACCCATGGATCCATGGAATGAAGGTGGTTGCCTCAACATTCCACCAATGCATCAAATTTTCATACCAAAATGAGGAGGTCACGATACATGGTGATCTCGAGTCGCTCGCGTATTGCAAAAACTTGGAAGTCAAGTTCTATAAAGTTCCCTAAGTGCCAAATAATGATGAAGGCCCCTTCAATCCATATATAGATCCATCTAACCTTGCCTCCACTTCTACGACAAAGACACCCTCCATCCCTGATATATCCGACATCAATCTCATGATCCAAGACAATGGGTGTGGAGATTATAGAATGAAGAAGGATGATTTTGTTGTACGACAGTTACCTCAATCTCCTAGGTCACATGGGAAAACCCTTCTAGATTCCACCATTAGGGGGATCTAAGTTGAGAAATTTTTGACGAAAGAGACATTTCAAGAACACTATATACCAAGATGAAAGACCCACACCCACCCTACCCATGGATGAAGCTAGCAAAGGACTGCAAATGATGCTTGGTATGGGCTACAAAAAAAAATGAAAGGCTTGGAAGGAACAAGGATGGATGGCAAGATCCCATCATTGTAGAAAGATGAATGAGAAATATTGGCCTTGGATGTACCCCTCTAAGTATAACCATATGTGGAAGAGGTACCCCTAGTAGAGCAATCGGGACTACCCCTTAGTTATCAGCAGTCGCTCTTCAACTACCCATATCCATAGGTCTTCCCCTAGATAATTTCATCTTTGACATAACTGACGTCTATAGTAGTAGTGATGATGAGGATACCATAATCAGCTTACCCACACTTTTTGAAGAATCCTCCTTACACATGATTAGTACCTCATCTATTTAGTCAGACTGCCAAACTCACAAAATAAACCTAGTTTACCCCCAACTCATCAACTACAAGCAATGAGGACAAATGATTCTAGACACATTCAAAAATGATGAGGCTCTCTCAAAATTCATGGGACTAAGGGATACAATACCATCCAAAGATCATAAATTTGGATTCAACATCACACTAGACACAAATTCCTATTACGGGAAGATGATTGAGTCCTTCAGTTGCAAGAGCAAAAGAATGAGAGTAATCTCAGGGTCATTGAGTGAAAACCACACTGTGGCACTCTCTAACCATAGAATAGTAAAAATAAAGGACCCATCCAATGGTGAAAACCTCTCTGAGGCACCAGAGGATGAAGGATTCAATCTCCCCCTCACTAGACTTCATTAGGAGAAATCAACAGTCCTAGAAAAACAATGGAATTCTGTCAATCTGGGAACATAAGCAATGCCACACATCATCTTCTATGTTGAGTCACTTCTCATGAAAGAACAAGAAATATTGGCGACATTCCTAAGAGAAAGAAAGGTGAACTTCGCATGGACCTATGTCGACATTTTGTGTCTCGATCCGGAAGTTTTGGTTCATCACTTAGTTGTCTACCCATGGGCAAAGCCAGTGAGACAAAAATTAAGAAAGATGCACCCTCACATAGCCTTGCTAGTTAAGGTGGAATTATAGAAACTCCTGGATGCTGGTTTTATATGCCTAATATAATATCCGAAATGGGTGTCAAATCTTGTGCCAGTTTCAAAACTAAATGGGGGGGTCCGTATCTGCACCAATTTTAGAGACCTAAACAAAGTGTGTCCTAAGGATGACTTTCCACTACCCAACATTGTTATGATAGTGGACATGATGACTAGACACGAGATGCTATCACTGATGGATGTATTTTTTGGATACAATGAGATTATGATAGCAAAGGAGGATCAACACAAGATAGAATTCACATGCCCATGGGGTACCTACTACTAGAACATGATGCCATTTGGGCCAAAGAATGCAAGAGTAACATATCAAAGGGCCATGGCACTAATTTTTCCTGACATGATTCACAAAACTATGGAAGACTATGTGGGTGATATATTGGCCAAGTCAATGAAAAGACAGGATCACATAGTAGCTCTAAGTGCCATCTTTGACAGATTGGAGAAATACAAGGTTAGGCTTAACCCCTAGAAATGCATCTTTGGGGTGAAATCAAGTAAATTCCTAGGATATATAGTATCAATGAGAGGAATAGAAGTGGATCCTACCAAATTCAAGGCGATCCTCGATATGGAAGCACCCAGGACACTAAAACAACTCAAAGGCCTATAGGGAAGGCTCTAATCCATCCATAGATTCATAGCACTAGCAGATAAAAAGATCCCATACTCTCATGTACTCCACAAGAGAGTAACATAAAATTGGGATAACAAGTGTGATCATGTGCTTAGTAAAAGCAAAGAATATCTACTCACACCACCAGTTTTGATGCCGCTAAT
Organism: Sequoiadendron giganteum; assembly: GCA_007115665.2. Taxonomy (NCBI): domain Eukaryota; kingdom Viridiplantae; phylum Streptophyta; class Pinopsida; order Cupressales; family Cupressaceae; genus Sequoiadendron; species Sequoiadendron giganteum. The sequence goes on from CM021107.1 coordinate 603,470,218, forward strand.
CCAGGCAAAGCCATTAATTTTGTATATTTCAGCAACCATGGTAGCTCTTGATGCTCTATTAGCTCAACACGATGAAAATGGAAGAGAGAGAGAAATATATTATATCAGTAGAACTATGGTGGGACATGAATTGAACTATACTCCCATTGAAAAAGCTTGTGTAGCAGTTGTATTTGTAGCACAAAAATTCAGACACTACATGCTCACTCATCAAATCAAGCTGATTGTGAAGATAGATCCTCTCAAATACTTGCTTTCTAGAGACTTTCTCACAGGATGGACAACCAAGTGGGTCATGATATTGATGGAACAAGACATTGAATATGTGGAGCACAAGGCTATCAAGGGACATGAAATTGTAGATCAACTAGCATAAGATCGTATTTATGTAGACAACCCACTCATTTCAAAATTCCCAGATGAATCAATATTTAGCCTATGTTGCAAACCATTGGAAGATGTATTTTGATGGATCTTACACACAAGATGAATCAAGGGTTGTAATCTTCTTCATCACTCCCCAGGGAGACTGCATAACCAAATCCTACAAACTATCTTTTTCGTGCATGAACAACATAGTAGAGTATGAAGATCTCATCACAGGATTAAGGATTGGAGTACAATGGTAGATTATGGCTCTCAAAGTCTATGGAGATTCATAGCTCATCATCAACCAAGTCAATGGTGAGTACCAAACAAAGGATGAAAAGCTAACTCCATACAAGAAATTAGTGGAGAGCCTCAAATATTTCTTCATTGATGACACCTTTGAACAACTACCTAGAGCAAACAACAAAGAAGCAGATGCTATGGCCATAATTGGATCACTCTTGAAAATCCCAAACAATGCTCCAAAACAAGGATTCTTGGTAGAGCGGCTTCTCGTATCGATAATTGAGGTACCGGAGTTTGAATTTGTGTGAAAAATCATTGGTCTTGGTGATCCCTGGTATCATGTCGTATACACCTACTTAAGAATAGGAGTCCTACCCACTGATGTAACACCAAATCTTAAATGAGTCGTTGTAAAAAATTCCACCCGCTTTGTCATCCTAGGAGAAACCCTTTATCGTAGGAGAATTGAAGGAACCTTGTTGTTTTGCCTAAACACTAGGGAAGCCCTTGCTACTTTAACTGAGGTACACAATGGCATTTGAAGTTCACACTCCAATGGTATGAACTTGGATAATAAGTTGTTAAGAATAGTATACTACTGGCCAACAATGGAAAGAGAGGCACACGACTTTGTCAAAAAGTGTTTACAGCGCCAGCGACATGGAGACCTTATCAATGCACCAACTCAAGAGCTTCATCCTATTGTTACACCTTGGCCCTTTTCATAATGGGGGCTCGATCTCATTAGAAAAATCACACCCTCCTCCTCATCCAACGAATACAAATTCATCATCACTGACATGGAATAATTCACAAAATGGGTCAAAGCAATTCCCATGACCTACATAACGGGAAAGTAGATATTCAAGTTCATCGTGAACTACCTCATTTTACTATACGGTTTCCCCCAAGATATTATCTCAAATAATGGGACACCTTTCCAAAACAAGGATTTTTGTGACTTATGTCCAAAATTTAATATCCAACATCTCTTTTCCACTCCGTACTATCCCCAAGGCAATGGCCAAGCAAAGGCTACCAAAAAAACCATCTTGAAAATCCTTAAGAAGACAGTCAATGATGTTGGTTGTGATTAGCATCTGCAACTAAATCTAGCCTTATGGGCCTATCACACTAGCATCTGCATTCCAATAGGCACCACCCCATTCTCCCTAGTCTACGGATCATAATCCATCCTCCCAATCGAGATCAAGCTCCCTTCATTAAGGATATCACTACAAAAACTCATTATAGATGGGGAATATTGAGTTTCAAGGTTAAATGAGCTAGAATTACTAGAAGAACCTTGCATGGATGTCCTCAACCATCTAAAAGTTTATCAGAACCTCCTAAAGAATAGCTACAACAAGAATATCAGGAGACGCACCTTCCAAGTCGGTAAACTTGTGCTAAAGGAGAACCATAAGAATGTGCCAAATTCAGAAAGTAAAGGAGAATTTGAGCCCAACTGGTTGGAACCTTTTGTTATCACAACAAGCAATAAATCAAGAGCCTACCAATTATCAACACTAGAAGGAGAACCTCTGCAGGAGCCCATGAACAACTCCCATCTCAAAAAAAATTATGCCTAAAATCTTGCAAGGTATAGAACCAAAAAATACAAAAAATATCAAAAAATGTCCTAAAAAAATGGTGCGTATGTGCAAGATCATGATGGGCCAAAAAGTGGTGATATGTAAGTGATATGATGGTCCATGTGGCTGACAAATTTTTTTTTACCCAAAATTGATGAAACGAAAAGGGTTTTTAAAGGATATTCTCAGCTTTCCACCAAGATAAATTATGTTTTACTTTAAATTTAATAAATAATTATTATTCATTTTCTATTTGAATTATGACTAAATTCTGAATTGATAGGTTGATTGAAAAATATCTATTGATTTCAAATGGTACCACATCTTTTGAATCCAAAACATGTGTCACATTCTATGCTTCACATATTATAGGATTAAAAAGAAAAAAAATGAATTTCATGAATTTTTGACCAATTTAAGGTGGTCAGACATACGGTTTTTTATATTTTTGAAATAATATAGATAACTACATTCAATTTTCTATAGATTCTATTCTTACATATTTTTGAAATAATATAGATAACTTATTCAAATTTTTACATCCAGTTGCCTAACTCTGATTTTCTGAAATTTCATTGCCACTTAAGGGCCTATTTTTCCTATGATGATCTTGCACATACCCTGGTCACCTTGATTAAAACCTGGTAAACATGCATCTTGGTGACAACAAAAAAATCCAAAAATCTAAAAAAATGAGAAAAAGGATTGAAAATAGTAAAGAAAAAAATCATCCTCTAGTGAAAACCATTTTGATGGTGCTTTGGACAAACAACTTGGTGAAAACCTAGCAAATAGGCACCAAACATAAATAAAGCACTCTCCATCCACTAGGATCTTCACTCCCTTTTCTGCGCACTCACTTATCCATTACATTCCATCTATCCTTCCACCATTCGTTCGCTTTTGTACCATAGCTTGATCTAGTTCTCATATCTTGTTTCAACATAGTACTACTTGGCATATTCCCAAGGTCATTTTGTCCTCCCTTTACCAAAGTATTCTATCACATCACATTGGGGGCATGTTCCTATAACTGCATTAGATCAGATTTGTGCATATTCTTGTGATCTTCCTAAACATCAGAAAATCCATCAAAAATCCAAAAAAACTCAAATAATCCATCAAAAATCCAAAAAAATTCAAATCATATCAAAATTCAAAACATGTCGAAAATCTGAAAAAAAAAAAATAGAGTCATCCAGCCGAACTATGTCATCTCTGAGCTTGAATGTAGGAAAATTTTATCTATGATCATCCCCCAAGATATTTTAGGTTAGTTCTTTAGGCGTCTTTCACAATGGAAATCCGTTTGCCCATCTATTTCACATTTTAGGTCACTCCTTAGGCGTCCATTACAATGGCAATCCATTTGTCTATCTATATTTTCATCAATCAAGTCTGTCATTATTCAAACTATGTGGTCTCTACATGTATAATGTCAGCGAGGATAATCTATGGATTAACTCTCGAGATCCCTAGGATAGGTCTTTAAGTTAGTCTCTTCGTCATAAATCTTGAAAATACCAAAAACATTTGTAAAACATCTCAAAATCTGAAAATCAAAACAACCTCAAAACATTTCCAAAACATCAAGAACATCCAAATATTTGAAAAAAACACAAAATGGTGCACCCGTATCATCTCGCCTTAACTCAAAATAATCATCATTCCTAATAAATCAATTGTCACCTTCATCCTTTGGTGAGTCAATCAGGAGCGAGTTTAGTAGGTTCAAAAATGAACGCTCAATCATCAAAGTCTCAAGTCTAGATCAATGAGTCAAAAAGTTGGTCAAATCAAAGTATCAATAGCTTATCATCAAGCAGAATCTCATTATCACCTAGTCACAACATGTCCTAGGAATGCGACCTTCCTACGATGGACATCAACATCATGAATCACTGTAGTTTAGTCTTGGCTAGCAGTATGAAGAACATTAGCTTGTTTGTTTACTTTATCTTAGTATTTTTGACTTATCTTATTGCGCTCATTCCAAGAACCTCTCGATGATGTCTAAAAAGAAAGATTTAGAGAGAAAGGAATGGGGCAATGATATTATCTTTTTATCTATTGTGCTTGTTGGATATTCTTGTAAAATAACTTTGTCATGCATGCTTCATTTTTTTTGTAGGGGGGATGTTTTAGGTGTCTTGTTGACCACATAAGAAGGCTTGCCTTTTTATGTTTTTGTTTGAGATGTCTAGAATATATGAACTACACTATGAATAAGGTTTTGTTTTTCAAGTGTGAACAAAAGTACTCCTATCTGATTGCTGAGTCAAAATCCATCACACTAGGTGCAATGCCATCTTGGTTCTTTATACCTTGATGCATCACACCTATGTGTGTTATAAAACATAAAGAAGGGTATGGTATTTATTTCTCCCATCCATGGATAAGAAATACATCATGATCATTCATCATCATATCCAATAAAGTCTCAACAACTAATGGACTTGTTGGACTTCTGCATTTTCTTGGATTTAAGGGATGATCCCTCTCATTCTTTTATCCTCTTTCACGCTAACAATGCATCCATCCTGCATCCACATTTTCATCTTGCATAATCATGTCATATCATAATAGGAAAAAATCATCCATCTCACATACATTGCGTAATCATTTAAGATGTTTAAAATAATATAGATTTTTTATTCTAAGCATCTTCCAAACATCTCATTTGCATCATCATCTAGGTTTTTTAGGATAATATAGATTTTTTATTCTAAGCATCTTAAAAACATCTCATTTAAATCATCATTATCATATAGATCATTTAGTCATAGCCATCCATACATCCATTTTTAACCTCTTTGTCTCGAGATCGACCTCAAATCGAATCTTTTCACTCAATCTCTCGAGGGGGCAATGTACTAACGTACTTATTTCCGTTGGGGAATTTGAAAAAATCATTAAGTTTTTTTAATTTCGATGTCGGCAGCATAATTATTTGAACCAATGCAACAAGGACATTGCTTGAAAGAGGGGGAAAATGTCGAAATGAAAAACTAACATCATACATTAATTTTTTTCTCCTTAATTAAATAAAATAAAAATTATTTAATTAATTTCTAAAGTCCTCCATTTAAATTAAATAAATTCATCATTTCTAATAACATCATCCCCTTTAGATAAATAAATCAAAATATTTATTTAACTATGCCTAAATCATTTTCCATCTCCTTTTGATTTATTTTAACCCATAAATATAAATCAAATTGGTCAAACCACCTAATCCTCTCTTAGGTTAACCAAGTCATGATTAATGTTAAACTTACTTCAAGTCACATCCTCTAGCTTTTCCCACTTGCACAAATAAGTCATTTCTTTGATTTATTATTTCTTCTAATTTACTCCAACTTGATATCTTTGAGGGAATATTCTCCCAATTTGAATTTCCCTCTCAAATGACTTGTCCCTTCGAACATATCATTAACTGCTCTCTTACATGTCCCCCACTTGGCATTTAAGACCCCTTTCTTCTCCCTCCAACAAGTCAAATTTCAAATTTGAAAAGGCCACCTAATGTCATTTATTGGCACAATGACCAAAACTTGCACAACCTTGGCCCATTCACATGGTGACAAGTGGTTTATTCCTATTGGTTGAGGATTAGTCCCACATTCCTCCACTTTTCCTCTTCTCTCCTCAAACTCTTTTATAAATCCAAGGCTTTCTTTCATCATTTGCATCCACAATTTGAGCAAAGTTACTCTCTTTACATTGAGAACTATTTTTTTCTACTTCATAGAATTTTCAACAATCTTCATCATTTGACTTGTCAAAGGGTTGGGAAAGGGCTACTTTCTACCCAAAGAGTAGCACCAATACAATATGTAATAGGTTTGCATAGTGTTTATTTTATGCTTTCAATTAGTTTTTTTTGTTACTTTGTCTATGAGGTATAGTGTATTATTTCATAGGAGCATTATTTTATTAGCTTAGTCTTGAACTCACCATGCTAACGAGTGTTGGAGTTTATAGTTAATTTAAATATTTACAATGTTCACACCTATTGACCCCCTTGTTTTACAAACTAAGTAGAGAAAAACAGGTTATCCTATGATTTTTGGGAGACCTTGGTTAGCAACAACTACCATACTTATTGATTGTAGATCTGGTAGTATGACTATTTCTAATGGGATTATATAGAAGGAATTAACTCTGTATCCACCAGAAAAACCTTCTTTAACATTTGATAATCAAATCTGGATTGATGATCCTAATTTTGAAGATGAAGAAATAAGGGGCCTTGCAATGATGACCTTGGCAAAGCATGTTGAGGAATACCAGGAATCATTGGACATAAAGGAGGAAGACTTGGAAGGTTGTTGTGATTCAAAAAATCTACCATGTTTTCATTTTTCTAGAAGTTCATAAAATTTGATGAGATTCAGTTACTTCATCAACTTCTACTGTATCCTTGTCCTTTGAACACTTTAATTGGTGATCCCTTGAGTATTTATGAAAAGAAAAAAAAAATACTAATTCAAGCTAATAAACCTCTACTGATTAACAATGCCTTAACAACAAAACAACAAGAAGGTTTAAAAAGAATTTTGGAGAAAAATAGATAAGCCTTCACGTGGGATTATAAGGATATGAGAGGAATCCATTTAGATATATGTACACACCATATCTATACTAGGGATGTAAAACCCATAAAACAACCTTAGAGAAGAATCAACCCTGCACTAAGAGATTTTGTGAAATTAGAGATAGAGAAATTACTCTAGGTAGGATTTATTTATCTTATTTATGATAGCAAATGGGTTTCTCGATTAGTCATTGTACCTAAGAAAAACGATAAATGGAGGGTGTGTGTGGACTACAGATAGCTAAATAAAGCTACAAAAATGGATTACTTTCCATTACCATTTATAGATTAGGTATTGGACAATTTGCGTGGAAGTAGTTACTTTTCGTTTCTTGATGGGTTTAGTGGCTACAACTAGATTCGGGTAGCTTTAGAGGATCAAGATAAAATGAAATTTACATGTCCATGGGGTACCTTCCATTATAGTGTTCTAACTTTTGGATTATGTAATTCTCCTACAACCTTTCAATGTGTCGTTCTTTCTATTTTTGCAGACCTAACAACAACATGTGTGGAAGTTTATATGGCTGATTTAATAGTCCATGGAGAAACCTATGAAGAATCCTTGAAAATTCTGGACAAATTCATAAATAGACATAAAGAACATAGGATTTATTTAAACCATGAGAAGAGTTTTCTAATGATGATGGAAGGAATTATATTAGGTCATCACATTTCAAAAGAAGGAATTCAAGTAGACTGAAAGAAAGTTGAAATAATTTTACAAATACTTGTACCTGAGAGTCAAACATATGTAAGGAGTTTCTTAAGATAGTTTGGTTATTACAGAAGTTTTATTGAGGGATTCAGTAAAATTGCAAGACCACTCTTTACCTTGTTGAAGAAAGACTCAAATTTTTTGTGGACTTCATCATGTCAGGAGTCATTTGAACAAATCAAACAAGCTTTAGCAACTTCACCCATTATTGCTAGTCCATTTTTGGGGTGAACCATTTCATATCAATATAGATGTCTCCAAATTTACAATTGAAGCAGTTCTAGGGCAGAAGGATGAATATAGAGAAAATCATGCTATATATTATGTAAGCAAAAACCTCAATCCAACATAACTAAATTACGCAACTACTGAGAAGGAATTCTTAGCGATTGTGTGCTATAAATAAATTATGACATTACATCACTGAATATAAGACTTTTGTGCATATTGACCATGCAACTATTCGTTATCTTATGAACAAAGCTATTGTGGGAGGACGTATAATTAGATGGTTGTTGTTACTACAAAAGTTTGGTATAACCATCATTGATAAACAAGGAAGAGATAATGTTGTAGCTAACTTTCTGTCAAGAATGGTTTTGTAGGGTAATAATGAACCTGTAGAAGATACATTCCTTGATGAACATATATTTTCAATATCCATTCAGTCACCATGGTTTTTTGATATTTCAAATTACTTAGTAGCTAGGAAATTTCCTTCTTATTTTTCAGCAAAAGAAAAAAAAGATTGATTAGGGAAAGGTCCCAATTTGAATGGATTAATGGTTGTTTGTTTAAAATGTTCTGAAATCATGTGATGCAAAGATGTGTGCAAGAAACATAAGTATATGATATATTAAGATCATGCTATGATGAACTAGGAGCAAGAAATTACTCCATAATAAGAACAGTGCATAAAGTCTTGGGAGGAGGCTATTTCTAGCCCACTATGACTAAAAATACATCTCATTACATTAGACACTGTGATCAGTGTCAAAGAATGGGGAGGCCTACAAGATCAACATAAATTCTGCTATAGACACAAGTGTCACTTGAGCCATTTGAAAAGTGGGGTATTGATTTCATTGGCCCAATAGATCCACCATCAAAGGGAAATCATTGCATACTTGTATGCCTTCATTATGTTACAAAATAGATAGAATTTAAAGTATTGCCAACTGATAAGGAGGAGAAAGTTGCAGATTTCATATACAAGAATATTTTACAAAGGTATGAAGCAGCTAAAGTACTTGTGTCAGATCAAGGTCCATAATTCATGTCTTTGACGCTTCAAGAATTTCTAGCTAGATATCAATTTTAACACAAAAAATTGATCACCCTACAATCCCCAAGAAAATGGGCAAGTAGAGGTGACCACTAGAGAGCTATTAAATATTCTCACAAAGAAAGTCTCATCTGGAAAGAATGACTTGTCTGATAGGTTAACTAAAGTTGTATGGGCATATAATACAACATGGAAGACAACTACTAGATTTTCACCATATGAGCTGGTTTATGGAAAAACTCCTATCTTTCCTATTGAGTTTGAGTTAGAGACACTCAAAACAATTGTAAATGTAGGAATGAATCTTACTAAAGCATGGGAAAATAGAATAATGTAGCTGAATAAGTTGGATGAGATGAGAACTGAATCTTTTCACCGAACTGAAATCATTGGAAGCTAGAGGAAATAATGACATGATAAAAATATTTGCAGTAAGCAGTTTACTGTAGGAGATTGGGATTTCTTATTTCATTCAAGGTTTTAGGAATTTAAGGGAAAATTACATACAAGATGGCTTGGACCGTATGAGATTGCATAAGTATTTAGCAGTGGATTTGATCAGTTAATACCTATAGATGGAGAGAGAGAAACAATGTTCGTAAATGGACATAGGCTCAAGCTTTATCACAAACAAACATCAAAGGAGGAATTTGTTACAGAGCTTCAAGAAAGAATTGAGAATTTTAATAAGGAATATTTTTCTTCTTTTGGTGAGATGGTCAGTACTTAGATCCATTTTTAGATGGCCACAAATAAACAGAGTAAATTGAAAACTAGAAATGGCAGTTTACTCGCGAGAAAAGAAAAAAAAAAAAGAGAGAGGGAAAAAGATAGAAAACAAATCCTCCACTCCTAGGAATAAATATGAATAATTCTGATAGAGCCTGATTAGGTGTGATAACTCATAATGGCTCCTAATCATGCTTGATCAAAATGGAAAAATGAGCATTGGTTCTTGATATTTCATAAATAGCTCTTGATCATGTCTGATCAGGGAGGAATTGAAATGATTAAAAGGGACACAAAATGGTTCTTATCAGGTTTGATCAAAATAAAAATTTGAGCAATTCAAGCTTATAATAGCTCCTGATCACACTTGATCTGATGGAAGTTTCAATGATTCAAGTTTGTATAAAGGAACTCTTGATCGCTCTTGATCTCTTCTAATCGGTTGTTCTTGATGAGTCAGTAAAGGAAAAAAAATCAAATGAAGGTTGTAGTAATTCATGAAAATTAGGAGCACAAAGAAAATGATAATGTGTTGTCAGAAGATTTTAACTTCATTTATTACTAATTTGTTTGTGTAAATGTGTAGGTATAGGGTTAAATGAAAAATTTGAAATTAATAACATAACATTTGGAAATAAGTGGCCTCCTACAAGGGTAGAGCTCAGCATGTCTTGCATTAATTAATGTTGATTTTATTGAATATCAAATTTTTTTTGTAGATTATACAACTTAAGCGGGCACCTATTACCATTATTCACCATCATTTGAATTTTTCATCATTGACAGGCAAGCATTTATATCGCCAGACATTTTTTAATTTCAAAGTTTGAAGTACATTAATTATAGTTTGTAAATTTGCTTAAAGGATTAAATTATGATTTTTTGATAAGCCAAATATAATTTGTTTTCAATATACAAATAGACACATCATTACTTAATTAAGTAATAGATTTGACAAGATGGTTTTCAAGGTGAAGTGATGGGCAGTAAATTTGATACGTACATGACACGTTGTTGTTAGTACCTTGACGAGACATAATAGACATGCAAAGAACAGTCAGATAATATTGCATTCACTGATTATATCTCATCATTCATTTTGAAAGGAATTAACGCCACCATTTCAAAATGGAAGGACATAGCCATTTTGAGAAATTGGTTGTCGACATTGTTGGTGAATTCTTGAGCTTCTGAAAATTTTAGAGTCTTTTGAAATTTTAGAATATTTTGAAAATGGGGTACAAAAGAATGGTAGAGTCAAAAAGAATAACCTTAGATTCTAAATCAAGGAGGTATTTACAACAAGATGGATGGTTATATTTCATACTTAAATATGAGGGCTATGAGTGTGATATTGTGTTGGAGATCATCAAAAACTTCCACATCAATTTCACTATCATCGAGGGAGAACCCAGTGAGGTATATGTCGTTGTGATTAGTTCTTTATCTAGAATAATAATGAAAGGTGACATTATTCAACCTAGGCTTTCCAATTTGCAAGAATTTCTTAAAATCTTCCATGTGCCACCTGAACCTTTACCAGTCTTTCACATACATAAAGGGAAGAATAAGGGCATTGAGTGAGAAAGTTTGCAAAAAACCTAGTCATCCATTGCACTTTGCATTATGAAGTTCTTCACTTGAAAAGGCCAGTTTGCAACCATTCTAGAGCCGCCACTCAAATTGCTCAATCATGTCAGACACAGTGCAACCAAGCCTGAAGTAAGGATTAATTTATCTACTTTTCTCTTTTCTCAATCTACTGAAACGGATATTAAATGTAAGGAAAAATAAAATAGAGTGAATCATCATGGTCTAATGCATATAATAGTTAAACATCATTTCATGCAAAAACCTAATTGGGAAGAGGAATGGAGGAAATTTTTGTTGAACACTGATAAGGAAGAAGAAAAATAAAAAATCTCTGAAAGCAGAATAATTAAAATAGAGAAAATTGAGGTTGTAATGAAAAACCTAGTTAAACCTATTGGGAGGCCTAAGAAGCAAAAACCAGAGAGTTCTACTCCTACAAAGAAAAGAAAGAAAAGGTTTTTGACAAAAAAGCTAGCTAAACCAATAGATAGAACTAGGAGGAAAAAATTAGGAAGTTTTGTTTCTGTAAAGAAGAGAAAAACCGAGGAAAAGAAAACCTCAGATGGTTCTGATACTAAGAAAAGAAGCTCCAAAAATAATAAAATTATAAAAATTGAAAGATCTAAAAGAAAAACCAAGTTAGAAACATAGAGGATGGAACAAGAAAATTTAGAGACCAAAAAGACTCCTTCCACCATCAATCTTGATGAGTCTAGGGGAGAGGCAATTGAAAAGGATGAGTCTAAGAAAAATGAACATGAAAAAGAAGATCCTGAAAATGAGGTGTTGAAAGAAACGAAGCCTAAAAAGAAGGAGTTAGAAAAGGAAGAAGGAGGGTCAGAACCTCCAATGTAGAGTCTAGAATGTACTTCTCTAGAAGAGAATTTGTCAGCTCATAATTCTACTTTTCAGGATGGTAATTTCTCAGCTCAAAATTCCCCTTTTCAGGATGTTAATTTTTCAACTCCTAATTCTCATTTTTCAGGAAGTTAACATGACAAATATGGAAACTCGACATGAAGTTGAAATCCCAAATGTGGAAATTTTTCAGGAAAGTGAAGTGCCAAATATAGAAGTCGAACAGGAAGATATGGTTCAACACAATGAAGAGGCATTCATCCACGAGGAAGGGAAGCAACTAATAGAAGAGGAAGAAACAATTTTTGATAGTGAAAATTTAGAGGAAAAAGAAGAAGAACAAATTTAAACTGCTCTTTGAATATCCAAGTTAGAAAAACAATTAGAAGAGTTTAAAATGTAGAAATTTTAATTAGAGGAAAAATTAAGGCAAAAAGGTGAGGAGACATCAAAATTTCAAATAGAAACAAATGAGTTGAAAGAACAATTTGAAAAGAAATTTATTCAGTGGTTTTCATAGTTAAAGGAAATAGTGGAAAATTTGACCCAAATGACCATTCAGAATGAACAAAAAGATAGAGATCAAGAGGTTGAAAACAAAGTTGGAAACAAGGACTAAAACAGAAGAGAAGGTACAACCACAGCTGCTCAACAACATGTTACCACTTCTTCCACCACCTAAGGGAGAGCATAAGCAACAAACAACAGGACCTACATACCTTTCCTTAACATCTATGAAATACAAACATCTTAATAAATAACTCCAAGAAAAATTGGATAAAGTTACAAAGGAAAAGGAAGAAGTAGAGGAAAGGGTAATCAAGACTGTAGATATTGCATTTGCTTAGTTTGCACCAAAAAACCTTCTGGAGTGTAAGGATTGTTTCTTAGAGAGTTATTCTTAAAATGGAAGTTGAGTCAGATTGTGCTAAAAAGACCTGCTGACTTCTGGATTGATTATGATTTCATGGATTTTTATTTTAATAGTTGCTCAAAAATTCAAAATCAAATGTGTGAATTCTTCCGACATGGATTTCTCATGGGTAAAAATGACAATTCACTACTTAATGCTTTTATTGGTGAAATTCAAATCAAATCCTTTGTTTCATTTTTGAAAAATCATGTTGAATGGTTAGCGAGAATGGAAGAGTACAAAAAAATTCAACAAACATATGGGTTTCCAATGAGACCTAAATATCTAGAATCAATTCATTACATTTAAATATTCAAGTTCATTGCAAGACTAAATGATGTCACTCCTCTTTATGTCCGTAGTTTTTTAAAAATCATTGCAACTTTTCAAGATATTGAGGGAAGTCTTCCTCCTATAGCTATGCAGGCATGTGAAGAAGTATTTAGATCACTTCCAAACCCAATATAGAGGAGAGAGTCGATATCACCAAATAATATCATATCACTTCCAACAAGAGTTATGGATTGGTATGAGATTCATAATGCCTATCATTATCATGCCTGCACCTAAGATTAATGCACCTTCACAGATACTAGCCGAGGTCGTGAAAGCTTGGTATGAGAAGCTAGAGAAGAACAATGGATTTGTTGTGTCTACAAGAACTACAATGGGATACAGAGGAGGAGTTTTTGATTGTGCCCTCTGGATAGAATCAGTCAACAAGGGAATTCATATTCCATCTAGATAAACCATGAGGGCATGGTTAAATGTAGGAGGAGGAGTATGATGAGGCTTAGTAAAGACCTCATAATCACTAAGTTTTTACCTTTTTAATACTTTATAATTTAACTTTAAAACTCATAATATTTTCCTTTATGTACGCATTTATGAACTTAATGAGGTATTAAGACTTAGAATATGAATGGTCAATATTAATTCTTATTTTTGTTAAGCTCATAGTTAATGTGGTGATTAATCTATGAAGGCTTTATAATATGTGCACCTTTATTATGCAACTAGAGTTGATGTTTATTTATCGGTTGAATGATAATTGTTTCTATTTTAAAAGTGATGAATGGTTGATTGTTTGTGACTCATCCTCAAATGGGTTATTATCCACTAATATCATTTTTTGACTCATCATGAAGAATGAATACTTTGCTAACTGCAACCAAAGCTCCAACAAAGCAAGCCCAGTTCAGAAATCTTGAAATCAATGTAGCTGAAGGTAGTTACAAGGATCCTTGCCAAATATGTTCCTGTGTTCCAGGATATCTCTTTAGACTAGGATTAGACTAGTTTCTTGCTTATCTTTTGTTTTTGAAATAAAGATGGATATTTATATCCAGTCCCAACATAGTTGGATGTAGATTGTATCAATATTTTGATCCTTCTCATGTAATTTTATTTTTTGTTTTAAGTTAGAATTATTTTATTCGTACTTCGTACCTATCTGGGAAAATTCTATGGAAATATAAAAAAAGAAGAAGAAGTTGATCTTAAATCTATGTTGGATTATTTTCAGCATGTTTTTTGAATGAGGTGATCCTATTAGTTTTTCAGTTCATTTATTACTGCTATGTTTAAATTCCTACATTATTTAAAGTTAGAATAATTGCATTTGTTATGCATTGGAAAGAATCTTAGATCAGAGTTTATTTCATTGTTTGTGTTTTCCACATGATTTATTTCTTAGTTAAGAATCATTTTCAGATCTAACATATCTTGAATTATCATTTTAATTGAGTATGTGTAAAGAGGAAAAATTACTTGTCAATTTAGTAAACTGTGGAATGGAATAGTTTATTTCTAAAGAAATTAGTTCAATTTTAAATAGATTTTAGAATTCATTAAAGTAGATAAGATTAATCTTCCATTCTTTCATAATCTGAATTGAATCGTAATAAATCCTCTCTATTTTACTTCCATTTTAAAGGTTATTAGAATAAATTAGGAAACGAGAGTAGAATAGAACCTCTTGTGATTAAATAGGCATAGCAAATAAACACCCCTGATTGAGCAAAAAAAACTCTGAAAAACTCCTAATCAAGTTAGAACCAACAAACCCCCCCAAAAAAAATTGATCCAACTCTTACTGCAAATAGCTTCAAACAACCCTGGAGTGACATTCAATAGTTTAAATGAGTAGGAGTTGTGACAGCATTAGCTTCCTACCATCATTTCAATTTTGCTAAATCGCTAACTGTGATTTTTCTACTATTTTAGGGCTTATTTATAGAAAAATATAAGGTAGCCTACATGCCATAAGCATGATTTCTAATCGAGTGTTAATTGAAAAATCCCACCAAAGGCAAGCTTGATATTCCAACCCAATTGTGTTTGAAGGTATGAATTGATGCGTGCAAGATTGAAGAGCAGTAATCAATTAGTGCAAACTAGTGGTAGTCCCAAGCAATGGCTCACATGAATGAATGTAGAGGTGTCACAATGCAGGAAATTTCAAGCTATGAGGCTGAATGTAAATATTTTATAAGTACTCATTATTTCTTTGGCTTAATTATTCTTTTTGGGATATTGATTTCCAAAGCATGCAAAAGGCTTGCGAGCTTTCAAGTGGTGGCTCAATTTCTCAGGAAAATCACATTGAAAGGATGTGATAACTGATGTAATTATGAATTCTTGTCTTTTCAAATAGGTAAGTAATTCATTTTGCATGGGCAACAAAGCTAGTATTACATGCCGAATTAAATGTAAAAAGGAAACCGTTGTTTACCGATTGAAGGCAGAAAATCAAAGAAAAAGCTAAGTATCACATACAAGAGTTAAGAAGAGCATAAAAAATTCTTGAGTACACAATTTTTTTTTGAACTACGAAATTGCTGAGAGAACCAAGTGTGGTGCAGATTGCAACAAAGTAGCTAAATGAATAGGTAATTGTAGGGGATTCACTACTCCGATGTGAATTGAATAAAAAAAAGGACAAGAATTCATCTAGGTTTTGTATTTAGAGCCTTGAGTTGTGCTTTGTGTTCCATTCATACTACATCAATGTGCTTTCTGAGCAGAAGCTTGTGAAAATGGAGGCAACCCAAAGTTCCCAAGTAGAAATGCAAGAAGAGAGAGCCCAAATTTTATTTGAAGCCATGCGTACAACACCAACTACCTATATCTTTGAGAATGTCTCTTACGCTTCGCTTGGTATACCAGAAAAGCCAATGTGGGTGAATACATGGGTTGTAGAAAAGAAGAGTACCCGCAAAGACTAGAGATGAATTAAGGAAGAATCAGATAATATTCATGATCCCATCCTTGGAAAGAACCCTAAAACTCTAAGGGAGGCAACCTGCAAAGGGATGAAGATAGATAGGGACCCACATTCCTTGGCATAGAAGTTTTGGTTCAGTGGGTTTTTATAATATATGGTCTCGTTCATGCACCACTGCCTAGAATTGGTCGACGAGGCCATCAAACATATCAACCCAGATACCAACACCATTGACAACCAAGATCTAAGAGTTATCATCTACAAAGAGGCCATATGGGACATGATGTGCATCCCAAAACGAAACTCCAAAGTGCCTCAAATGGAGTTATTCACTCCACCAAAGGGAGAGACCATATGGAGAACCAAAGATTTTTCTTTGAACTTTTATAACACGGAAGCACAAAGGTACAATGAATCTTGGAAAAAGACAATGTGGATCTTGGAAACACAAAAAAGCTTCAAGGATGACACGAAAGATGCATTCTCGATGATGGAATTTTCTTGCAGCTTGGATGCCGATAACAAGGTTGCAGAGTTTCAACTAGGCTTGGGGTTTCAATTGTGTAGGCAACATTCTCTTTTCTGGTATGATTTCGCAGAGTTCCTCATCAAAGAGATGATAAGACAGATTGCAAAGTACCAAATACAACACAAGTTTAGGTTTACACATGGACTCCTTTCCTCTCCACCACATATGATTATTACGCATTTTTAGATTATTTCTTAACTCTGATTCTACAAGATTTGAGGGAGGACAATGGTGTCTTGTGGCTTAACTCAAACCAGATTGAGTTAATGTAGAATTTCACTCTGAAGGGTGACTAGTTTTTGGGTGAGGAATTCACATTCATTAGATTGCACGAATTCACTAGGGAACCCTTCCGCCTTTCGACATGTCTTACAAATCGGCTACTGGTGCTTGAAGTATTCCACCAGGCATTGATTATTGACTTCACCTTTTTCAGCAAAAAAACAAAGAAGAAAATATTTTTCAGTTGCCCCATGAGCTTTAAGACCGTGATCATGGCCGAGAGGAGGACTCATGACCTGCTAGAGGAAAAGCTGGCTCATCTAGGGCTAGTGTGGATTTGTGATAAATGGAATTAAAACCTTGATGATGACTTAATGAATGAGTATGTCAAGGTAACACACAACCCCTGACCTTACTGGGAAAATCATTGAAATCTAATGAAGGATGTGGATGACCTAATGGTCAACTTAGCTCATATTCTGACCAAAGGAGGTCGACCTCCCTATCTCAGATTTTACTATCGACCAAGAATTATGATAAGACAAAACTAACCAGGGATACTCTTCACAAGAATTTGGCCAAGAATTAGAACTGGAAAAAAGAGAAGATTAGAGATTTTTTGATATACCGCTAAGAGACTTGATGCACTGATGCCCCTTATGGTAGCTTAGAGATGGACGCAAATTTCAAAAAATTATGGAATGATGAGCATCTGAATTCTAACGATAGCCAAGAGGAAGACTCCAATTTGATGGAAGTCGAAGCACAATCAAGGGAAGGAGCGAAACCACAAATGGAAATTCAAACAGCCCCAGTGCAGTTGAAAGGGAAGGCAATAAAGCAACCTAGAAAGGTTTCTTCAAATGTGCAGGTGAACATATCATGTGTGAGGTCATCGCTGAATCGCACCTAGACCACAAGGAGACTAGAGCAACACATCCACAACATTCTGAGACCACAGTGGTGGAAGATTCACCACTCGCCAAGCAACAACACAGCAAAGTGTCCTCTCAAGAGTGTTCAGAAGAGCCTGAGGTGATCCAAGAGCCTGCAACGAGCCAAGGATCACAATCATCTGCACCGCAGATATCTTTCATTCCTTCTTCTCTTGCTTCATAGTCTTTAGTAACCCCTATTGTGTCTGGAAGGCCACTCACTTCAAGTGATGGCCCTTTCTTTTCTGCCTCTTCTTCAATGGTTGCAGGAGGTTTCACATAGTGTTCTCATGCAACACCATTTTCCTTTACTCCTCCACAAACCCTTACCCCTTTTGCCTCAAACCAATATAGTCTTCCCAACAGATGGAATCCTCCATGACACCACTTCCCTTGAGTCCTCTTATCGATTCATAGGTCAGGTATTGGAATATCCCTCCTTTCTCTCCTCAAATAGTTACTATTCTGAGGAAGAAATCACCCAGGACTTCTACCCTCTCATTCATTTTTCCCTTCCTCTTGGTGCATCTTTTGCACGTGGGCTCATCAGGTGGCGAATAAAATTCTTCTTGAAGGGTGATAAAACTAAGCACACTCAAGCAATTCGAGCCAAGAAACTAAAAGAGCCAAAAATAGAAACTATTTTAGAGGAAGCTCAAGAGTTGATATATTTTTTGACTATGTACCTAACTGTCAACAAACCGCAAGGAGAGATGCAACCAAATGACTACAATATTTATGCCATGGGGCTCGATCTGAGCATAGCCTTATAATAGGATAACATGGAGCTCATGGAGGAAACACAACAGGTGGTGAACACTGGCTTTCTTAAGTCTAGTCGCCAGTTGAAGAAGAGGGAAGAAGAGCTGAAAAATGTCAAGGAGAGGGTCAAGGTTTTTCTGGAAAAGGAAAATGTGAGGGATGCTAAAGTTAAATGGTTATCTCAACAATCGGAGGGGTATGTGCAAAATCATGATGGGCCAAAAAGTGGTGATATGTAAGTGATATGATGGCCCATGTGGCTGACAACTTTTTTATTACCCGAAATTGATGAAACAAAAAGGGTTTTTAAAGGAGATTCTTAGCTTTCCACCAATATAAATTATGCTTTACTTTGAATTTAAAAAATTATTATTATTCATTGTCTATTTGAATTACAACTAAAGTCTTGATTGATAGGCTGATTGAAAAACATCTATAGATTTCAAAGGGTATCATATTTTTGAATCTGAAACATATGTCACATTCTATGCTTCACATACTATAGGATTAAAAAAAAAATGAATTTCATGAAGTTTTGAGCAAGTTAAGGTGGTCCGACGTACGAGTTTATATATGTTTTTAAAGTTGTAATAAAAAAATCATAATTAATTATTTACTTGGAAAAAAATTACAAAAAAATATGCATCACATTGAGACATGAGTCTTCTAATAATATCTAAAATATTATAAAAAAATGTTATCATTTTATTGTGGTTAGGGTGGTCAAACAGACACCTACTTCTTATGTTTTCCTTGAAATTTAAGTACTACTGCATTGAAATTTCAAATTTTCACCAAATAGATTTTTTTAAAATAAAAATAAACCTAGTAGTTTCGAAACTAACTTAAATTTGCAATAGATTCCATTATTACATATTTTTGAAATAATATATTTAACTTATTCAAATTTTTACTTCAATTTGCCTAACTCTGATTTTTCTGAATTTTATTGCGACTTAAGGGCCTATTTTTCCATGATGATCCTACACATGCCCACAGATGGATCAAGCTAAGCTTTGGTAGGATCTTGCAAGGTTCCGATCTTTTGATCCCAACCTCATCGCTGAGTTGCAATAGAAGAACCAAGGATATCAAGACCAGTTGATGCGGGTAGAGCAAGAAGTGCAACAAAAAGATGAGGAGTTTCACCACTAGTGTGCTCAACTAGAGCAGCAAATATAGCAGAAGGATGCAAAATTAAATGTCCATCAAGCCCAACTAGAAAATGAGGTCCAGGAGAAGAAATATTCCTTGGAGAAAGAAGAAGAAAACAAGGAACGAGATGGGGAAAGCTAGATCGTAAAATCGTAGGTCCTACAAGGACAACTCACTATAGTGAACCAAAGGGTTGCAGAGCTAGCTCATAATATGGAGTTGAGGGATGCAAAAATTAGCCCTTTAAAAAGCTTTGCCCAACCTCTTGTCACCTAGTTAGACCTTCAAGTAGCCCAATAGTTGAATCTTTCATGCTAGGAAAGGGTCAAAGGCCTTTTGCCTAAATCTCCACCCAATGCTATAATTTATGGTGAAGGTGTAAAGTTTAGGCAGGGTGGTTCATGAGGTGATCGAGTGATTCACTCAATCCATCATAGAAAGAGTTCCTGAAGCTAGGAGGCTATTGGATAGGCTATATATGGTCCCATATGAGGTCTTAGCAAGTGCAGGGATTGAAGACTAGAAAGTCGCTGCTAAAATAGCTAACAGGTTCATCTACTACAACACAACCATCCTTCATGCCAGCGAGTGCACGACTACATTAGACCAAACCATGAATAGCATGTGGGCAAGGTTCTCCAACCAAACTTAGGTGGGCTTACCATCCCCATTTCTTGAGCATGAATTGGTGGCCATGTTGAAGCATATTGCGAAAAAGATTGAAGAGAATCAACGGGATGCATCTACTTTCCAGAGCTTCAATCAACCCCTTGCTATAGAGGATATTGAGAGCATCACCCATTCGATTGTGTAGCTACTTTTTCAACTCGAGTCCTGTGCCAATATATCGATGAAACTGCCTTACAAAGAAATGATCGATCTGCATGGAGCACAACAGAATCAACACAACATATTGACTCCATCTAAGGCTGAATGGCTACCTCTACCGAGTGTCCTCTCTAAGCTTTGATCTTGTCATCCATGAAAAGGACTCTGATCTACAAAATAGAAATTTTGGGTTCCTCGTTTTGTAAGCGAAACACCCCTGATAGTTGCCAAAATTTGTAAACATAAATTTTCCCGGGCTCCCTTCGAGTTAATTTATTTTTGCTAAGTACCGGCCCATGCCCATCTATTGAAAACATCATTAGGTTCCTTTTGCAAAGGCTTCATCAAATAGCTTCCACTTGTCCACACGGTGATCTCCACAAGGATCCTTTCCTTCTCCCTTCCAAAGGCCCCCACCATGCTTCCATGTGTCAGTTGTTCGCACACTTTAGTGCTTCCTTCCTTTGCTTCCCTATCAAGTCTCGATCGCATGCCACGTAGCATTATTCCACATACATATCTTCGTGACCCCCACCTACAATGTAGTATGTAAGTGAGACCTCCACGTGTCTTCACTGTACAAGCTTTCATCAAAAGGAGGGAAGAATGAACCTCGAGCCTTGACCTATCGCCACGTGGATCTTCTAGAGGCTTTTTCGTGTAGGAGTAAAGAGCAAGCAACAACCTCATCATAATTGCCACGTATTCTAACTATTGTCAAAAGTGAGAGACACATGTCGACACTCTATTCTACTAGGACTACTGCTATCATTCATAGGGAATGCATTTCGCTCGAGGGCGACCACATTCATGGCTCAAATTTTTTTTTCGTTTCATTGTTTGAGGGAATCATTGCTACGTGCATCATTGCTCATGATCAAGAGACATTTTTTGTTACTATCTCATCAGGTGGTGGGATTTTAATTATAAATACTAGTTCTTCTTCTAAAGAAATGCTCAAAATTTACAAACAATTTTTTTTAAAGACTAGGCCTCTTGTCTTCTTTTAGCTTATTGTATTAGATTCACTGACTATGTCATTATTCAGCTTTGCTATTTCTAGAATATTTGATAAAACTTTATATTGTTCCTTTATTCTATTGACTGATTTGTTCATAGACTTCTATATTTTAAATATAAGCAATCTGATTAAGACCATGTCTTTGACTCTTCTTCTCATTAGATATGTGGAAGTTATTTTATGTTATTGAATGAGTTGTTCAGATCTCCATTTTGATTTTTGTTGTTCTGAGACATAGTAAATTGTTGAACGACCCTTAAATCATATCTCACCGATAGGTTTACCGTGCCCATATCTACTTCTTGGCACATCGCCTTAGACTAGATTTTATTTTATATTCATTTCTTTCTATCCCTTTTCACCCCCGAAATTACAAAATAGTCATCAATAGGCCCCCCCTTTAACTAAGTTTCCCATAAAGGGTTGTTACCTTGCCAATTTAAGGAATCAATAGTCTGCTAGTATTCTCTCACACATCACATCATGTCTCTAAACTTTACAAAAACATCTTGTATATATATCTGATTGTTCAAAGATAACAATCAACTCAGCTCCAATCAAATACAAAGCTTCCTAAAAATTGGTTCAACCATGTGGCATGTTGGTATGGATTACAAAAACAAAATTTAATTCATTATGTCTTTATTTTCTTGATAGTTGGACTAGCAATGGACCTAATAGGGAAATTATAAACAAAAAATGGTACCAGTGATAACCACAAACAACTATGCTTACGAATTCATGTCCATATATGCATTTGACAATCACCAACCATTTCCCAAAAACTAAAGTAGTAGCTATTTACCAAAGAGGATTCTGAAGCAAAATATCAGAGGTAGATCCTATACTACTGATTCAGAATACTAGATTAATGTGACTCAGTTGCAACAAATATATCATGGTGAAATCAATGACAACAAAACTGTTAATCAAGGGATATGGTGTTCTTCATTCTTTCAATAGTTAATTTGTGACATTTGATTTAAATGTTTGGGTTTATTTAAATCAAATGAGAGAATATTGGGACATTAGCATTTTAATTAAATAAAATTGATTTATTTAATTAAAGGAACAACATTAGGATTTTAATTAAATAAAGTTGATTTATTTAATTGAAGGAAGAAAATTAGGAGTTTAATTAAATAAAGTTGATTGATTTAATTAAAGGAAGAACCTTAGGATTGGATGAAATAATCTAATAAAGTATATTATTCGATTTAAGGAAGAAATTCAATTAATTAAATAAAAATTATTCAATTAATTGGTTAGTGTAGAAATTATTAAGGAAGAATAAGTGTTAGTTGATAAGGATTAAGTGTATGATACCGATCAAGATATTTTGAGTGTCTACATTTTTCCCCTCTTTGAAGTAATATACCTATTGTGTCGATTCAAAGAATAACACTAATGAGATCAAAAGGCAATTTTTTTTAAAAAATTTCAGATGCCCCAACGGAAAGAAGTAAAGTGGTACACTACATCCCCTTGAGAAATCGAGTGAAATGTTTGATTTGAGGGTCGACCTCATGAAAAAGATGTTCAAGATGGATGTATGGATGGTTAGACTAACAAATCTATATGATAATGATGATGCAAATGAGATGAATTAAGATGTTGAGAATAAAAAATCTAATTTATCCTAAACATCTTAAATGAAAATGAAATGCATGTAAGATGGATGATGTTAGCTTTTACGATGATATGTCTGAATATGCAGGATGCAGATGGTTTGTAGATGACATGATACCATGTTATCATGAAAGAGAATAGAAGAAATAAGATGATGAAAAAGGATCCAACAAGTCTATGATCTGTTGAGACTCTATTAGAGATGATGATGAGTGATGATGATGTTTCGGTTACCAAGGATTGGGGACGTAAAGAGCTTAATTTTCCTTCTATTTGATAACACACATAGATACGATGCATCAAGGTATAGATGACTAGGATGGTTTTGTATCTAGTGAGATGAACTTTGACTCGACTATTAGATAGGAGTATTCTTGTTCACAGTTGACATAGAGATTCCTTACTAGGATGTACTTTAGAATTTTTGAACTTCTCAAACCAAGACACAAAAAGGAATAATCTCCCAATGTAATAGTCAACAAGTTGTCAAAAATACCTTCCATCCATACCCAATAAAGAAAGTATTTTCCAAGGTTATATTACACAGAATATATAACAAGCACAATAGACAAAACATAAAGATCAATGCCCCATTCCTTTATCTCTAAATCATTTGATTAGACATCATCAAGAGGCCATTGGAATGAGAACAATAAGATAAACCAAAAAGAAAAGATCAAGTAAATAAATAAGCTAATGTTCCTCAATACCACTAGCCAAGACTAAACTATGGTGATGCCTCATATTGATGTCCATTGTAGGAAGGAAGCATCCTAGGACATGATGTTATCAGATGATGGTGAGATTGACTAGATGATAGGCTATTGATACTCAAAGTTGACCAACTTTTTTACCTAGTGACCAAGACTTAAGACCTTGACGTTTGAAAACAAAATTTTGACTACTAAGCTTGCTTTCGATTGTTTTTTCGAAGGATGAAAGTGATGATTGATTTATTATGAGTGGATGCTTATTGTAGGTAAGTGTTGAAATGGGACAGATGAACTTTTTTGGGGTTTTTTGAATGTTTATGGATTTCTTGCAATGTTTTGAGTTTTTTTGGGTTTTTCGAGATTTTTTTACAAATGTTTTATTTTTCAAAATTTTCAATGGTTTTTTTTTTTTTTTGAGATGAATCTTTTTTGATTTTTTGTCTTGGGGGCCCATAAATAATGGCCTTGCCTATGTTTAAGCTCAGAGATGACGTAATTCAGATACCATGTTTTTGATGTTTTATGACATTTTGACCTATTTTGGGATTTTACATGTTTTAGATTTTTTTGGATTTTCACATGATTTTGTTGATTTGGATATGGATATGTGATGATATCAGTGCTCTATTTTTGGATTTTGTTGAAACAAAGCTAGGTTTGATTAATCATATTGATGGATTTGTGATGATAACATTGTTGAGGATATATAACAATGCAAGGATAGTGTTAAGCAACATGAGGATTGGGAAGGATATCCCAAGATGATGATGTATTGGTTGGATTTGATTGATTAGGATTTTGAAGCTTGATTTGGAACAAAATTGTTTTGATGATTTAATGTGACATTGAAGTGCAAGCTAGATGTGACTGATATTTATTGTTTGGATTGATGCTTGATGAAAGATAATTTGCTTGATAAGGAATATCTTCTCATCAAAATATGCCATGGGTTTGTGATTTTGATTTTTTTCTCACAAATTATTTGACCAATTTGATTTCATGTTTGCCAATATTTGGATCACCACATAAGTTGGAAGATATAGATCAAGATTTATTCCCAAAGCAATATGTAAATATATGCCCCCAATGTCTAGCAATATTGGAAAGGCCATGGGTGGATTCTTGGATAGATAGATGGATAGATAGATATGATAAGCATGCAAAGGATGCCAAGGATTATCTTGCAATAAGATAAGGTGTTTGAATAGAGGATGCTCATTTGGATAGTGCTTCATGGCTTATATAATACTGGGTAGGATAGGATCAATGAAAATGACCCATGTCAAGATGTTTACCATAAATAAGTGTAAAGTGTGCACCAAGCTTTTTCAAGATCAAGATAATTTGGAAGATGGATGCAAATATATGAAAATCGATTGGATAAATGGTTCATGGATGAATGGATTTATTATGGATAAGATGGATGGAATGATGGCTTTATTATGGATGTGATAAGATGATTTCACTTGATATGGTGCACGTAGATGCTTGATTCTACACATGACACTTGTTTTCTAGGTTTTCATCATGGTACTTGTCCAAAGTGCCACCATAGTGATTTTCACTAGAGGATGATTTTTTTATCTTTACTATTTCATGATTTTTTTAGTTTTTATTTTTTTTGTAAAATATTTGAAGCTCATGTTGAACCAACTGGTGGTACCATTATAGATTCCTCTTTCATAATGTTCCACTGATATCCTTCTAGAAGAATTTTCTTTTCCAAGATACATGCACTTGAATGCAACTTTTGAAATTCTTGATCTACTTTTTCAATAGTGGAGTTAACTCTGTCTCTATGCACACATCGTAATAGAATTCCTTTCGAATCCTTATGATGAAGGGTTTTTTCCAATACATGGTCAATGTGAGAATTGGATATCATGCATGGAGGAGTGGACGGTGTTACTTTTTTATGAACAAGAGATGGATTGGTTGAAAACTTGGAACCTTTGACTCTCCAAACTTGGGAAGATGAGAAATGATGGATGGATAATAAAGTCTGCATGGAATTAGGACCAAGAACTCAATATAATTTCTACAGTGCTTGGGAAGCCTAATTTTTCCTTTGTGGACATATTTGATGGGTACTTTACCCTTGTTTATTTTTCCCCATAGTTTCTTTGACTAATGGAGCTTGATAGGGATAATCATTGTTTATATTCTTTGGTATAAACTTGTATTTGATTTGTCCTTCATGCTTTGCTACTTCTTTTTCTTTGATAATGTTCTTTGTACTTTGATTCAAATATTTCTTTTGATGTTGGTCCCACTTCATAGATGGGGTGATGGGTGGATGAAGACTTGTGATGTGGCAGGTTATAGTATTGGCACTGGTTTCATCACAAGGATTTTTCATGCTCCCTATGTTGACATTTTCTCGAGATGAATTTTCCCCCAGTTTGATAGAGGTATCACTAATATTTTTAGATCCCTTAATTGCCGAATAACCAATATCTTGATACTTAGGATTGCCAATAATCTACACTATTTTTAGGATACCCTGTTCATGTAGACCTAATCTTTTTCCTGGATAATTCATCTATTCAAAAAATTTAGTTAAAATTGGCTATGATTTACCTTAGAAACAAGGTGCTAACCCTTCTTTGCTCTATTGTGGATCTTCAAAGGTGATAGCTTCTTCACTAATAAGATAGCTTGCCCTAAAAAAGGTAAGATATCCTAGTTTATGAGTGATAGGATCCTCCACATGTGGGATAAATTCCTTATTGATATCTTTGGCCTAATCTTGTGAAATACCATATTTTAATGATTCTTCAAGAGGTTTTGATGATCCGCTTTCCACGTAAAATTCTTCCTCATGATTCATTTTTTATATGCCTTCACACGATGTTTCTAATTCACAACTTTTGTAGGAGCTTTCTTCATGACCCATTTCTGATATGTCTCTAGATTCTTCTATATCTTGATCATGTGTAGAAATGTTAGAAGTAGGAGACTCTTGTTCATTGGTAATGATATCAAGAGTATGAGACTCTTGTTTTGAATGAAGATCATCTACATGTCCATCCAAAGAAATCGTCTCATGGGTAAATGGAGGAGTATGTGCTATATGGATATGATCATCACTTGCAACATCTTGTATATATTGGAGAGTTCCCATTAGATCATTGTAGTATTGTGGAGATACAAATTCTTGATCTTGGTTAATGTTGCAGTTGCTTTTGAATTACTTTGGATAGGGTTATTGACATGGGAAAATGTCACATGATGGATTGCTTACAAAGGGTTCTTGGAAATCATCATTAGGCATGGGAAGTGGCTCAGTATCTTGTTGATCTTTGAGTTGAGGATTCCTTCAATATTCGTAACCATGAGATCGAAGCATGCCAATATATCTTGCAAAGGACCACTGCTAGAATTTGGTGAAAGATGATGATCATGCTTTGGAATAAACTCTTGAGATATGTCCTCTAACTCATTAGGTGATTTAGATAAATTGTCAACATGATCATTGGTGGATGGATCTTGGATATGTCCTTGAAATAGATCATTTTTGGAAATTATTGGTGAATTTTCATCATGATAAAAAAGTGACCCTTGATGCATGTTGATTTGATCATTGGATAGGGTAAAAAAGAATTCAAGGTGCTCATAGATTGATATATTTTGATCATTTTTTTCAAAAATTATGTTGGAGACATTGTCAATGTTTTCAACCATATGATCAAATGATATTAACATTTCTTGGATTGGATCATTTTTCGGTATTGTTGGTGGATTTTGATCATGATTGAAAAGTGATTCTTGATATATGTTGATTTTATTGTTGGATGAGGTAGAAACATCTTCAAGGTGATCATTGATGGATAGTTGTGATTGATCTTGGAGATGTGATGACCGATATTTGAGATGGTTTGATTCGGTTTATTGTTGATGTTCTTGATCTTGATATTCAACCTCTTGACATTAGAGATATTGTTCTTGATGTGGTTGTGGACACAACTCAATGCTTTGATGACATGGTTTAATCAATAGAAGAGTGTACTAATTTTGGGGTGGAGATTTCCCTTGGTGATATGAATCAATGAATTTTCTAAGTATAGCAATTTGATCTCACAAAATTTGATCTTGATTTTGATTTTGACACACTTGATATAGTGTATTTGGTTTCTGTTCAAGCATATTTGGAATGTATACTTGTGGTGTTTTTATGGGACTATGGAAAAATTTATTTTGAACAATGTTTTGATTTGGGATGTTTAGATTTTGCATTATAGGTTGACATGGAACATTGTTGTGGTTGGGAAACACATTGCTTTGATTTGGGTAGCTTTGATTTTGCATGAGGTTACCTTGAATTTGATCAATACATGGAGTTGCTAACATATTGTTTGGACTTCGAACAAAATTGGTGTGATTCACAAACATATCTATCCCAAATTTTACCAAGTGTGGATTTCATATATTCATGTTTGGTAAGCTTGTATTTGGTATAGTGACATTTGGCATGTATGGATTTGGTGGGATAATTTTGTTTTCAATAAAACTCATGCACTTATTTTTGGGTTGATAGATTTGTAGGTTTTGACTTTGATTTAAATCTACCATAGGAAAAGGTGTTCCAAAACATAGATTGGGCATACTCACATTTTTTGTATCATTGAGGTTTTATGTTCCAAAATTTAGATTGGGAAAATTCATATTTGTTGTATCATTGAGGTTTGTAGGAGATAATGATCCCTTGTATGGATTGTATAAATGTGAGTTTTGCTAATCAATTGGTATTCTAAGGCCTTAATAGTTTGGTTGAATTGGATTACTCATGATGTGTGAATCTATTTTATGTTCCACATTTTTCTTGTGTTTTGACCTTGTTGCAAAAGTGAACCTCTAAGGTATTTTAGGACCAACGATGAGATGAAGGATGAAAGGGGTGAATAATATGGGTGTTTGAAATTTTATGAATTTTGGATCAATGCTAGACTTTAGGATTTGATTTTGATCGGTTTGATTTGGATAAATGAACTTTGTAACTTTAAGATGTTAGGTGTGATCTTAGGATAAACTCATCCAAGAGGTGCTAATTTAACTAGAGGTATGAGAAAGGATGCATTCTCGCACTCCCAACCAAAAAAGGTGATTTTGATTTGGTTTAAGGATGGACCCACTTCTAGATAATGATGTTTCCAAAGCTCTAAAGTTGTTTATGGGATGGATATGATAAATTTTTGGGATGGATGACGTGTTTGATTTTATTCTAAATGAACCAAAGAGGGACCTTATTTACAAGACTAGGATAGTAAAGAAAATGCTTTTCCCTAAGATTATTTTAAACCAAAAGACCAATTTTTTACTTGGATGACCATAAGACAAAGATTAAAAGCAAAT
Source organism: Sequoiadendron giganteum (assembly GCA_007115665.2). Classification (NCBI taxonomy): domain Eukaryota; kingdom Viridiplantae; phylum Streptophyta; class Pinopsida; order Cupressales; family Cupressaceae; genus Sequoiadendron; species Sequoiadendron giganteum. The sequence goes on from CM021107.1 coordinate 603,499,493, forward strand.
GTGTGGGATTCAATTGATTTAATCTTGGTTAATCAATTTCTTTTACCATATCCACACCTCTTTCTTAAGTTTCAAACTAAATGTATATGTCTCAATTCCCTTTCATCTAACAAGGTCCATTATGTGGAAATCAAGAGAATCAAGGCAATGGTTCCCTAATGTTGACTTTAGAGAAAGAAAATTGAGATATAAGCCCAAATATTTAGAAGCCTCTAAGGATAGAATCCCTAGGGACAAGTAGTAATATATGGGATTTTCAAAGGTATTTTCTCTTTCCAAAGGGTTTGAATGTTGTTGACTTTTTTGAATGTTTGTTTCCACATTTTTGAGATTTCAAGAAAAGTGTTTTGATTTTGAAACAATGCACTACCCTACAATAGAAAAAACAATATCTATTGGATTCCCACTTTGATTTCTCTAGCTGCACTTATTCATAGCGGATGATTAGAAGCTTGACCACACTAGCTTCCCTCCACAACACTGACTTCTATGTGTCAACCAAGATTTTATTTCTCATAAATCTCCCATGAAAAACTCTTCATCTCTACTAAGAACCGCAAGTATGTGGGACAACTTTAGAGGTCCAGCCTCTTGACACCAATAAATAGTTAGGGATTTTGGATTCTACATAAATTGGTTCGTAATTAAGGAACCTTTTCAGAAGGCCAGATGAGAAGCAAGATCAACCCAATAAAGAGTATCACATTCTTGTCCGTAGGAACTTTTGTAATTCTGAGATTTCATCAACATTCAAATTTATATATCGGTTGGGAGTAGCTTGGTGTATAGCACATTGTTGGTTTGAGTCGTTCTCTTGGGGTGAGTACTTTTTCTGACCCAAGAAGTCTCTCTAAGGGTAAATAATAATGAATAATTTCATTTTTAGTTCAACCACCTAACACATTTAGGTGAGAGCACATACAATGCATTTTCTTCACAATCACATGTTTTGTTCAATTTTAAAACCCAAATTTGAAATGTGGAGGCAATCTTTTAGACAATTTTAATGTCATTAAAATGCTTCTGATTCTCAATATTTTCATGAAGCATGAGAGAATTTCATACACATTTGAACATTTGACAAGAGTTTGTAAAAAATATTATAAAACAAGATAAAGACAAGTTCTTTCTAGCCCTCAAAAACATAAATGAGTTCTTTTTATAACACCAAATTTGAGTGTGAAGTTCATTGTTCAATTTTTAAAACCCAAACAAAATTTAGTGAGTTTCTAAGGTTATTTTTAACCAACTTTGATAAAATCTTGTGTAGAAGATTAATTTTAAGCCCAAAGTAATGCTAGTTGGTCCTAAAGCATGAATGAAAAATAACACGTGATGGGTTACTTTCCCATGACTGTTTGAAAACACTATTACAATGGATATCAAATTATTTTTCTTTCACTTCAATGCTCCATGTTCCTCTTAAAACTTGCAATCAATGCTCAAAATGTTAGATGAGATCAAGCAAGAAGAAGATATGAGGGTTAGATGAATGATTAAGCATAAAAACCCTAAAACTTAGACCAAGTTACAATGTGATTTTACTTTAGGTGTAAAATTAAACATTTAACTCTACAAAAATTGATAAACACCTACACCATTGCATAGCTTATGAAATTCTACCACATTTCAAAAATAAAAGTTTCAAAAAAGACCTATCTATGACAAAGATATGGCCATTTTAAGATTGACTAACAAAATTTCCTAGAACAAAGAGCATATACGCTAAAATAGAGAGCATATGTGCTAAAATATTCAATATATGTGCTATTAAACACATTCAATGCTCTGAAATAGGAGTTAAATACGCTGAAACAAGAGGTAAATGGACTAAAATAGGGGGTAAATGTGCTGGAATAGGAGGTAAATGTGTTGTTGTTGATGTGCTATAACATGGATTTGATGTGCCAAAATTCACCACCAACATAGTAAAATGGACAGTGGATGCAGTACATCGGAATTCACAAACGAACCTCTTGATGAAACTTGCAAAAAAATATTAAAAACGGGGCTTGGCCGCACGGTGGGTGCCAAAATGTGAACACTTCTTCTATACTTGCTCAAATATGAACAAGGAAGTGGTCATTAGTTAAGAAACAAGTATGACTAATCATTCCCTATGAAATTCATTTGAACACAAGAACATGAAAACAAGGTAAAATATCAAATACAGTACTAATGAAATCCTATTCTAAATTATCAAACTGGCATCCCATAGGGGCATTAGTGCTCCTTTGGTGTGGAAAGAAGCCCTTTACTAACCCCTTGATAAGATTGATGATGGACTTGATGAACAAAGTATTAAAATGGATATAATATTGCTACAATGGATGAAAATATGAAATGCTATGAACTCAAATGGCTATAGAAATTGTGCTTTTAGTTGATGGATCCATATTGTGAGAATGATGCTTCTATTTATAGAAGCCAAGCATTGAAGAGTGAAGAATGAGGAGATTGTGGGATTAAAGAATGGACCAATAGCATGATGCCACTTGTCAACATGCTAATGAATCTTGGAGAAGATGTGCTCACACATGTGTGAGCACATTTTGGGAGATGGGATGTGTAAGAAGAATAAATTCCAAGGTGGCTTGTGTAAGAAGAGGTGTAAGACACATTTAAAGCCATGGTGGCTTGTGTAAGAGAATGTGCATGAGATATTTAAATCCAAGGTGGCTTGTGTGCAAGAGATCTTAAATGCCAAGATGGCTCAAGAAAGAGGACAAAATTCCTTTGGGAGGGAAAAGTCAAATGGGTGGAATATTCTAGGAGTATGCCTTTTTGAAAGAAAATAAGGTAATTAGTAAATCAAACAAATTGATTTACATGTGCAACTTGGTTAGTTGACCAAGGTTGATTTACCCTAGGGTGGAGTTAAAAGCTAGAGGAATGGGGGATTAGTGTTAGGAGCTAACTAATTTAGGATTAATTAACTTAGATGAGATTAGTTAATTTGTGACATTTGATTTAAATGTTTGGGTTTATTTAAATCAAATGAGAGAATATTGGGACATTAGGATTTTAATTAAATAAAATTGATTTATTTAATTAAAACAAGAACATTAGGATTTTAATTAATTAAATTTGATTTATTTAAGTAAAGGAAGAACATTAGGATTTTAATTAAATAAAGATTTATTTAACTAAAGGAAGAACCTTAGGATTGGATTAAATAATCTGATAAAGTGTATTATATGATTTAAGGAAGAAATTCAATTAATTAAATAAAGATTATTCAATTAATTGGTTAGTGTGGAAATGATTAAGGAAAAATCAATGTTAGTTAATTAGGATCAAGTGTATGATATCGATCAGGATATTTTGAGTGTCTACAGTTAATATGTATTCCTTTAAAAAAATTTGAACATACCTATAAAAAATTTCAAAATCAATCCATTGGTCCATCCACAATTCATTTGAATACAACTTGTTATAAATTATTTCATCCACATTCTATTCCAGCACATATTTTTCAAAGTGATTCTTCAATCCATAAATGTTGTAAGGGTGTAAGTCCCAAATTTTTCTATGCCATTTTTTATTAAAATAATAACACTACATAAATGGAATTCCTTGAGCTATTTTGGTTGAACCTATAACACATATAACATCATTTTTATCTAATTGACCTTGACATATCCAAGTCCTTCATGCTTTGGCCTCACTATTTGTTCAATAGGTTTCATGATTCCTTGACCATGTTTTCTGAATAATTTACCTTCATAACTTATTATTTTCATCATCTTAAAACCAACACTCTATTCAACCCACCTTTTGTCATTCTTGTCACATCTAACAAGATTTTGAGATTCAAATACATTACCATCTTCAATCTTACATTTCCCTATCAGAAGAAGCTTTAGCTAAATCACACTAACCAAATGCATCATCCAATGAAGAAAACCAATCATCTGTGCCACAAGAAACATCACATACTAATGGGTTTGATGTTAGGATTTTATTGTATGCTGCAAGTGATTTTCTTAATTGACTATTTTGTTCAAATTTCAATATTGATATTTCGTCCATTTGCATTTTTTTCCCTTTTGAATACTTTCATATTTTTTCTAAATATTCATTCCTTCTTTTAACTTTATCAATCAACCCCCACTTTCCATCTTATTCTTGAAAAAATATTTTGACATGCTCAAGAAATTTCAACTCTTCTTGTAATTCCTCTTTTTTATTTTTATTTTTAAAGAGTATCCTTTTCAAATATTAAAATTTTATTTTCCTTTACTCTTTTTTGAATCTTCCCCATTGAAACAAATTATCCAAACTTTTAGAATTTGAAAATAGATGTCACTTAAGCCAAGATCTACTATAGTGATCTAATCCTCCTTGATTATATGTAAAATTTCTCACTCATTTTGTAATGTGTTTAGATATTCTTCTACTAGCTTCTATAAGTACAATCAAATTGAATTGATAGCTCAACCTTGACCTTCCTATGAACTAATATTATTACTCTCATCTTCCTACTTTGATCCTCTTACTCAAATCCCTATACTCCCAAAGGATTCCAAATTTCTCTAATACCACTTGATGTAGATCAATATGGTACCACAACCTCAATCTCAACACCTCCCAATAAACAACCTACTTTAATACCATATCATGCAGTCATGGTAGAAGGGTCTAGAGTAAGGATTGTCCAATTGTGCATCCTTAACAATCAAGAAACATAATTATAATGTAAAATAATAGAAACCCATAAACAAGAGAATATAAAGACTAATAATCAAATGACACAAAATCTATCTTAAAACACTCTTGAAAAAAAAAAAAAAAACCAACCCAACCTCTACAAAATCGATCTTATATTAAATTTCTTAAACTAATTACATCTACCCCAAGAGCTTCTCATGTGCTAGCATCCCCAAATTACAAGGAAACTCATAAAAAAAGAAGAAGAATAGAACACAACATTACCTCTACAAGAACAGTTGAATGCAACATCACATTCTCGTCTCTCTATAGTGAATCACTCATTTTTTATCTTGCTATTACTCTCATATTTGTTGTCCAACTTCTCCTTTTATTCTGTTCTTGAATCTAACACGTCATGCTTCATTCTTGCCTCTTGAAATAGTCCCAATTCATTCTTATGTAACATCTACAGCTCTCTGAGATAAGCAGTGTTGGCCAAAGGTTGGCACAAATCAAAATATAATCCAATGTTAAAGTGAAATAAACAGTTTCATTAATATTTATAAAATGAAATGCAAATTAAGGGCTAAAACATCAGCCTACAATTTCATTCAACATAAAAACGAATAATAAAATTGAAACTATAAAAATTAATGGTTCATTGCATACTCCATTGGAGCTATAATTCCATGACATATACTGATAACAATATCAATACCTATAAATAAATAATGAAATCTATTTATTTAATTGCTAAACTTTAATATTTAACACTATACAAGAATCTTTTTATACAATTACTAATACTATTGAATAATGAAATGAAATTATCCTACCACCAAATAATTTTAGTTTGTTGACATGTATATAATTACTCCATCCAACAAAAATTAAGATTAAAGATCATTCATAAAAATTTAATAAAATAAATACCTTTCAATGGTTAACTCTCAGTCAATTATTCTACTCATTGCTATATATTTTCAACAAATTATTCTACTCATTGCTATATATTTTCAACAAATTATTCTACTCATTGCTATATATTTTCAACAATTTCGTCTTTGCGTCTGCAAAACGCAATGGCTAGTTTGACTATTTTTCGCGATAGATCTTGACTTACATCGGGTCTTCAAAGACGAAGACCTTAACGGATGCAATACGCCAAAGCAAAAAGACACGCTACCGTCCATCTCTTGGTAATCTAATATCTTCTTTAACTGTAGATTCTGAAAATCGACTAGGATGTGATTCAAACTTAGACTCTAGACAAAAATTTTTAAACGGAAAATGGTGCTAGATTATTCCTGGCGATTTTCCTTCCACGTTCACCTGGTCTGTTGCTCTGTTAATATTCAAAGTCATTGCTTGATTTTTCAAGTATATATTCCCGATCAGCTCAAGAAACATGAAGACCAACAAGATGGAAATGGGATGGAACGGTCTATTAGCATATATGCTTTTCGTTTATACAATACTAGTTATATTTCACAACATTGACGGGTCAGTTGCTGGTAGGGGAGATACTCTTTCCTCAGGCGCCTCGCTTACTGGAAAGCAGACAATAATTTCAAAGAATGGCACGTTTGAACTGGGATTCTTCAGGGCAAATGGAAGCAATAACTGGTATATTGGCATCTGGTATACAAAAGTACCAGAGACGATCGTTTGGGTGGCTAACAGGGAGACTCCTGTGAGAGACAGATCTGGCATTTTGAGGCTGACAAGAGATGGTGATCTGGGTCTGTTTGATGGAAATGGTGGATCTATTTGGTCCCTGAATGCGACCAAGAAGGCTTCAAAGGCTGTAATATTAGATTCTGGTAATTTTTTAATTGTGGCTGGTGACAATATATCTGATCCTGTTTGGCAAAGTTTCGACTATCCTGTAGACACCTGGTTGCCCGGGATGAGGTTTGGTGGACTGCAAAAGCTAGTTTCATGGAAAAACTCTGCGGATCCCGCTCCTGGGCTTTTCTCCTTCCACATGGATCCATCCGGGGCTAAACAATTTGTGCTAACATGGAACAATTCTGTACAGTATTGGTGGAGCGGAACATGGGATGGCGAGATTTTCAATGCAATTCCAGAAATGGAAAACAAAGGTTTCTACAATATCAGCGTCGAAACTGTTGGCTCACTTTTGTATATGACTTATTCACCGATTCCTCGCGCGTTTAAGCTATCACGTTTCGTCCTAGTGAACTACGGAGGAATTCAAGAATCTGCTCTGATTTATGGCAGTAAATGGAACATGTTCTGGTCTGAACCCAGAGATCAATGCGCTGTATATGGTCTCTGTGGCGCTTATGGAACCTGCAACCCCAAGCATCTTCAGTTCTGCAGCTGTGCAGAAGGCTTCAAGCCCAGAGACAATCTCTCTTGGAGCTCGCGAGAGTGGTGGTCAAGTGGCTGTGTTCGGCGGAGCCCTTTAAGCTGCGATGCCAAAAATGGAAGTACTGACGGATTCATCGACTTTAATGTGACATGGCCTCATGATAACGCTTCCTCATTCCCTGCACCCACAAAGAAAGATTGCGAGAAAGCGTGCCTCCGCAACTGCTCGTGCACTGCATTTACTTTCAGTCCGCCTTCAGGGACATGCCAAATGTGGTACGGAGATCTGCTAAACATGCAAAATTCTCAATCACAATTCAGTCCAAATGTTTCCATTAGAGTAGATGCCTCTGCACTTCCAAGGCTTCATCGACCATCCTCCTCGGAAGGCAAAACCACAACTATTGTGAGCGCAGTGCTCAGTATTGTTGGTGCTCTTGCCTTTGCTTTGGGTATCTTTTCAGTTTTAATGTGGCGGAGGCATCGGCTACGATCGATGGAGAGGTATGCAGATTCCACGAATTCTTTTCTTAGAATGTTTAGCTACAAGGAGTTGAAAATTGCATCTAGGAATTTCAGCTCTAAGTTGGGGAGCGGAGGATTCGGGTCAGTGTTCAAGGGATCTCTGACAGACGGTACGGTAGTGGCCGTAAAGAAAATGGAGGGTTCAACACAAGATGAGAAGCAGTTCCGACGGAAATCAGTTCTCTTGGAAACATACAACATGTTAATTTGGTCAGGCTTCGAGGGTTTTGTGCAGAAGGAACCAGACGGTTACTGGTTTATGATTACATGCTTAACGGCTCTCTAGATTCTTTACTGTTCACAAGTAATTCAAAAAGTGAACGGAAGGTACTCGACAGGAAGACTCGATTTGAGATCGTGTTAGGCACTGCAAGAGGGTTACATTATCTCCACGAAGAGTGCAGAGATTGCATCATTCACAGCGATGTTAAGCCCGGAAACATTCTGCTGGACAGTAATTTGTCACCCAAGTTAGCTGATTTTGGGTTGGCAAAGCTTGTGGGTAGAGATTTCAGTCGTGTTCTGACCACTACAAGAGGAACAAGAGGGTACTTGGCTCCAGAGTGGATCTCTGGTCTTCCCATCACTCCCAAGGTTGACGTCTATAGTTTTGGTATGACGGTCTTTGAAATCATCTCGGGGCGAAGAAATCTGGATTTGAACATACAAGATTCAAGTAAGTATTACTTCCCTGTGTGGGCTGCAACTCAAATTTACCAGGGGAAGTCGATTAGTATTGTGGAGGAGGGTGTTGCAGAGGAGGCAGATATTGAGGAGGTAAGAAGAGCAAGTATTGTAGGGTTGTTATGCATCGAAGAGGATGAGGATATGAGACCAAGCATGGGACAAGTGGTACGGATGTTGGAAGGGAAGATGGAGCCTCAATTTTTGCAGATTCAGACGTCTCCACCGATAGAAAACCAAGCAGACCGAAGCGACACTTGCACTGATAGCGGTGGTGATGTTATTACTTAAACTAAAGTGCCTGTCATAAAATGTTGTGGTTAATATGTCGCAGTTTAACTAATATGTTTTAAGTTTAATCAGAATTAATATGTAATTCTAATTTTTCTCTCAAATAAATTATAAATATTTCTGTCTAATTCTACTTTTTCTCTCAAACAGATTATAAATATTTCTATGTGCCATTTGATAGGTGATTTTTTCGATAATATGATAATGTAAGAGATTTTAAATTAGATTAGGTTTTTATGCATATTGAACAAACATTTCAATTTCATAGAAAAATAATAAAAATATTTAATTAGATCAAAATTATATACATAGATTACACTATTATTGCATTAAAAGAAAAATATAGAGTAACATGTAATATATTATCTGATTTCATCCGTTTTAATCATTATTAATTATGATGCAAATTCTTATAAAACCTTGTATTTTCATGTACAACCTCTCATACTACCCAAACTAACCTATGAGAAGAACTCCTAACTAGCACCTAACTACATACTAACAATAATATCTAAACACTAGCAAGTCATTAAGATGACTTTATTTTTTATGTAATTATTTGTTAACTAGTATCTAAGTATATATATTATAGATGGACAATACTAATTCAAACAAAAACATTCTTTGTCTATGATTTAGTTACATATAAGAGAAGTAGTGATTTTATTTCTTCTATCAACTATTCTTAGAGAGTTGTTTTCATTTAACAATATTAATAGGGAAACTTCTATCACTTTTGTTTTGTATTTAAAGAATGTGATCATGTAAAAGCACAAAGTTGTGTCACATTTTTATAAATCAGTTGGCCAACACTGATCCAAATTTTTAACTCGCATCACAAAAAAATGGCATGTATGTTTTGAATTTTAAAATGATGTAAACTAATAAAATATTTAGTTTTTAGTATATTTTATGTTTGTATTTGTTTTGAAAATAAAAAATAATTTGAATTGTAGTTTTCTAAGAAATTGAAATTATAATAAAGTTAAACAAGACATCTCTCTTTATGTAGTATTTTTTTTTTCTTTGAATTTTTTTGTGTGTATTTATAAGTTAAAACTTTAATGCATGGATTTATTTTTTCTCAATTTTAATGAATACATTTTCTTAATAATTATTAAGATGGGCATGTATTGAAAAACAACTATTTCCATGGGACGTCAGTTTTTGTATTAATTATTTATTCAAAATAGAAAAAAATTAATACCATTTTGAAATAGATTCTTTTATCTAGTGCACAACATTTTCTTAAATTTTTTAATCAAAGTAATTTTCTTGACAAGATAATGAACCTTATGTTTTGGTGTTAACCTAGTTTTAGTAATAATAAATAATATAATATAAAAAATATTTAAAATATTAATATTATTTGAAAACTAAACTTATAGACCTACAAATGGATATTTTGTATTTATAAAAAAGGTTATTTACATGAGTAGTAGTTGTTGAAACATCATTTTTTTTCGGATATTTCTTTTTTGATAAATTGGCTTCAAAGTGGTGCTACAAGTGTATTTTGTGGACACTTTTAGTTAGAAAAGTTGTGTCTATATCTAAATTAGCTATAAATAATATAATTAGATCACATGTTTGACAAAAATGATTTCGAGTTAGATAAACTTAAATTCACTTGTGTGATCATATTTTTTGTCTGGGAGAAACAAGCCATCTAATATTTCATTCCTTCCATTGTTTCTACAAAAATGAATTGTATTCTTATGGATCCTATTACTCTTAATGAATCAAAAATGACTTTTTAACAAAAGAAAGGTAAGACCAACAGTCCTAATGGATTCTTTGTTGATTTTTTCCAAGAATTCTAGGATATTATGAAGTATGGTCTCCTTGAGCTTCTACATGAATCTTAGAATAATAAATAGATGCTTAAAGAAGTTAATTCGACATTTCTAGATTTGATTCCTAAGGATGTTGGGGAAAACTCTTTGGTCTTTTCTATCATGTTGATCTATATAATTTCATTTACAAGATCACTTAATCGGGCTTATTTTTTATCTTTTGAAAAGATTATAGATTGTGTCATACGAATTGAATAGAGGGATTTTTTATAGAACATTAAATTATTGATGGTAATGGTATTGATTAAGAAGCTATTTATTCTATAGGTTGTTCATAGGATAAACCCAAGTTTATCACAATTCATATGCCATTTTTTAATGATATATTCATACAATCCTTCCTTAAAAATGTTCTTTCTACTTTTAGTTTTAATTTAGGACTGACTACAAGGGCCATGCGTTGTTAGGAATATTCGTCCTTCTCTAATTTATAAAATATTAGTCCATAATTATTTTTTTATGTATGTGAGGACTATGGTATGGTGACCCTATTTTCATTTATCTTTTAATTCTTATGGATGAGGGACTTGAAAATTTTCTCACTCACTAAAAATTTAATGGCACTCTTCAATGGTTGATTATGGTTAGGGAACATGATTATTTTTCTCATCTTCAATTTCTAAATGATATTGATTTGATGGATGTTCCAAAGACTTGAGAGGATTTTAGCTTTCAACATACTCTGGATATGCATTTAGTAGATTTCAACCTAACAAATCAATGAGGACAAGTTAAATATAATTTTATTTAATAATCCTTTGGCCACTCAATATAAATTTGATCTTATTTTGAGATTCAAAAGAGAAAAAATTCCTTTAGATTATATTTGTATTCCTTAATCAATTTTCCCTCCTCATTATCTCTAGCAAATAGAGTTTCTTGATAAATTTATGATGTAGGTCAACCAATGGAGTTTCTATTGGTAGTATTTTCCTAGTCATTTTATTCACCTAAATTTTATTTTGTAAGATCTTTCATTGAATATTTTTGTGCTGATTTTAATTCCTAAATTTTTTCTAAAGGAGTTTGGTTCTCTTTCTAGGAAATTTATAAGGGAAAAGAAATTGGACACTAAAAGTAGAGTCTTAGTTGTTGGGATAGGGTTTTCTAGCCTAAGAAAAGAATTGGTCGAGGTCATAGAAAATTAGGGCTTAATAGAAGATATAGTAGGTTAATTTTATTAGATATGACACACAAAAAAAAAATCAAAGCTTGGTATAAGCTTTGTGGACATAATTATTTTAATGGGATTGCTACTAAGAATGTTTTGAGTGTTGATTTGATTGATAAATGTTTTATGGTATAGAATACCATCAAGAAGGGTGATTATATTTTTTTATTAGATAACCAGGGAAGGGCCCTGATCCCAAACAAAGAGAAAAATAGAGCGAAACTGCTCAAAAAGATAGGCTGGCCAAACATAGCAACTAGTCAAAATAGCGAGATAAGAGCTTTAAAAACCAATAGAAAAGAGGGATCTACCAACAAAAGAAAGAGAAAAACCAACAACTTAAGAGATCATGTTCAAGCTACAGAGCTAGAACCCAACAAATCCTTAGAGGGAAAATTAAATGAAACTACAAACTTCTTTTCCTTGTGTTTCTTCCTACAAATAGTGGTCCAAGAATAATCAGAAACATGAAATGAGAAATTTTGATGGAAGGGGAGACTCCTCATTCGAATAACTAACAAGATGAACAACAAAAAATTCAGATGAATCATCTTGATACAAATCCTCTATAGTTGAAACTCTTTCTAGGAAGGGGGCATAAGTAGCCTTAGGGGAGACAACACATACCACATTAGGAGCAACTTTGACTAGAGACAATATTGCAAAATCCATTGAAGGAGCAACAATGGCCTCAACACTCATATTTTTCGTCAAAGAAGGAGGCCTTGAATCATCATCAAAATAAATAGATTCTAAAACAAGGTGCACTATTAAGTGTTCATGGAGTGAATTCTTCCACCATGTAGAAGAAGAAGTAGGGCAAGAGACTTGATAGAAATCACAGGCCAAGTGACCAACAACAAAACAACGTCCATAGTGAAAAGGAAGACCAAGAACAACCATTAACCTGCAACACAACCTCAACAAGTAAATCCTTCGACATATCAACCTCTACCAAAATCCTAACAAAGGAGGTATGGGTAAAATTCTTGGAAGCCATGTCCACTTTCAAAAGTCTACCAAACTCATTACCAATTCCCTCATAGGCAGAGGGAAACTAGAAATGCAAGGGAAGATAAGGAAATTTTACCCAAATAGGCACCACATCTGAGGGTTCCTTCAAAGGGTTAAAGGGATGAACCCAAGGCCTTGAGGAGAGGGGATGAGAATCCAAAACCCACAAACCATAGTCTAGAATAGCCTGTCTATCCTCAGGAGAGCTAAAACCAACAACAAAAAAACCCCTTGCAGAAGGGTAGATCTCCATAGAGCCATCAACCAGAGGAGACCAATGGTTGGTGATCCAAAGGTGAAAATCAAGGAGGGAAGGCCACAAGTGGCAGAATCTGTAAATACGAGAGGTCTTGGAATAAAAAAATATTTTTAGCAGCTTCCTTATCAAGAGAAATTACAGGAGAAATATCTACACAACACATAGGACACATAAACCCAGGCCTATTATTCTTCACAACATCAACAAAAGGCAAAGGGCCCTTCAAAGCAGCAGTAGGATGAACACCCAACACCACATGAGGATCTCTAGACACACCTGCAATAGTAACTACAATAGGAGACAAAGCATCCACCGTATCAGAAACCATATCATACACATCCACATAAAGTTCAATAACTAAATCACACCTAGATGGAGACAGAGGTGGAACCTTAGAGCAACAGCTATTCAAAATTTAATTTGGGTGGGAGAGGCAAGAGAGGGCGTGGGCGTCCATAACAACCAATTTAGGCTGATTATCTTGTTAAGAAAGTAATTTTATAGAATATTTAATCAATTAATCAACTCTGTTTTAGATAGACTTGGGTGATCCCACAATACTAGTTTGCAATTTTTGGCCAAACTGGACATTGAATTCAATTTTTTTAACTAAATCTTCACTTTTGGGCACCTATATCTGCTAAACCATGAGGAATTTGAGGATAATGCAAACTAGTGATTTGCGACATTTTTTATGTAGATTCTAAATATATTTTTGTAAAAATAATTGAATCATATTGCATTTATTTTTCCATCTCCTTCAAAAGCTAGTTTTTAGTAGTAAACACCATTTTTAAAGAGTGATGCTCACCGTAAATTACATAACTTTTTTTCAATGAAGGATTAATTTTTTTTAAAAAAAAATTTAGCTTTGTAACTATGATATCTAATAGGTTCATTTGGTTTCATAGTGTTTCATTGAATATTTTTTTCTTAATCAAGTTTTGAAGTAAAACCAATTACAATTTAGACATAGGGAGATCGTAAACAACATAATTTTTTTTGTATTTATTGAAATTACATTTTTATTTTTTTATTGGATCAAGGACATCAATACCTAGCCAGAAAATATTTTCTGATGTTTTTTTGATAATCTACTCTTTTTCCACATGTGCAGAATAAAGAGCTTGATTTTCGGTGAAAAACCTACATTAACAAGAAATAAAAAATAAATATAATAATCAAGTTAAATATATTCAAAATTATACTTTTTGGGAAGCTTATAATAAGGACTACATGCTTACAAATAATAAATTTTAAATTAATTCGTTTAATCACCCCTAATGTAAATCAAAAGTCATTTTTTATCAGCATTTTGATAGGTGTAAAGGAGACTCCATTATAGGTATGGTTTAAAACTAGTGTGGTTCTATCCAAGGGGGTTCGATCTAAGGTAGTTTGATCAAACCCTCTTCAATTAAAATTCTTTAAATGAAACTTTTCAAGGCTTAAATCATTATATTTTCTAAAAATATGTGATTTTAGCAAAAATCAGAATGTCCCGAAAAGTGTAAACCACTATTGTGGGATCACCCACTTATGGAATCTTCATTTATTAATCTTGTCTACCTTCCCATCTAGCAATCCTTTGAGTAATTTTCTTTTTGATGCTAGATGGTCTGAATTTTCTAATGTTAAATTATTTTATGAGGGGATTCTTGTCATTTTCATTGGAAATACATGAGTTTCTAACCTATGAAGGAAAAATTAGAGTCACTCCTATTCTGTCCTAGCTAATAAACCTTTTTTTTTCTTTAGAGGAGGATGTTCTCACTTGTCACTATTATCCTAAATGGTTTTTTTTACTAGTAGATATCAATTACTAGAAAAGGAAAATAATACATTTAAGGATTTCCCTTGGTGGAACAAGATGGAATAAATTGTATTCACCTAAGTGTTTTACCTAGAATAATATTACTAAGAGTGGATTATGAGGCCCTTCTAAATGTGATCTTTGTGGGGTCAATTAGGAATATGTGTCTCATCTTTTCTTTCAGTACATTTTCTTAAGATTTTCCTAGGTAGTTATAGTATATTTGGAACAAACCAATTATTATGTTACTTCTCCATTTGAAGTTTGGGCTAGTTTTTGGTACCCTTTCATGCCAGTTTCCTAAGATATTGTTCCTATTTTTTGCATTTATAAAATATTATTGGGTATGTTTGACAAATTATTTTAGATTCATATAAAGAAGAATTATTTGCTACATGTTAGTTTGATCAAGTCATTACTCCCTTGGAGATTTTGATTTTGAAGAATTTACATTTTTGTCATCTTGTTGGATTAGTTACTTATATTTATTAGGTCAACTATTATCATGACATTAATAAAGTTGGTAAATGGTCTCCTCCAATTTGATGTTTTGAAAATAAATAATAATAGTTTTATGATGTGGGAAAAGGGGATCTAGGGTCTAAACTATACTTTCTCATACATCACACTAGGAGGGAAAAAAAGTGATCACACAAACCCACTTGGATACCAACCTCAATGGAGGGGCTAGAATAGTGGATCAAGGTTCTAGTTCTTTCTTGGGGGAGATTGATGTTGATAGATTGATTAATGATTAACTTGATTTGATAGTAAAAATATGTACCTAGGTGAACTATGAAGCTTAGTCAAAAAATTGATGTAATTAATAAGAAAAAAAAACTTCAAACACATGATTGAACTATAGAACAATAGAGTATAGAGATAAAGAAACCCTGCATATGAATTTGGGCTTAAATTCGTTGGATAGGGGTACTAGTGTCCTAGAGCAAGAACTGTAGATCTTAATAATTTATGAATAGATCTTAGATGGTATCATTTGTAGGCTCTTCGTTTCTATACTTAGCTTTAGAACTTCATCTATTGATGAATAATTCCACTTGCCCCAATTTTTTGAAATAAGAGACTTGAATGCTTGATCTCACAATTAGGTATCTAATCCTTTCCCAAATCCCCTTCAGATATATCACCTAGAAACAAGAGAGGAGAGAAATAGTTGTGTTGTATAGAGGCTTTCTTAAGTCAAACCCTATTTGGGCTTTCCACCCCTACAATGGCTATGATGATGTAAAGAGTTCCTACCCTCAATTAGACAAAGAAAATGGATAAAAACATGACAAATTGACAAGTGATACAGCTTACCACTCAACTATACCTTCCTTGATGGACCTAAGTTATTATACACATCTCATACAAGAGAATTGATTGCTTTATTGAAGGTCTTATAAGTGTTAGTACTGAAACCTCTTAAAAAGGGAGTGCAATAGATTAAAGTGCTAGCACACCCACTTTCAAGACTTCCACTCAAGGATAACCCTAGAGATCTCAATGCAAAAGAGAAAGAGACCTTGCAATAGGGTTGTCCTAGGGGATAAATATGATATAATGAGGGGTTCACCACCAAGTTTAGACTTAGAAAATATAATGAAATGCTAGATGAAATGAAAAACCTTATTTGAAATCAAATTGACACTAAATGACCTAGAAAAGTGAATGAAATGAAACAAAAAACTACAAAACAAAATGTGTGCATAGGGAAATCCAGAGAAGGTTGGGTGGAGGTTTGTAACATTTGCAAATATACTTTTACTATTGGTTGGGACTCATTCACCAAGCTAGCTGAATCAGTCCAGTTTCTAGAAAACTGTGCAAGAACAAGTTTCAAGTAAAAGGGTATCTAAATCTGCAAAATCCTAAAAAATGACTAGAATTGGGACTCATTCACAAGAAGTCGCGAATAAGTCTAGTTGGGCTTTTCTACAACTTCAAAGGCTGATCATGATCTTCTTTATCTACTATGTCCTTCTTGATTGGTTTTCGGATCTAAATCTCTGATTTGCAACCTATAGGTCTTCTCCAAGGTTCTCCAAGGCTTGATGACAATTTTAACAACTTTGGATGATTTTCAACTTTTCTCCAATTTTTTTCCTTAGGAAATATGCAACCTAAACCTGCAAATCACACACAAAGGAGAGGGAAAAATTTTGTTGGGTTAGTGGATAGGGGTTCGCCTTGGTCAAACCCCTTATTGGCAATTAAACCTTGAAATGAAAAAAAATGGGAATGGAGAATGATGAATGAACACAAGACAATATTTTAACTCACCAAAACCTAACAATAAGGTGTTGCAAATATGCCTTAAATGGCTGCAATGAATGTGGCTCATGAATCTTGCTTGAATGATGTTGATCTTGAATGAAGCACTTGCTTGAATCATAAACCCTACATCACAATTGTTAACACAATAACAAACATGATGAATGAAATCTTTGACATGATGATTGCTACTTGAAGAATGCTAACATGCTTGATAATCTACCCTTGAATGCTTTTGAATTCTCTTGATTTCTCCTGTGAAAATTTAAATGCTTGTTATATTTCTAGGTGAAAATATGAGTGAAAGAACCTTGTATTTATACTCAATTATGCAAGAATTCCTGAAATTACAACACTACAAGTTGACATCAGATCTAGGAGAATAAAATCTCGCTAGAAATTTGAATTAATTTTGATTTTGGACCACATGATTAATTTTCTCAAGGTGGAAAATGAGTCCCATTAGGCATAATGTATGGGACTAAACACCAAAAGTACTTAGAAATGTATGAAAACAAGTTTGGGACCCAAAAATATAGGTGGGGCCCATTCGCCCAAGGTAGTGAATGAGTCCCAGATCGCTAAATTTAGGTTGCACAAGCCAAAAACACTTGAATTATGATTGGCTAATGATTGGTGTCAGGATTACCCTCGAAAAGATGCAATAAATGAGGTTTATGGATGCAAAATAGGGTCAATTAAAGCATAAGAAAGATCAATTATTAATGAAAAGCCTAGAAAAGTTTGAAAGTATGTTACAACACTTTACAACACTCAAAATAAGGCAATATTAAGGTTTATTTTGATTAAAAACAGGTTTCTATAAGTTTAGTTATTTGATAAAACCCTAGAAAAGTGTGAAAGTGAGTTACAACACTTCACAAAACTTTAGAAAAGGTACCATTTAAACTCATTATTTCACAACGTCCCAAGACCTAATGTGAATGTGTCAACCACATTACAACACTAAATCTAGGCAACATTAAGCCTAACTCACAAGGAGGGCCCAAACAAGCTAGGAAAAGTAGAAGGGATTTTCTTTTGTGACTCCATTTAGCCCCCACTTTAGTGAGAGGATGAACTTGCTTCAAACTCACACTAAAGTAGAAAAACATGCATCAAGAGGGGTCCAATTGTACCAATGTCAATAATATGATATAACGATCAAGAGGGGTGATCAAGCCTCAGAGATTAAGATCCCATGGTAAACCAACATAGGAACACAAGAAAACACATGAGAATGATAAAAATTGCAACAACAAAGCACAAGCATGCACTATCAAATATGAAAGAGATAAAAGGTAAAAGATAAAAGAGTCGAATCAAGCTGAAACTATTTGTCCAACACACTGTGGATCAGATCTAGGCTGTTTGTTTGAAAAAAATAATCACTCTATGGCAATACTCACTCTATGGTAACCGGACTCCTAGCTCTCTACTAGGTGAGAAGTCCAAAAAGGTAAGAAACCTACACTCATAGCTAGTATGCACCCACACACACATGCGAGTGGCTATGGGGAAAGTCATGCCTCAGTTAGGCTAAACCTACTCAAACCATTCCAAAGTTATACCTCCTAATAAATTTAATAAGGCGCCACACAAAAAAATGATTTTCGAGCTTCATGAGACAAGAAAAACTTTGTATGCTTGGAGCTCATGAAAAAACAAGATGACTCTATAGGCATGCAAGCTGTGTTATGCAAGGTGGCCATATAACTACAAATGCAAAATGAAAAATGTTCAAAGGAGTCTTGCTTAGTTCATGTGAGGTCTTTAATTTAGCCCGAACATTGTGCCTAATGTCTCCAAGAGAGGACCAATCAAAGAATAGAAAATTCACAACTTAGGGGATGTAGTGTGTCACATCAAGTCACTAAGAGGACTGTAATATGCTAAGAGGGATCACACTCTTGAAGGAAGTCACACCCAATGTCATCCACAAAGCGAAAAATGCATCATATAAAGTAAGAAGATTGTACTTTGAACCATGAAAAATAAAAATTCAAAAGAATAATGCCAATATATGCCCCCACTTTAAAGAAATTTCCAAACACCATGATGTGAGAAATTAATTTAAAGTAGCAAATGATAAATGAAACAAAAAAGAAGACATGAGAGCCAACTTGGAAAGCCCTATACCAAGTTATAGGTTTCCAAGTAAACTGCGTCATGTAAGAGAAAAGAAAAGAGAGGAATTTCCCCCAAAATGAAAACACCAAACACATAAGGGATCTATAGATTTGGGGTCAGTATGTTCTTGCTACAATTTTTTTAGAGAGCTCAAAATTGTTATCATCCCCCAAATACAAATAGAACTGGAAGAATGACACAAAGAGCGTGAAAAAAAAATAAAAAAAAATTGGGCCAACATGGAAGAGACATGTATGTCTCAATGCCTTATGTCATTCCCAGAAGGAAAACACAAGACAAATGAAAAGATAAAGGAAAAAAAAGTAAATGAAAATCTTTTGGGTCAACCTGGAAGATACATGAATTTTTTGACACCTTGTGTCATCCCCAAAAGGAAAGCACAAGACAAATGAAAATATAAAGGAAAAGAAAAGTTAAAGAGAAAGCTTTTGGGTCAACATGGAAGATACATGAATGTCGCGATGCCTTGTGTCATCCCTAAAAGTAAAACACAAGAAAAATGAAAAGTTAGAGAATTTAAGGAAAAAGCGAAAAGATGTATGACATAGAGAAGAATGAAGGTACAAATAGAGGAATGTCAGAAAGAGAGAGAGAAAATCAAATAGAACATCACAGGGAATCAAATTATGCACATGAAATCACACAAAAAGAAAAAGAAAAAGAAAAAGAAAAAATGCAAAAGACTAGTAAGGCACATGTGAGTCAACCTATTAGCAAGTCGTCTGCATCCCAATCATGTTCCTTGTATACCAAAGGTGGACAACTAGCCAAAGGGACAATATCAAGTGCCAAACTAGGATCAGTACCATGTTGAACACTCTTTGTAGAATATTTTTCATCTAAGCTCATGGAAGAGGAAAACAATGCATTCAATTCATTATGCACCTCCTCATCAATTTTAGCAACCTCGCCATCATCATCCAAGTTAATCACAATAAGAGATTGAAGGATAATATCCAAGGAATAGTTCAACTCTTGATGTGATTGTTGTATTGGATTTTTTTTTTTGGGGGCAGGGGTAGAGTCACCATGCATTGCTTCAGTCAAGTTTGGATCATGGTTTTCTTTGTTCAATTCTTCATGTAACCCACGAGCAAGGGCATGGCATCTATGCCTACGCTCTCTAGCACCTCTGTTTATTTTTATTTTTTTTTCAAGTTTTGTTTGTGTAGGAGCGGGTTGATCAATTATAGATTTATTTTCTTCCCTAAGGGATGGAATAGATGGAACCACGGGACGTTTTTCAACCACTTTCTCTTTCACTTTGTATACTTGTTTTATCCTAGGAGGTGTGACGGGGTCATTTTCATTATCTCTTAGTCTTTTGTAGGATGTAGGTGAAGGTTTTGTCGTAGGTTGGTCTTGGTTTTTTGGAATGTCTTTAGGTTGAAGCATGGTTTTGTCAAGGATGGTAGCCTCAGAGGTGGATGGGGACATGTTTCGAAGGGATAATTCTACTATTTTTTTTTCCTTGAACTTTTGATAGGACAAGAAAAGGAAGTCTTCTCATAGTTTTATAGGTTCTATAGGCTTGGGCCAAAAGAAATCTAAGGAAAAATTTCCTTTGGAGGACAAAGGGTCAAAGCCACTATGGTGGACAATGAATATTTCATTGTCAAAGGGAAAGTTTAATCATTTATGCACAACCAACGGGACAAATTTCATGGAGTGAATCCATTGATGGCCTAGCTTCACGTGAAATTTTTTTGACTTTGGGATGATGGAGAATGAGACATCTAATTTTTTTGGACCTATTTGCAATGGTAAAGTGATCAATCCCAATGTATGGCAAGCAAAACCATTGTGTGTCTTGATCCATGCTTTCACTTTATCAGATATATCTTGTTAGAGCTCCATGTGCAAAAGTAGGAATTCCTCGGTGATCACATTCTCTCCACAGGTGGAATCTATTAGTATCCCATTAGTGGGCTTGTCATAGATACATCTGGCTATGTAGAGAGGACCATCGGGAGCATGTTTAAGTATATCCTTAGAGGAGAAAGAAATGTCAAGAGTATTCTTATTTCAACCCTTTTGAGGAATGACATCTATCACTCCTACCATTTCAACTTTAGGATTATTATGGATAGAATCATGTTGAATAGAATCATTGTTATCATCATCTGTGTTAACATTCATCACATCATTATTTGTAGTTTCGTTGGCTTTGAAAAATCAAATATTATGTTTTTGCATGGGGTTGGTAAAGATTTGCAAGTTTTGGTTAGGAGGGGCAACATACTTATTTCCTTGATCACTAACACCTCCAACAGAAATATGACTAGAATCAATGAGGTCTTGCAGGAGATGTTTAAGACACTTGCAATGTTTCGTGTCATGTCCATTTTGTCGGTGGTAATGGAAATAAGAATTTTATCTAAAGCTCGGGGGTAAAGGCTTATTAGGATTGGGTGTTTTTATAGGAGACAAGGTAATCATTTGTTGTTCTAAAAGTTGGGACAACATGGAAATTTATTTAATTAATAAAGGATTGGGCTTGTGGATGCAAAATAGGACCATTTAAGGCATAAAGAAGCATAAATTTAAATAAGGAAGGCCCAAACAAGTGTGAAAATGTAAAGGGATACATTTTTCTACACTACAAGATTGATTAATTTTTTTAATGCCCAATTAAGAGTCACTGAATATGGAAATGTGTTGAACACCTAGAGATAAAGCTACACGTATTCCCACAATTAGGAAATCATGTTGTACAATGTTATTTTTCCATAGGAATTTTATATGGTAAGATAAAGGGATAGGCTTCCTAAAGGTGGAATTGTTATAGCCCTTTCTTTGGAGTTAGTTTGACACTTGGAACCGTCAAAGTACAATTCCCATGTTTTCTTTTCAATAGTCAACACACTTTCATCAGGGAATGAGTCCGCATTAGGTAACATTAATTGAGAAGTAGCATCAGCTAGATGGTTGGTTACAGCTTGTCCTTTGATTATCTTTTGAGAGAAAAAAATAAGATCAAATTTAGTTAACAACATAACCCATTTAGGGGTGATCCCACAATACTAGTTTACAATTTTTGGCCAAATTGGACACTAAACTGATTGTTTCTAACTAAATCTTCACTTTCGGACACCTATAGATTCTAATTTGGTTTCATAATGTTTTATTGAATATTTTTTCCTTAATCAAGTTTCGATGTCAAACCAATTACAATTCACAAATAGGCGGATCGTATAACGCATAACGTTTTTTGTATGTATCAATTTTTTAATTTTTTTTTGTTAGATCAAGGAGTTCAATATCTAGTGCACTAATATTTTTCAAATTTTTTTTGATATTATTCTATTTTTCCACATGTGCAGAACAAAGAGATTGATTTTCGGTGAGAAACCTACATTCACAAGAAATAAAAAATAAATATAATAATAAAATTAAATTTATTTAAAATTATATTTTTTGGGAAGCTTATAATAAGGACTACATACTTACAATTTTTTTTAAAAATGAATTCATTTGATCCCCCAAAAGGTAAATCAAAAGTGGTTTTTTATCAGCATTTTGATAGGTGTAAAGGAGACTCCATTATAGGTATAGTTTATAACTAGCGGAGTTCTATCCAAGGGGATTTGATCTAAGGTGGTCTGATCAAACCCTCTTCAATTGGAATCCTTCAAATGGAACTTTTTAAGGCTTAAATCATTATATTTTCTAAAAATATTTGATTTCAACAAAAATCAGAATCTCCCAGAAATTGTAAACCAGCATTATGGGATCACCCTTAGCTAAGCATCTTGATAAGTTTGATTTAGCAAAGATATTTTTTAGTGGATCAAAATTTGTAACCACATGAATTCCTAAATTTATTAAATAATTTCATATTTTACTAATAGAAAACACAAGAGCCAAACATTATTTTTCTATCATTGTATATCAAGTTTCATAATCGATTAAAGTTTAGGTAATGTAGTAAAAAAGATGTTCTTTACTATTATCATCTTGTTGAGCCAACAATGCTGCTAAAGCATGGGAAGAAACTAAAAGTAGTAAATGAACTTGCATACCTAAGGTACACTTGGACCCCTCTTGATTCATATTTGTCTACTTTAGTTAATGTTTGAGCACAAGGTTCATCCTCTCACTAAAGCAGGGGCTAAATGTAGTGTAGAAAAATATACACCTTTACATTTTCACTCTATGTTTGGGTCCCTTAATTTAATTGGACTTAATTAAACCTCTAATTGGCCCAATAATGCATTTAAAAGCCTAATTAATCCCATTTTTGGAAAGAGAAACTTGTATTAAATAATTGCAAACATAAATTAAATTTCCTTGGAAATTGAGTGTCTTGGATTTAGGTCTTAGGAACCATTTACTCTCTTAGGACCCATTCACCCAAGGTCAAATGGGTGCTCATTAAGTTGAGGATCTCAATTTGTAATATTTTTTTGGCATTATTTTGATGATTTAAATTGCAATTGCAATTGTCAGCCTTTGATGTTTAATTGTAGAGAAATTAGAAAATTACCTATAAATACAAGGTCTCTTTATCAAATTCAAATACTAAGCAATCTAGAATATTTATGCAAGCATTCCAAGAGAAAAAGGTATTGTGAAAAGTGTTCAAGAGTAGATTTATCAGTCTTCTACAACAAAATTCAAGATTTCAAGCATCATGTCAAAGCTATTTGTATCTATGCATTCTTTTGGAGCTAACATTGTGATGTAGGTTTCAAGCATTAAAACATCAAGATCAACATCCAGTCAAGCCATTTCATGCAAGATGAAGACCTTGGAGAGATGTGTTTGACTTCAGTCCTCCAAGGGCAACAATTCAAGGGTTTGGTGAGTAGCAAAAATCTAGTCTTCATTCATCATTCCTTCTATTCATGTTTCATTTCATTTCAAGGTTTAATCACCAAAATAGGGTTTGACTAAGGCAAATCCCTATTCACCAAAAATAAACATTTTTTCCATTTCTTTGTATTTGTAGATTTGTAGCTAAAGAAGGGTTGAATATTGATCAAAAGTGCAATTTTACAAAGTTGTCAAAGTTGTCAAGCCATAGAATCTTACTTGCAAAATTTAATTTTGACTTTTTGACAGTGAGATCCAGAGGAATTAGGAGTGCAGATCTAGGAGTAAAGGATTATGAGATCAGATTTTGGATATTATAGCATGACCCATTTGCCCTAGGTTGAATCTATCTTAGGAGGACACTTAGCAACAACTTTTAGTGACTGGTACAGATCAACTTACCCATCTCAAATTCTTCAAAAGTTTTCTATTTTTGTTACCGCAATTCTTTAAATTGATGATCCAAGTTTTACATTGCATAATTGAGTTCATTTACTATTTTCAATTTTTCTCCTGAAAGTGCATTTTAGGCAGATTTTTCCATGTCTTGCGATAAGGAAATTTGCAAGATCTCCAATAGGGTTGATTCACCTAAGGGTTGAGAGACAATCATACATTTGGGGATCTCATTTCCTAATGAAATTAATAGAAAGATAGGTGCACACCATTTCTCATCCATTTTAGTTAACCACCTATTTTTTTATGTTTCATTTTTGTGAACCCGACATTCTTGCACTATAAATTTTTTGATTAGGAGTTCATTAAAACCCTAGATCTAGGATTTGAAATAGTTTGCATTGCATTACATTAGTTTTCATTTCGTTTAGGGTTGTTAAATTTGCATTATTTTCATCTCATTTAGGGTTTTAAATTTGCAATTTGCTTTGTTTAAAATTTGAAAAATCCAAAAACAAATCATGCATATTACATTGATTATACATAGTACTTGCATATTAGTGTATTTTCAGCCATTTACATTCACAAAATTGATCAAACTTACAAATTTCCTTATGACAAGATGGGGTAAAATCTTCCCGAATAACACTTTAGAGAGAAAAGCTAAAAATAATAAATGAAATCAATTAAGAAATGTGAAACTTGAAAAATTGATTTAAAGAATAAAAGAATAAGAAATAACATACTTTTGATAGATATGAGAAGGATGACAGTGTGCACCTATCACCAAAAGCTTCTACTATGTGTCCTACTGAGACCTATTCGCCCTAGAGAAAATGGGTCTTCCTAGCCTTTTTTGGAACTTCAAAACTTGGATTTGTAGCTTTTGATCCGCACTTACTTCCTATACCTTTTAATCTTCACTTTCGGATTTGGACCTATAGCAAAACTATTTTTTTTTGTTTGTTTATATGGGGGTTTACCTTAGTCAAACCCAAAGTTTGGTATTTAAACCTTGATGAGTAATACAAATCTAAAACATAAATATTTGTGTGAGCCCTAATTTTAAGTGTGTCTAAGATTGTTTAGAGCTAAAATTTAAAGAAATATTATTCAAGTGTGTTAGAATAAGATCCCTAAATGAACATGAATAATTAATAAGAGACCTAGTTAGGGAGAAATCAAGCACCCTAATAGATCCAAAAATCTGATTATACCTTCCTTTATGTAGCTAGTAGAATGAAGGTAGAATATGGGATCATTAGGAAACAATTCATTAGATCAAGGGAAATGGCTAGTTGCATGTCCCAAAATCTAGAACCCATCATGATCCACCATAGGCATCAATATTCAATCATGAACAATGCTTGATCAATATTCAAAAATTGGGCATGAAGACCTACAAAAACAAATGAAATGTTGATCTAAGACTTCTACTTTGCTAGCCTCGATTTTCTCCTTTATTGATTTCAAAATCTCTTCTTGCTCTTCACAAAATTCTTTCTTCAACCTAGTTTGAAATGATGAAAAGACTAGGCTTTATAGACTTCCTTTCTAATTTATCGATTATTAAATCCCAATAGCTGAAATTTGAAACTTGATTCTGGGACTTTAATATTCTACTAAAACCATGTTTAAAATTTAAATCTAGATCTTAAAGGGTGAATGGGCCCTAGCCTAAAAATCTAGTATTAATGTGTATCAAAGCTTTAAATTAACTAAATTCATTCATTCAATGCATGTTGCAATATTAGAAAATTATGAAAATAGTCCATGGTATTCATAATAAAGGGTTTTAGGGGCCTATTTATGAAGGGTAAAAATGCATAAATGTGAGGTCAATAAAATAGGTCCAAATTAAGTGTAAAATTATACTATCACATAGAAGGAGTACAATTTTCTACACTACAAGAACATTGAAAACCCAAATTATGATACACTACAAAACCTAAAACTTCAAATGATCAAATAGATAGACAATTTGAACTCATCCTTTGAACCGCAAGATCACATGTTCAAAAGTGGAGAAATGTAGGGAATTCCTTTGAACCTTGTTGACTATGAAAGCATAGTCCTCACTCTTCTAGCTCTGGAAACTTCTATGGTAGCTTTCCTACACTAAATTCAAGAACATACATACTTCATATATGCCTCTGTCTAATTTTCAATATACAAGGCCATATCTTGAAGTCCGGAGAAATGCAAAGCATTCTCTCGAGCTTCTTCAGTCCAATTTCCTGAGCCACTGAATTCATGACAATATTTCATAGTTTATTTAATATCTTATTTAATGTTTTACAACATGAGATAGAGAATACAATCATTCACAACACCATATCAACACGAAGAAACCACAACTTCTTCATAACAACCTTCATCTATTCATGAGCAATAGGAGATGTAGTACAACTATGTATAACATTCCCATGAAATTCATCATCATGTCTAATACTTCACAACACTTCTAATAATCAAACTAATTGCATCACATGCAACCTTTCACAATACCACTCTATCAAAATCAATGCCAATAGATGAAACAAGACAAGACCTACAACAATCTCCATTCTATCGACATCAATGACAACACCTGCATCAATATCTACTTGACCCATCTCATCTTAACAAATTTCCCTTTTTTTGGTGCATGTATTTAACTACTAGTGCAAACTCCCAAACTTTTGTATAGTTATACTTGATACAAACCTGAAACATGATATTCATTCTAATGCCTCCAAATATCTTTGTAGTAAAACAATTCATCTAAATTTTGGATATGCCATGCCTCCTGAGTAGCTTGACCTAACCTCCAAACCACGAGACTAAATAAATAATTATATTAGAATTTGGTACTATCAAATAACACCCCTTAGTAATTTTGGACACAACACCTAGTGACAATAAGTAATACAAATCAATTAAAATGATTTTCATTCCTTTCAGATTCTCTTACATTAGACTCTTGAGGTTATTTAAAAAGTGATCCTCCCACTTTCCCCACCATCTATATATGATTGTCCCTTGAATAGTGGCTTGCCTATGTATTAAATTAACAATTTTGATTGTTTTTCACAAATAACTATACTTCTTGAATGCTCTATGATCTATAGAGGTCTTCTTTACAAGATTCCCCAATACACGTTTAATGATTTTCTCACAAGTCACTCCACTCCCTCAAAGGTTGATATTATTTAAAGGTTGTTTTTGTAGACCAAGGGTGGATTAAGCTTGAGGGGACCTAAAAAAACAAGATTCAACCATTACTTAGCTTCCTAGACTCCCACATGTGAGACTTTCAATACTTAGCATTCCAAACCTAATAGGTCTCCTCCTAGACATAAATTGGCATATCTTTTTGAGAAATCCATCTCTCATAGAGATCCAAACCTTTTCAAATACCCATTTGACATACATTAACATATCTCAACCAAGGAATAGGTTGTTTTGGAGTGAAGGACTCAAAACAGTGCTGCTACGCTTTAGGAATAGGCTAAATAGGCCACTTTTACAAAGGAAGTATGTCAAATAATTCTTCGCAATCTCTACAATTATCACATACACCTTGAACCAGTCACAAATAGACACAAACAACAATTTTTAGCCACTATTCAATCCCCCAACCTGGTGTCCTACTATTTAGTTATGCAATCTAGCCTAATACATGAAGATGTTAGACTAGAGTCTACCAAAAGCTCCATGAATCTCCATCCCCTGATCTACAGACCTAAAAGACACATAAAGAAATCCTAATAACACTATTCCACCATTCCTAGTTATCATACATCAGTGGAATGGCTCTAACACTCACATTTTCACTCAAAACCCTTAAGAGATAGGGTTTCCAAGCTGTATAGACCAAAAAGCTTCAAACAGTCACAATGCTCGATGAAATTAGCTCACACCAGACCCAAATGGATTCTAGAACCTTGAAAAAAATTTCCCAAAATATTTCAAGTCATGACAATACTCTACGGCTGCACGTAGATTGAAAAACATAGAATTTTCACTCAAAAACTCAAAAAAACATAACACTTCATTCACTTTCTTCACTTAGAATAATAAATCCATCATGCCTCAAAGTTTTTGAGGCACTAAATAACACATGTAGACACCTACCATCAGTTAAAAAATCAAAAACCATGATTGAGCATTCATTCTTCATGACATGCAAAAAGGACAAGTTGCAATAACAACAAAGTGCAACTTCATCAACTTCTTGATCCAACACCGAAAATGACCTTACCGAGATTCTATCATGCCAAATAGGTCACATTTGACCTTATTACAAATATTAAATTATCATGACTCAAAAATATAACTCTAACACCTACTATGCATTCCTATGCCTAAACATGACAGGGTGCTTTGCACCATACAATCGGTGTAAAAATATTTCAATTTCCTAATGAAATGAACTCCTATATAGAGACTCCATGCTTCTTCACATCTTCCTTTGACATCCAAGTAGCATCCTCATTTGGTAAGCCATGCTACTTTACCAAATATTTATTGTATACCTTGTGTCTAGTCCTCGTGGCCTCTCTAGTGTCCAAAATTGATTCAAGCTTCATTGGTTAGATGGGTGGTAAGTCTTTCACCCATTCAGAATCTTCAACTCTAGTAGCATCCACTTCTTCACCTACAATCATAGTGTCCTTAAATGGATATAGGTTAGCAACATTGAAAATAGGAGAGATAGCCACTCCAAGAGGGAGCTCTATCTCATAGGCATTTTGACGATACTTGTGTACCACCTTGCAAGGTCCAATCTTCTTCTTCATCAGTTTGGTGTATTTACCCTTGGGTAACCTTTCTTTCCTTAGGTGAGCAAGTACCAAGTCTCCTACTTTGAATTGAACATCTCTCTTTTTCAAATTTGCTTTTACTTTATACTTTTCCACACTCTTTCTCAAGTTCTCCTTGACTTGTTCATGGATATCTTTCATAGAAATGGAAAAGTCTTCTCTTGTTTCACTCCTTTTTCTCCATGTCTCTCAGGTCTCTAAGTTCACAAAAACCTCTTGGAATCATCCCATAAACCACTTCAAAAGGGATTATTCCTATACTTCTATTTATAGAGTCATTGTATGCATATTCTTCTTGCAGAATTACAATGTCCCATGTTGCACCATGCTCCTTAGTTAGACATCTCAACAAGTTTCCAAGAGACCTATGAACAACCTCAGTTTGGCCATTTGTTTGTGGATGGTATGCTAAACTGAATTGCAGATTGGTACCCAAATTTTTCCAAAAGGTCCTCCAAAAATGACCAATAAACTTAGCATCTCTATTAGACACAATGGTTAGAGACAAAACATGAATCCTTACAATCTCCTTAAATAATAAACCAGATATGTGAGATGCATCATCTGTTCTTCTACAAGCAATGAAGTGATACATCTTGCTAAACCTATCTACAACAACATAAATTCTATCATACTCTCTTTGTGTCTTAGGCAGACCTAAAAAAAATTCCATGCTGATTGACTCCCATGGGAGGTTAGGAATTGGAAAATTCTAGTAAAGACCTTCAGTAGAGCTTGTTCCTTTGGCTCTTTGACACTCCACACAACTCTCCACAAATGTTTTAATATCCACATGCATTTTAGGCTAGTAGTAAAACCTTTTGACCCACTCCAAATTTTTTACATAACCAAAATGTCCACTCATGTTACCATTATGATTTTCTTTAATCAGATTTACTCTCATGGAGCATTTGGGTACACAGAACTGAGCACCTTTGAACAAAATATCATTTTTCAATACAAAATCTGCATACTCAATGTGGAAATTATCTTTGAACTGGCTGCAAAAATCATATGCATCTTTAAAGTCATCATCATGCTCATACATACCTTTTAGAGAGTCTATTCCAACATTTTGAAGTTGTACCTCTTATACCATCATAGACCTTCTGCTCAAAGCATTGGAAACCTTTTTTTCTTGTCCCTTCTTATGCTTGATTGAAAATGTACAGGCCTGCAAGTATTCCATCCATTTCATGTGCCTCTGATTCAACTTGTCTTGGGTGTTCAAATAACTTAATGCATGGTTGTCAGTAACACAACAAAATCTTTGGGCAAGAGATAATGTCTCCATTTCTTGAGAGATTTAACCATTGCATAAAATTCAAGGTCATATGTGGAGTATTTTATTTTGGCCTCATTGAGTTTCTCACTAAAAATGCAACTGGCCTTCCTTCTTGGCTCAAAAAAACACCTATTGCATAATCGCTTGCATTACATTCTATTGTAAAGACCTTGTTCAAATCAGGGAGTCTAAGAATAGGTTGCTTAGCCACTCTAGTTTTCAAGTATTCAAAGCTTCTATCAGCCTCCTCAGTCCATTGGAACTTAATTTTCTTCTCACCTTTAATTGTATCAATGATTGGTGCACAAATATGGCTAAAATTCTTGATGAACTTCCTATAGAAGTTAGCCAAACTAGGAAAACATACTACCTCTGTTGTTGCCTTAGGATTTTTCCAACTGATTATGGCTTCAACCTTTGTGGGATCCATCTTCAATGCTCCTTTTGCAATCAAAAATCTAAGATAAACAAGCTCCTTCTTCATAAACTCACACTTCTTGAGAGTGATCATCAATTTCTCCTTATTTAGCTTCTTCAACACCATGTTGAAGTGCTACAAATGCTCCTCGTTTGTTCTACTATATACAAGGATATCATCCAAGTACACTACCACAAATTTTTGTATGAAATACTTTAGGAATTCATTCATTAGCCTCATGAATGTGCTTGGGGCATTAGATAACCCAAATGGAATCACTAGCCAGGTGAAGCCACAATAGTGGTTTACAATTTGATGGAGGAAGGAAAACTAAAAAAAAATGAGCCCATGGCAAAAAAAATGGTTTTAGGGGTTCGAATGAATGTGCAAGTTTGGGCAAACCCATTTAAATACTTTCCCCCATTTTGCACCCAAAAAACCAAGGGAAATGAAAATTAAAAGGTGGTTCACTCGAACCCCTAGGGGTTCACTCGAACCCCTAGGGGTTCATTCGAAGCCCCCTTATCCCTCATTCTCCCCCTCAGACACAAAAAAACATCTAAATTTTTGCACTTTGGAGCTCAGGTTGAAGATGAAAATGGCAGAGACTTCACAAACCCATCTGGAATTAGGTAGTCAAAACAATCTATCCAATGAATATAATTTTAATATGTTTTCATTTTATTATGTATTTCTTTTTTTATTTTTATTAAACATAGGTTTTTCACCAAAAATGAAGGTCTACATTCTACACATGTGGAAAAATAGTAGATTATCAAAACAAAAAATTGAAAAATATGAGTGCACCATATATTGAAGTCCTTGATCCAAAAATAAAAATAAAATTGAATTTCGATATATACAAAAAAAGGTACGCATTATACGATCACACTATGTCTGAATTGTAATTGGTTTGAGTTTGAAACTTGATTAAAGAAAAAATATTCAATAAAAAACTATCTAACCAAGTGGAAGCACTAGAGATCAGAGTTAAAAATATAAATTAGAAAGAATTAGAAATTTATCCTTCATGGAAAAAAATTTATACGTTATACGGTGTGCGTCACTTTTTAAAAATGTTGTTTCATGAAAAAAAAAATAGTTTTTGTGGCAGATGGAAAAAGAAGAGCAATCTGATTCCAAAAAAATTGAAAAAATATTTAAAGAATCTACAGAAAAAATGTGATGAGACTCTAGTTTGCATCATCTTCAAATTCCTCATGATTTAGCCGCTATAGGTGTCTGGATGTGAAGATTTAGTTAAAAATAAAAATTTTAGTGTTCAGTTTGGCCAAAAATTGTAAACCACTATTGTGGGATCTCCTTCACTTATCCTAATCTGATGGCACCCAATTTTAAGATCAATTTTAGATAAGTAACAAGCTCCTCCCAAGCTATCCATCAAGTCCTCCATCTAGGGTATAGGAAACCTATACCTAATAGTGATCTTGTTTATTGCTCTTGAGTCAGTACAAAGTCTCCATTCTCCACCTTTCTTTGGTGCAAAAACGGTAGGCACATCACAAGGGATCAAACTCTCCCTTATCAGACCCTTATCCAATAGATCTTGTATTTGATTCTTAATCTCCCCATTCTGTCCAGGGGTCATCTTGTATGCTGCCTTGTTTGGAAGACTTGCACCTAGTATGAGATCAATGTGGTGGCTCACGTCTCTGATAGCTGGCAAAGAGTTTGGCAACTCCTTCACCACTATGTCTTCATATTTGTCTAATAATACTTTCACCTCATTTGGTACCTCTATTCCATCTACTACTACATTTTAAATAGGCTTTCCAACAATGGCATAACCAATGTTCTCCTCCAAATACTTCAAAAACGCTTTCTCTTTGACTATCATCACACTTGGTCCTTCATGAACAACACTATTATCTTTCTGCAAAGGTGTGAGGGTGTATGACACTCCATCCTTCTCAATCACATACACATTCTTGTGTCCATCATGCTTGGTCTTTCTGTCAAATTGCCAAGGTCTTCCAAGGAGTAGGTGGCACACATCCATTGGAACAATATCACAAAGGATTTTATCCTTGTAAGCACCTATGTTATACTCCACCCAAACTTTCTCATTAAAAAGAACTTGCTGCCCTTTTCTAAGCCATGAAATCTTATAAGGAGTTTGGTGAAGATTCCTTTTAATCTTGAGCTTTTCCACCATTTCCAGTGACACTATGTTTTCAGTTGAACCAGAGTCCACTATCACCTTCCATAATTTTCCTTGAGATTTGCGTGTTGTCTGGAACAAAACCTTTCTTTGAGGGGGTTCCTTGCTGGTTGGTACCTTAAGTAAGGTCCTTCTAATCATTAAACTCTCTCCAACCACTGGTGTAGCTTGTACACATGATGAATTCAAACTCTCAACATCCTCTTCTTGCACTAGCTGATTTCTTCTTTCTCCACCATGAGAACTTGCATTTTGTTTATCAGGGCACTTCGATTCAGGATGTCCATATTGATTGCAGCTATAGCATTTTCCAGAGAAGGTATTGGACCCTCTTCCATGACCATTGAATCCGCCTCTTCCATTTGGACTTCTTCCTCTAAAATTTCCCCTTGCTTCACCGCTTGATTCATGATTCCCACTTTGTTCACCTTGGTCTCTTTGTGTTGCTCCTCTACCATTAGATATTCCTCTACCCCTAAATTTCTTTCCTCTACCTCTTGATTTCTCTTCTTGTCTCCTTCTTATCTTGTCTTCTACCTTAGTGGCCATTTGAAAGCACTCCTCTATTGTCCTAGGAGTAGTGAGGCTTATCTCATCTTGTAGGTTGAATCTCAGACCATTCAAGTACATTGCTAATTTTTATTTTCATTCTCAGAATGTCTAGAACTTATAGTCAACTTGTGAAACTCCTCACTATATGCTAATACATCCATTTCTTTTTGTCTCAAATTTTGTAGTTTTCTAAACACTTGAATATCATAATTTGCTAGTAGGAATTGACTTTTCACTTTAGCCACCATCTTATCCCAAGAACCAATATTTTTCTTACCATTCTGTGTCCTCTCCTCTTGAATATAATTCCACCATGTCAATGCTAGTCCTTTTAGCTTGGTTTTGGAAAACTTGACCTTCTTCTCCTCTTCCACCTCCTTGTATTCAAAATAGTTATCTAAGGAATCTATACACTCTATCACCTCTTCACCACTCATCTTACAACCATACATTGGTAGTTCCATTTTCACTTCATGAAAATCTCCCTTTCCAGCCTTGATCACTCTCAGAAACTTATTTTTCTCTAGATCCAACTCCTCTTATGGATCTTGAACGGGTTTCCCACTCTCCCCTTCTTTCTCATCTTCAGGGTCGCTCTTATATGCAATACCATTTCCTCTCTTTTCTCTGACTTCTAGTGCTTCCATCCTAGCTAACATAGCTTCTTGAGACTCCCTCAGGGCCTTAATCTCCCTAGCAACTACTGAACCACCTTTTGGAGGCATTTTTATTTCTCAAACTAGTGCTTTACCTTGCTTCAATACACTTCTTAATCCCAACTGATCAATAGCCCAAACTCTGGTACCACCTAATGCAGAATAGGGGTGGATTAAGCTTGAGGGGACCTAAAAAAACAAGTTTCAACCATTACTTA
This sequence comes from Sequoiadendron giganteum, assembly GCA_007115665.2. Classification (NCBI taxonomy): domain Eukaryota; kingdom Viridiplantae; phylum Streptophyta; class Pinopsida; order Cupressales; family Cupressaceae; genus Sequoiadendron; species Sequoiadendron giganteum. The sequence continues at coordinate 603,533,848 of CM021107.1, forward strand.
GCTTCCTAGACTTCCATATGTGATAATTTCAATACTTAGCATTCCAAACCTAGTACGTCTCCTCCTTGACATAAATTTGCATATCATTTAGATAAATTTGTCTCTCATAGAGATCCAAAACTTTTCAAATACCCATTTGGTCATACATTAACATATCTCAACCAAGGAATAGGTTTTTTTGGATTGAAGGACTCAAAATAGTGTTTCTATGCTTTAGGAATAGGCCTGATAGGCCAATTTTACAAAGGAAGTATCCCAAATACTTCTTCCCAATCTCTACACTCATCACCTACACCTTGAACTAGTCACAAATAGACACAACCAACAGGTTTAAGCCACTATTCAATCCCCCAACAACTTGGAATGCCCTATGCCAAGTCATATGTTTCTGAGTAAGGCTACATCATGCGAGAAAAGAAAACAGAGGGGTTGCCCCCAAAATGAAAGCACCAAACACATAAGGGATCTATGGATTTGGGGTTAGTATGTTCTTTTCTACAATTTTTTGTAAGGAGAGCTCGAAACTAACATCATCCCCCAAATAAACATAGAATTGGAAGAATGACACAAAGAGAGCAAAAACAAAGAAAAACCTCTTAGGTCAACATGGAAGAGACATAGGGTGTCTCGATGCCTTGTGCTATCCCCAAAATGAAAACACAAGAAAAAGATAAAGATGAAATGAAAAGGAAAAAGAAAAGAAATCCTTTTGGGTCAACATGAAGGAGACATGAATGTCTCAATGCCTTGCATCATTCACAAAATGAAAACACAAGAAAAAGGTGAAAAAGTGAAAGTGATTCACGACATAGAGAAGAATTGAGGTACAAATAGATGAATGCCACAAAGAGAGAGAAAACTAAATGTTACAGGGGATCACATCACACACATGCAATCACACAAAATAAAAATGAAAATAAAATAATACAAAAGAATAGTAAGGAAAATGTGAGTCAAAAAATGAGCAAGTCATCCACCTCCCAATCATTTTTTGTGTAGATCGAAGGCAGGTGACTAGCCAAAGGGACAAGAGAAAGTGTCGAACTAGGAGAAGCACAAGGTTCAAATGATTTATCATTTAAGCTCATGGAAGAGGAAAACAATGTGTACAATCAATTATGCACCTCCGCAACAAGTTTGGCATCCTCATCATCATCATCTAAGTTGATAACAATAGGAGGTCAAAGGATAATATCCATTGAAGAGTTCAATTCTTGTTGTGGAGGATGCATGGAAATTTCTTGTAGTGACTGGGGAAGAATAATGTCATGTATTTCTTCAGTCAAGTTTGGATCTTGATTTTATTTTAACTCGTTATGGAACTTGTGAGCAAGGTCATGACGTCTACATCTATGCTCCCTAGCAACTCTGTTTCGTTTAGTTTTTTTTTTCAAGTTGCATAGGAGCGGGTTGATCAACCATAGGTTGCTTTTCTTCCCTAGGGGGATGAAAAAAAGGAACCACAAGGGGGTTGTTCAACCTCTTTCTATTTGAATTTGTAAACTTGTTTTATTCTTGGAGGTGTGGTGAGGTTGGTTTCATTGTTTCTTGGTCACTTGTAAGAGGTAGGTAAGGTTTCTATTTTAGGTTGGTCTTGGTGTTTTTCATCTTGTTTAGGTTCAAGCATGTTTTCATCAAGGATGGTAGGCTCAGAGGTGTATGGGGACATGTTTTGAAGAGATAACTCTATTATCTTCTTTGCCTCAAGAACTTTTGGTAGGACAAGAAAATGAATCTTCCCTTGGCTTGATAGGTTCCATGGGCTCAGTCGAAAAAGTCATCTATGGAAAATTTTCCTTTAGATGACAAGGGGTTAAAGCCACTATGGTGAACAGTAAATATCTCATTGTCAACTTGAGAAAATTCAAGCATTTATGCACAACCAAAGGGACATATTTCATTGAGCAAAGCCATGGGTGGCCAAGCTTCACACGAAATTAGTCTAACTATGGGATGATGGAGAATGTAACATCTAATGTTTTTGGTCCTATTTGTAATGTTAGGGTGATCGATCCAATGATAGGGTGTGCAAAACCATTAGGTGTCTTGATCCATGCTTTCAATTTGTCATAATCATCTTGATAGAGCTCATTCAAGAGTAGGAATTCCTCGGTGACCACATTCTCTCCACAAGCGGGATCTATTAATATCCTATTACTATGCTTATCATAGATACAACCAGCTATGTAAACAGGACCATCATGCAAATGTTTAAGTATGTCCTTAGAGGAGAAAGAAATATCAAGAGGACTCTTAGTTTGGCCCTTATGAGGGATGAAATCAATCGCCCCTATCATTTCATCAATACGATTGACATTAATGACATTATTTGAAATAAAATCAATGTGTTCATCATCTGTATCAACATTCATCATATCATTCTTAGGTGTTTCACTAGCTTTAACAAATGAGATATTATGTTTTAGCATGGGATTGGTAAAAATTTACAAATTTTGGTTCAGAGGGGCAATAGAATTATTTCCTTGATCATTAGTACCTACAACAAATAGACAGCTTGAATCAATGAGGTCATGTACAAGATGTTTAAGATGCTTGCAATGTTCTGTGTCATGTCCATTTTGTTGATGAAATTCGCAATAAGCATTTTATTTAAAGCTTAGAGGGAAAGGCTTATTAGGGTCAAGTTGTCTAGGGAGGTAAGGTAACCATTTGTTGGTTTAGAAGTTGGGACATGGTATTATGAATGGTGTCGAGTAGGGGAGTGAATTGTCTCTTTAGATCTCCACAACTAAAGGGAGCTGAGGCTTTTACAACAACAACTTGGTTATGGACATTTTGAGTTTTTTGTTGAGAAGGATTGAACTGAATGAACCCTTTATTTGGCTTTCTAAAGGGTTGGGAATTATTTTGGTGTGCACATTCTCAGATCTTTCAATTTGTCTAGAATTGGACTTCGTATCGTGACTAGAAACAAAATTTTGGTAATCACGGAGAGTAGTACACAAGTGCATGAAGGATAGGAATTTCATCATGTCCAACTTATCTTGGTTTTTATTTTACAAGTTTTCTATAAACATGTTTTGAAGGTGTGGGTTGAGAATCTTGACATCGACTTCAGAATAAAGCGATTGATAGCGAGAGACAAAGTCAGTTATATTTTATTCCTCTTTTTTCTTACATCTCATCAATTCGTCCAAGGCTAGCTTAGGGGTCATCTGAACTTGGAAATGATTTATAAATTCCTCATAATGTACATCAAATGAATGAATCAAGCTATTTGGTAAAGAAGAGAACCACTCCAAGGCAATGTCTTTCAAGGTCCTAGGAAAGAGCTCTTTCAAAAGTTAACATCAAGGAAAAAGTCACTACATAGGGAAGTGTATGCATTAACATTATTAGAAGGATCTACCTTCCCTCCGTATTTCTTGAATCTAGGAATATCTACACCTTGTGGCATCAGTGTGTGTAGTATCTCCAAGGATAATGGACTACTCTTGACATAATATGTGGGTGGACCATTTTGATTTTGGTTGATGGTGGAAACTTGTTTTTGAAGAGATGACATGGTTTGGAAAATTTGATGTATGAGAGGGTCATTGTTTTGTGTTATGAGATGGAAATGAAAGTGGTGGAGTGTATGTGTTTTTGGAACAACTGAATGGAATTCTTATATGTGGTAAGGTAGTAGGAGCTATAACATGCAATACCACATAGTAATTATACATCCTAGCTGGAATACCCAAGGAAGGAATCACATTACTAACTTGTTGCATTGTTGTGACTTGAGGAGGGGTGTAGGTAGGGATTGAGGGTATTCTTGTTGGAGGAGGAATGTGAGTTCCTCCTTGGCTTGAAGCATTTTTTTTGGGCAAGGGATAACAATTAGTTGAGGGGAGATGCTTTCCAAATATTTGCACTATGTTTTTCACAAGGTCAAGGCCATCTTTAGTTTCAAGCATACGGTGAATGTTTTCAATTGTAGGAATTTTAGTAGCTGAAATGTTTTCAAGGCTGATTTGATGTTGTAAGTTCACTAGGTCCTCAAGAATTTGGATTAGGTTTTCTTGTGGAATGTTATCATTCTTTAATTCAACTTTCATGCTACTTGAAGGCAAAGAGTTACCTAGGGTGTTATCCATGGGTATGTGCAGGATCGTGATGGGCCAAAAAGTGGCAATATGATGGGTATGTGGTTGACGACTTTTTTTAACCCAAAATTGATGAAACAAAAAGGGTTTTTAAAGGAGATTCTCATCTTTCCACCAATATAAATTATTCTTTACTTTGAATTTAATAAATAATTATTATTCAGTTTCTATTGAATTACGACTGAAGTTCTGATTTTTAGGTTGATTGAAAAACATCTATAGCTTTCAAATAGTATCATATTTTTTGAATCCAAAACATGTGTCACATTCTATGATTTGCATACAATAAGATTAAAAATGAAAAAAATGAATTTCATGAAGTTTTGATCAAGTTAAGGTGGTCAGACATACATGTCTTTGTATTTTTAAAAAGTTGTCATAAAAAAATTATAATTAAATATTTACTTGGAAACAAATTACAAAAAAATATGAATCACATCGGGACTTGAGTCCTCTACTTATATATAAAATATTATAAAAAATAATTATCATTTTAATGTGGTTAGGGTGGTCAGACAAACACCTACTTCTTTTTTTTTCCCTGAAATTTAAGTACTACTGTATTGATATTTCAAATTTTCACCAAATAGATTTTATTTTTTTGTAAATAAACCTAGTAATTTAGAAACAAAATTCAATTTGCTAAAAATTCATTTCTTAAATATTTTTGAAATAATATAGATAACTTATTCAAATTTTTATGTCAAGTTGCCTAACTCTGATTTTTCTAACTTTTTTGCCACTTAAGGGCCTATTTTTTCCATGATGATCTTGCACATACCCCCATACCTAGTGCACTAGTGTCAATACTAGGAGTGGAAGCTCTAGATAACCCAAGATCCACAATGATTGTGTTATCATGGGATGACATGACTCTTGAACTTATTCTCACTATGGTATTAGCAACAGGACACAAAACACTCTTGCAAAAGCTACTAAATGTAGGGTGGGTGCAAATGCAATGTAAAGTAATAAGAATGAAATGCTTGTAACTCAAATTCTGTAAAGTAAAATTGAAATGCAGAAGCAACAATCAAAAACTCAAAAAATGAATTATAAATGACAGAAAGTGTAATATAAAATATGCAAAGGGATTGATTCGCCCAAGGTGGTGAATGAGTCCAAGTATGGATTTTTTGAATTGAATTTGATGATTTTTATGTTTTCTGATGCAAATATAAGATGAAAATGAAAAAAATTACTGATTTTCAATGAAATTAAGTGAAATAATGCAAGCTAAATGAGATTTTCATTAATGCAAAGATTGAAACCCTAGAATGCAAATTAACCAATACAAAACCTAATGTAATGTTAATACAAGCTAAATCTAAGATGTAAATACAATCCAAATTAGAAATATGTTTCTTTAAATGTAGGTTCACCAAAATGAAATAAATAAAATAGCGGGGTCTCTCTTTTCACTTCTAGGGTTTTGGACCTAAAAGGAGAGAGGCTATTTTCTCTATTTCACTCAAGAACAACCCTTGAGATTAAAATGCAAAGCATATTTAAATCTGACAAAGAGTGTGTTCTAGGGGATTGAATGATGTAAATGAGGGGTTCACCACCAAGTTTGGACTTGGAAAGACAATGCAATGAATGATGAAATGTCAGACCCTAGTTTGATGCAATGCTTCAAAGGATAATTTAGAAATGCAAGCAAATAGCACTAGAAAACTGTAAAACTAGAGATGTGCACTTGGGAAACCAGAGAAGGAAAAATGGAGGTCTGAAACCCTAAAAAATTCACTATTGAAGCCAACTAGGACTCATTCGCCAAGTTGGGTGAATCAGTCTAGTGTTGGGAAAGCTCTGTCGAAATAGGTTTTAGACAAATGGGTACTTAGATCTGCAAAAACCATTGATAGATAGGTACAGTGGGACTCATTTGCCAATAGTGGAAAATTAGTCATCTTCCATATTTTTGGAAATTCAAAGTTAGATTATGTAGCTCTTAGTTTGCTCTACTATTCTTGATTCAGATCCATGTTCGAAATTGCATAATTCAACCTATAGGTCTTCTCCAAGTTCCTCCAAGGTTAGTTTATAATCTTGACAACTTGAACTTGCTTTGAAAACTTGATGACAACTTTTACAATCTTTCTCTTTGATAAATCTACAACCTAGACATGCAAATCACATGCATAGAGAAGGAAAAATGGTTGTTGGGTTAGAGAATGGGGGTTTTCCTTGGTCAAACCCCTTGTTGGTAATTAAACCTTGAAATGGAAAGAAAATGTAAAGGAGAGTGATGAATGAACAAAAGGTGATGTTGCAACTCACCAAACCCTTGCAATGAAGTGCTGCAATTATGCTTGAAACGACCACAATGGATGTGGTTCTTGATTCTTGCTTGAAGGAGATAGATCTTGAATGCAAAGCTTGCTTGGATCATGAACTCTACACCACAATTATGATCACAATAACAAACATGAAGAATGTGATCTTTGACATGATGATTGATGCTTGAAGAATGCTCTTGAAAGCTTGATAATCTACCCTTGAAAGCCTTGAATTCTCTTGCTCAAATGCTCTTGCGAACTCAATGAATGCTTGAGTGCTTACGAGTGCTAGGATTGCTTAGGATTAAAATGAGAGAAATGACCCTGTATTTATACCAAATTATGCAAGAATTATTGAAATTACAACACTATAAGCTGACATTGGATCTTAGAGAATAAAATCCCACCAAAGATTTAAATTAATTTTGAGTTTTGAGTTAAGGGGGACTTATTTGCCACCTTGGGTGAATGGGTTCCACATAAGGGGACTCATTCACCTAGAATGGAAAATGAGTCCTAGACCTTAGGAATTTGAGGTGGGTTTTTGAGGATTTTATGTTTTAAATGCCATTTGTCAAGATTATCCTAAAAAATACACCAAAATAAGGCCTGTGGATGCAAAAAGGGGCCAATTAAAGCATAAGAGAGCCCAAATATTTATGAAAAGCCTAGAGGAATCTGAAAGTGTGTTACAATACCTTACAACACACCAAATAAGGTAAGGCTTTGAGAATTTATGATGGAAATAAATTTAATTATGTTTAGAAATCCTAGAAAAGTGTGAAAGTGTGTTACAACACTTTTCAACACCTTTACAAGGCATCATTAAAGTACATTAATTGAAAAGGACCCAAGACCTAATGTGAATGTTTTATCCACATTACAATTCTAAATCAAGGCGAAACTAAGCCAAAATCCACAAGAGGGAGCTAAACAAGTGTGAAGAAGGCTAAGGACCCTTTTTTCGACATAACAAAAATAGATGCTCAATAGGATATGCTTCATGGCTTATATAATGTTGGGTAGGATAGGATCAATGAAAATGGCTCATATCAAGATGTCTACCATAAGCAAGCATAAAGTGTACACAAGCCTTTTGTCAACATCAAGATAATTTGGAAGATGGATGTAGATGGATGAAAATAGATTGGATAAATGGTTCATGGATGAATGGTTTAATTATGGATACGATAGATGGAATGTTGTATTTATTATGGATGACATAAGATGATTTCACCTAAACTACCACACACAGATGCTCAATTCTACACATGATGCATTTTTTCTAGGTTTTCATCATAGTACTTGCCCAAAGCACCACCATACTAGTTTTCACTATAGGACAATTTTTATCTTTACTATTATCATGACTTTTGGAAAAAATAAATTCTAAAAGTTTTTAAACTCATGTTGAACCACCTAATGGTGTTGATGTAGACACTTCTGTCATAATTTTCCATCAATATCCTATTTGAAGGAGTTTCTTTTCTAAGATGCACACACTTGAATGTAACTTTTGAGATTCCTGATATGCTTTGTTGATATTGGAGCTAACTTTGACTTTGTGTGCACATAGTGATAGAATTCCTTTTGAATCCTTATGATTTAGGGTGGCTGACAATACATGGTCAATGTGAGAATTGGATATCATGAGTGGAGGTGTGGATGGTGGAGTGTGTTTAGGAATAGAAGATGGATTGGTCAGAATTTTGGAACCTTTGACTATCCAAACTTGGGTAGATGAGCAATTATGGGTGGATACAAACATTTGCATGGATCTAGGACCAAATACTTGATATAATTTGTACATTGCTTCAGAAGCCTACTTTTGCATTTTTGGATGTCTTTCATGGATACATTTCCCTTTGATTAGCTGAAAAATGGATGCTTTATGGTTTAAGACATACAACATCACTTTTCCCCAACTAAAATTGAAGGATGCACTAGAGATCCCAATCCAATGAAGAATGTAGGAAGAGATCTGACAATAAGGTATCCTAGGGTATGAATTCAGATTACAGGAGGGGTGCACCATAAAGCTAGGGCTTGGAAAAATGTATGACATGCAAGATGAAATGCAAAACCTGGTTTGATGTAGTGCTTTACTAAAAGACCTAGAAATGCAAACAAAGAAAAACAAAAAGTTATGAGACAAAAAATATGCACCTGAAAAATTGTAGAGGCTTGAATGAATGATAGAAATGTTGTTGATCCTAAAATTTTGACCTACTAGGATTCACTTTCCATTCTAGGTGAATCAATCCTAGATCTGTATTTTTGAATAGGAGTAGGTTTCAGGAAAATGGGTATCCAAATATACAAAGATCTCTAAAAAAACCCTATAGTGGGACTCATTCACCACTTGCGGTGAATTAGTCCAATTTGGATTTTCCAGATATTCAAAGTCTGAATATGCTCTTCTCAGTCTGCTCAATCTATTCCTCTAAGTTCCCATATATGAAACTTTGATTTTGGGTCTTTAGATGACCTCTTAGTGAAGATTATGACCTTGTAAATGGGGAGACAAATCCAACAATCTTGTAACCTAATCTTCAATGATGTTAAAGTTTTCAAAGCACCTAGATCTGCAATCATAGAAAGAGAGAAAAAAAGTGTTGATTGTAAGGGAATGGGGGTTTGCCTTGGTCAAACCCCTTTTAGGTAATTAAACCAAATTATGAAATAATGAAACAAGAACATGAAACATAGGATATGAAACATGAACAATAATACCTTGAATGATGTCTTGTAAATGATGATTTGTAAATCTACAACTCAACATGAAATGGACATGAATGATGTAGATCTTGATCTTTACAAAAGGAGTAGAACAATTATTGATATCAGATCTTCAATGCTAGATCACAACACTAGCTCAATAACATGCTTGATGCTTGATATGCTTGACATAATGATGGATCTTGAATTGCTGCAACAATTGATGAAGAATCTTTCCCTTGAATGCCTTAAAATTGATCTTGAATGTTATCTTGATGATCTTGGAATGCTTAACCCTTGCTTGCTTGAATTGATAAGATGAATGCACAATGAAATAGTTATTTGAGAGCTCATTTATATAGGCAATCCACTCAAATGACCGTTAATTTAATCCCCAAGGCCGACATTGGAGAATTATGAATATAAAAGCTAGTTTTTCCTACTTAGAACCTTTAAAATAGGCCAAATGGGACTCATTCACCCAAGGTGGCGAATGGGTCCCACATGGGCTATTTTTGGTCCTAAAGTATCGGGGAGTAAAGAAATTAAGCTTATATGCTGATCTTGTCAGGTTTTGATTAAAATATGCCTTGGGATGCATAATATGGAGTCATTGGGGTCTATTACTGATGGTATTAAGTTTATAAATGCAAGGGGGGCCAAACTACAATGTGAAAGTGTAAATAAATACACTTTACAACACTAAATTAAGGCAAAATTGGGTTTATTTAGCTTAGAAGTGCTGAAAATCCCATGTGAATGTGTAAAACACATTACAACACTGGATTAGGTCCACTTTAGTTTACAAGCCTCTTAAATTTAATGTGAGTACGTAAATAAATACATTTTACAACATCAAATTAAGGCAGAGTTAAGTTAATTTAGCTTAAAAAGGACCCAAGACCTAATGTGGATGTGTAAAACACCTCAAAACACTAGACCAATGTGACACTAAGTCGAATTTATCATTAATTATTCCCATATCAAGTGTGAAAATGTAAAGGGATCCATTTTTCTACACTACATTTAGCCCCCACTTTAGTGAGAGGATGAACTTGCTTCAAACTCACACTAAATTAGACATTCAAGAGGGGTCTAAGTGTATTGATGCAAATGGTCTAGCATAACAAAGATCAAGGAGGTGGTCAAGCCCCCAAGGTACTAGATCCTATGTCAAACCAACATAAGCACAAAAAAGACACACACAAGATGTATGTTATGCAGCAACACAAGATGTGTGATCATGCAATGTCAATATCCAAAAGAAAGAAAAGGAAAGAAAAAACAAAAAGAGGTGGATCAAGCTTCGACCATTTGTCCAACACTATGTGGATCAGATCTAGGTTATTTTTCCAAAAATGCATACTCACTTTGAGGCTATTGAACTTCAAGTCGTTCATGGGGTAAGAAGTCCAAAAGAGGTGAGAAACATACACCCATGGCTAGTATGTACTCACACACACACACTAGTGGCTATGGGGAAAGCCATGCCTCAATCAAGATTCCTACTCAAACCATACCAAAGTTATACCTCCTAAAACATTTGATAAGGCACCATGAAAAAATGATCTTTGAGCTTCATGAGACAAGAAACAATTTGTATGCTTGTAGCTCATGAACAAACAAGATTGCACCATAGGCATGCAAAGTGTATTATGCAAGGTGGCCATATAATCAAAATTGTAAATGTGAAATAGTGTAAGGAATGTTCAAAGGTATTTGGCTTTGTTCATGCGAGGTGTATTCTTAGGGAACATCATTCTTAATGTTTCAAAGAGAGAATAAGTCAAATAAATGTCATGCTCTTAGAGGAAATCAAGCCTAATGACACCACCAAGAAAAGGATGCATCACAAGAAGAAATAAAATAACACAATAAAACATGAGTGTCGATGTATGCCCCCACTTTAAATAGGTTGCTAACACCATTACTGTGAGTAATTTGCTTTAAGGTAGAAGAGGACATGAGAGCTTATTTAGAAATCCCTATGCCAATTCATATGTTTTCGATAAGCTATGTACTGAATAAGTATGTCACATGCAAGCCAACTTAAGGCATGTTGTTCACATCCCAAGCTTTCTCTTATATGTACATGAAAGATGATCAACTAGCCAAAAGAGACAACGAAAAGTGGCATATGAGGACAAGGCTAACTAACCCCTTGCCCCCACTTAGTACAAGACAAGGATGAGCCGAATAGGATTATAATAAGTACCAGTTAGAGGAGTTAGGTGCTTCAACACAAGGAACAACATTACACTCCTTAAGATGTTGAATTTTTTTGCTTAAATCCTTACATTCATTAGTAGAATGACCATGAACTCTGTGATAGGCATAAATTGAATTCTTATAGTAAAATTTCTTTTGTGTTCTTGGAGGGAGAGATATCAAGTGATCTTGGAGGAGTCTCGAGAAGATACTCTCTTAATCAATAGTAGAATATATTTCTTTGTTTGCACAAGATGTCATACACACACTAAATGATAAGGCTTTAGATGAAAATGGAGATAAGGGAGGTAAACCTAGATCTTTCTTGAAAGAGTGTGGTATGTTAGTTTAATTCATATGTTCATTGTATCCATGTGTAGAAGGGATATTGTATCCAATACTATAACAACCTTTCAAGTCAAATGAAGGGGGTTTATGCTTTTGAGAAGGATTGCTTTCTTCATGAGGACACAAATCCTTTTGAAAGTTATGTGTTTTCCCCTCATGAGGAATGGGAGTTAAATATCCCCCATCACCACCATGAGGTAGTGTTGTAGAATCAAGTTGAGCAAATGAAACAAGGTTATTTTAATTTATATTGTCAGATTGTGCACTCTCCTATAAACGGAGGTGTAAAAACCCAATCATCATTAGAACTTGTGTCTGAAAAGGAATCATTTGTATATGACTTTTTGGACCTTGAGGGTGAGATTTTGGATTCTTTATTGAAAGGAGGAGTAAAATATAATGACCCGCAATTGTCACTAAAGAGTTTAGGATTAAAATCAACTTGTATTGGCTCAACTTTTGATTTTGGAATTAAAGTATTAGGGGATTTGGAAGTGTTGTGATCATATTATTCATAGCTTCCTTCATCTATATCAACCATGTATATCTTGTTGCTGTACTCAAATTTCATTGTATGGTGGAGAGTAGAGGGGACTCCTTTCATAGCATGAATCCATGGTATCCCTAGGAGAATATTGTATGAAAGGGGTCCTTGCATGATATGGATAGGGGTAGGAAACACTATAGGTCCAACCTCAATAGGTAATGTGATCATCCCTAGTGGTTGCCTATTAATTTTGTCAAAGACATGAAGTTGAATATCATTAAGTTGAATGAGCCTTTTTTCCATACCAATTTTTTCTAGGGGGTTAATGCTACAAAAATTAATTTCTACTTCATTTTCTATGAGAGTGGGCCTAACTACAGTTTCATTAATGATCACCTTTATCATCAAGGATTCATTCTTATTTTAAATCTCAAGTGAGGGAAATTCAAGTTTAGGGAATGTGATTTCTAACTATGTGACTTGTGTGGGATGAAAGGAGGATGTTACATTATTAAATTTTATATAAGATTATATCTCCTCTTGCTTTAGTTACAATATTTCTTGGAATAGACACTTGTATGTAGGTGATAGTTGAATGAGTTGCCACTCAAATATATTAGTGGGAGTCTTCTTAAGATCTTCAACACTAGTTAGGAACAATATTGTGAGTAAATGGTGATGTTGTGGGAGTAATTTGTGGTCCCCTACATGTTTGAGAAACTATGTTATATATTGGTTGCTGCAAGAAATTGTTAGATTGCATCCTAGATTTCAAGAAATCTCTTATTTTCCTATGTGATTCACTAATGGGAGGTGACTTAGGAAGCTCACTAATTAAAGGAGATCCAATTTGTGTCATCATAACCTCAAAAAGGCTATGCTTATTTGCATGATCTCTTAGTGAAGAGGAGTCTAATGTCACCTCATCATCTTCATCTAAGGAAGCCCCATTACATGTGCCAATGTTTAGATTTTTTTGCACCATGATATCCTCCCTAGGAGGAGAGTTTTTACAAGAACTACAAGCTAAATTTTCATGAAATTCAAAGGTTGGTTCTACTAAAATTACTTCATCACAAGTAGGGGAATGATCAATAGTTGAATTTTCTTGTTCATCAATGATGTTATTGTCTTGTTCCATAATGTTTTCCCACATAAGATTCTCACGACTTTCTTTGGTTGTGTTTTCTAACATCAAAGTATCTTCTTCACAACTAGGAGAGATACTAGGAGAAGAAAAAATGTTATTATCATGATGGTCCATAGTTTCATTCATTTGTCCCATAATTTCCTCCAAAATATGATAAGTCGGGGAAGAAACATAAAGAGGGTTGTCATAGATCTTGAAGGTTTGTTTTATCAAACAACAACATATCCTCATAATTATCACAAGGGGAGAAGATGTTGAGAGATGAATGTGGGTAGATTTCAATGGTCTCTTTTTGTCATATGTTATCATCATAATTACTTATTGCTATGTCCTCTTGTTTAGTAATGTCTTGCCTAATAGCAGAGGTAAGAGGAGAGAAACAACTCAGCTTCTCAAAACTCTCATCAATTAGTTCCTTTAATGCTATAATATCTTACTCACAAGTAGGAGAGATATTAGGAGAAGAGAAAATGTGATTGTTGTGATTACCCAAGGTTTCTTTCACTAGACTAACCTAACTCATAGAAGGGATACTAGGAGAGGTATCAATGATGAACAAAAAGAGAGGGGAAAGGACCTCATATTCATATGCACTTAACAAAACTTTTTGACAACATTCAACAAGATCTAGAAATAAAACATGAAGTATGATAAATATAGATTTTTGCAATGAAAACATGATGTAATGATTGTTTTACAAGCTTGAAATGCAACAATGCTAAAGAAAACATGCAAAGAGATAATGAAATTTTTTTAAATATTTTGATGACAATTGACTGATTATTCTATGTAACAATGTAAAAATGTAAATTTGAAATTAATAAATGTATGAAATGAGCCAAATTAAGCTAGATCTAATGAAATGCATGTAAAAAAAACTCCAAAAACTTAAACAGATAGTTAATGGCAGCAAACAAAAGTGTTAAAAAAAGGTTTTTAATGATGTAAAAGGCTTTTTTAGATATTTTCTGGGATTGATTCACCTAAGGTGGCGAATGAGTCCCAGTAGGGATTTTTTTTTCAAAAATTTCAAAGATTTTTAAGTTATTTTTATGCGTTTTGGTTTGTATGAGTTGTACACTAAATGTAAATGTAGTTTTCAGATGTTTTCAATGATTTGAGATGCAAAAATGCAACCTATATGCACTTTCACTAATGAAAAAATTAGAAACCCTATAATTCAAATTAACTAATACAAACTCTAATCTAAACTTTATGCAAGATAGATCTAGGATGATGATGGACTCCAAATCAAAAAATAAGGTATATTCAAAATGTAGGCTCACCAAAATGATCAGTTGAAAAATGCATGCTTTATGGTTTAAGACATTGAACATCACTTTTCTCCAACTAACATTCGAGGATACTCCAGAGATCCCAATCCACTAAAGAATGAAGGAAGATATCTGACAATAAGGTATCCTAGGGTATGAATTCAGATTACAAGAGGGGTTCACCACCAAGGTAGGGCTTAGAAAAATGTATGACATGCAAGATGAAATGCAAAACCTAGTTTGATGCAATGCTTTACTGAATGACCTAGAAATGCAAACAAAGAAAAATAGAAAGTTGTGAAACAAAAAGTGTGCACTTGAAAAATTGTAGAGGCTTGAATGAAGGCTATAAATGCTACTGATTCTAAAATTTTGGCCTACTAGGACTCATTCACCATTCTAGGAGAATCAGTCCCAGATCTAGATTTTTGCGTAAGAGCAAGTTTTAGGAAAATAGGTATCCAAATCTATAAAGATCTATGAAAAACACCTAGAGTGGGACTCATTCCTCACTTCTGGCGAATGAGTCCAATTTGGATATTTGGAAATTCAAAGTCTAAATCTACTCTTCTTAGTCTACTGAAATATGTTCCTCTAGGTTCCTTGATCTGAAACTCCAATTTTTGGGTTGTAGATGACCTTTTAGTGAAGATTATGACCTTGTAGATAGGGAGACAACTCTAAAAATCTTGTAACCCAATCTTCAATGATCTTCAAGTCTTCAAAGCACATAGATATATAATCAAACAAAGAGAGAGAGAGAGAGAGAGAGAGAGAGAGAGAGAGAGAGAGAGAGAGAGAGAGAGAGAGAGAGAGAGAGAGAGTTTATTCTTAGAAATGGGGGTTTTCCTTGGTCAAACCCCTTTTAGGTAATTAAACCAACTTATGAAATATTGAAACAAGAACATGAAATAAAGGATATGAAACATAAATAATAATACCTTGAATGATGTCTTGTAAATGATGATTTGTAAATCTTCAACTCAACACTAAATAGACATGAAGGATGTAGATCTTGATCTTGAAAAAAGGAGTAGAACAATACTTGATCTTAGATCTTCAATGTTACATCACAAAACTAGCTCAATAACATGCTTGATGCTTGATATGCTTGACATAATGATGGATCTTGAATTGCTGCAACAATTGATGAAGAATATTTCACTTGAATCCCTTAAAATTGATCTTGGAATGTTTAAACCTTGCTTTCTTGACTTGATAACATGAATGCATGATGAAATAGTGATTTAAGAGCAAGCATTGTATAGGAAATCCACTCAAATGACCGTTAATTTGATCCACAAGGCTGACGTAAGAGAAATTTGAACTTAAAGCCTAGTTTTTCTTGCTCATAACCTTAAAAATAGGCCAAATGGGACTCATTTTCCCAAGGTGGTGAATGGGTCCCACATGGGTTATTTTTTGTCCTAAATTATCTTTGAGTGAAAAAATTAAGCTTATATGTTGATCTTGTGGGGTTTTTGATTAAAATATGCCTTGGGATGCACAATATGGGATCATATGGGCCTATTAATGATGATATTAAGGTTATAAATGCAAGGGGCCCAAAAAATTGAATGTCAAAGTGTAAATACATACACTTTACAACACTAAATTCATGCAAAATTGGGTCTATTTATCTTAGAAGGGCCCAAAATCCCACGTGAATGTGTAAAACACATTACAACAGTAGATTAGGTCCACTTTATTTTACAAGCCTCTTAAATTTAATGTGAGGATGTAAATAAATACATTTTAGAACATTAAATTAAGGCAGAGTTAAGTTAATTTAGCTTAAAAAGGACCCAAGACCTAATGTGGTTGTGTAAAACACCTCACAACACTAGACCAAGGTGACATTAAGTCTAATTTATCATTAATTATTCCCATATCAAGTGTGAAAATGTAAAGGGGTCTATTTTTCTACACTACACCCTTTTTGATTCCTCCCCATAGTTTCTTTGACTAGTGGAGTTTGATAGGGATGATCTATCTTTGTTTTTTTGGTATCCATGTGTATTTGATTTTTCCATTATGCTTTCCAGCTTCTTTTTCTTTGATAACATTCTATGTGCTTTGATTCAAATATTTCTTTTGATGTGCATCCCAATTCATGGATGGGGTGATGGGCGGATGGAGATTCATGATGCGACTAGTTGTAGTATTAGCATTGATTTTTATCATAAGGATTCTTCGTGCTCCCTATGTTGGTGTTTTCTTGAGATGAAGTTGCCCCTGGTATTATAAAAGTAGTACCTTCATGCTTTGATTCTACCTATTTAAAGATGTCATGTTTAGCAAGCATTCTCTAATAAATAACCATTGCAGATGATGTTATTTCAATTATTTTCTCTATTGATTCTGGAATATCTCGTTTGGTCTGACTTGTTTCCTTGAGTGGATAATGCTAGATATCTTCATACATGATGTCCTCAATCAAAATTTGGGATATATCTAATCCTAATGTTGACCACCTAGCTTGACTACATGAATTAATAACCTCATGTTCTTATGTAATAATGTCAAGAGTAAAGGGATCTTGTTCTGAATGAAGATCATCTATGTGTCCATCCAAAGAAAAGAAAGCATCTTATGGGTAGATGGAGGAGTATGTGCTATATGGATATGATCATCATTTGAGACATATTGTATAGATTGGAGAATACATTTTAGATCATTTTAGCCTCTTGGAGAAATAGATTCTTGATCTTGATTAGTTTTGGAATTTCTTTTGATGTGCTCTGGATCAAGTTCTTGACATGGGTCAATTTCAAAGGATGGATTGATTACGAAGGGTTCTTCAATATCTTCATTAGGCATGGGAAGTAGCTCAGTATCCTCTTGATCTTTAAGTGAATGTGGATCAAGTATTTAGTTGAATATTCCTTGAATATATGCAACCATGAGGTCAAAGGATGTCAATATGTCTTGGAAAGGACCATTGCTAAAATTTGGTGAAAGATGTTGATCATGCTTTGGAATAAATTCTTGAGATATGTCCTCTAACTCATTGGGTGATGTAGAGGCCTTATCAACATGATCATTGTGCTAAAAAATTATGGTGGAAATATTGTCAATGTTTTCAACCATAGGATCAAATGATGTTAACATTTCTTGAATTGGATCATTGTTGGATATTGTTGGTGGATTGTGATCATGATTGAAAAGTGACTCTTGATGTATGCTGATTTGATCATTGGATGAGGTAGAAAAATCTTCAAGGTCCTTGTTGATGAATAGATCCTTATCATTATTTTCAACAATTGTGGTGGAGAGATTGTCACTGCTATCACTAGTGGTTGAATCTTGATCATTGTCCTCAACAGTTATTCTTTGTTGATCAATAAGGTCTGTAATGAGATTTTTGAGTTGAATACAATTTGATGTTGTAGACATGGAAAATATACAATTCGATCTGACACACTGGATCCTGATTTACTAACACCATTTCTTCCTAAATCATACTCTCAACTTATCATCACTTTTCATCTCTTAATTAGATAAATCATTATTTATTTAATTAGGTCTTTCTCCCCTGTTGATTAAATTAATCAATTTAATTTAATTGATCCTCTGTCTTTGGTCATTTAAATAATTTATTTTATTTAAATTGAATCTCTAAAGACCTCTTATTAAATTGAATAAATTAAACATTATTTGATTTAATCTAACATTATCCCCTTTAGTTAAATAAATCAAAATCATTTATTTAATTAAACCTTTCCTCTCAATTCTTGACTTAAATCAATTTATAAATTTAAGTCTAAATTGTCACATCTCCTAAATTCCTCATTAAATTAATTAAACTTTGATTAATTTAATCTTAATCTATGTCACATTCTCTAGAGAATGCAACTTGCACAATAAATCAATTGCTTTGATTTATTAATTCATCTATTTTCCCTCGCATGGCATCAAAAGGGAATATTCCCTCAATTTGAATTCAAAAAGTCCAAGTGGACTTGGTCCTTCCAACAAGGCATTTAAGACCTCTTACATGTCCTTTGCATTGAGCCACGTGACATTAACTCCATTTCTTTTATCCCCCCTAAACATGTCACTTCATCAAATTCAAAATTCAAACTTGCACATTGATCAAAATGTGCTCAACCTTCAACCATTCACATCTTGACAAGTGGCACTTGGCCATTGTATGTTGAATGATCTCACATTGCTTATTTTCACTCTCTCTTCCATTTTGGAAATCTATAAATGAGAGACTTTTCCTCTCATTCATTCATCCACAATTTGAGTAAACTTACTATACTCAACTTCTTCCTCAAGCATATCTAGTTTCATCCATTTCTTCACATTCTTAGCTAGGTTATGCAGATTTTTTATCATGAAGCTTGATTGAATCTTCAACAAGGTGGATCACTCATAAAACCATCAACAAAGCTTACAAAGGAGTTGGGAAAGGGATGATTTCGACATACCAATCGGCACCAACTCCCCCATGGGATCAAGAGTTTGCATTGTTTAAATTAGGATTTCACTTGTCTTTCATATTTTGTTCTTCATTTTCCTATTTTAATATTTGTAAATGGATTTCATGGGGAATCCTTGTTTCTTTCTTTCATATGATCTAACATTGTGCTTGTTTGCCTTATTTGTGCAGGTATGAAATTGGGGTTCATAGATTTTTTATGAAGATTTTATATATGATACTCACAATAATTCCTACCCTTATTTCAAGGGAAGTTTATGATAGAGTTGAAAGTACTTACTTTTGGAAGAGTGATGAGTTTTGCATTAACTAGCTTTTTAAGTGTTGATTTGATTGGCTCTCCCAAAGGATTGTATTTACGTTTCTGATCTTGTGATATTTGTGCTTGTTGAGGTTATTATTGTTGTGATCGATCTTGAAGATGTGGTGATTGGGTTTGTTATTGATGTTGTTGATCTTGACATCCAACCTCTTGATATTGGAGATATTGTTCTTGATGTGGTTGCGAACACAACCCAATATTTTGATGACATGATTTAACTAGAAAGGGAGTGTGTATATTTTGGGGTGGATATGTCTCTTGGTGCAATGAATCAACTATTTTGGTAAGTGAAGAAATTTTATGTCACAAAATTTGATCTTGATTTTGATTTTGACACTCTTGATATAGTTGATTTGGTTGTTGGTCAATCATATTTGGAATATATACTTGCGGTATTTGTATGGGATCATGCACAAAATTATTTTGGACAATGTTATAATTTGGGATGATGTTTAGATTTTGCATTGTAGGTTGGCATTGGACATTGTTCTGGTTGGGAAACATATTACTTGGATTTGGGTAACTTTGATTTTTCATGAGATTTCCTTGACTTGGATCCATACATTGAGTTTTCAATATATTGCTTTGATTTTTAACAACATTGGTTTGATATGAAAATGTATCTATCCCATAGCTTACCAAGTGTTGATTGGATATTTTCATGTTTGGTATGCTCGTACTTGGTATATTTGGCATGTATTGATTTGATGGGATAATGTTGTTTTGTTGAAGAGTCATGTATTGATTGTTTGGTTGTAGGTTTCTATATTTTAAGTTTGATTTAAATCTACCATAGGTAAAGGTGTTCCAAAATTTAGATTGGGCATACTTAAATTTGTTGTATCATAGAGGTTTATAGGATATAATGATCCCATGTGTGAATTGTATAAATGTGAGTTTTGATAATCAATTGGTACTGTAAGGTTTTGATATTTTGGTTGATTTAGATCACTCATGATGTATGAATCAAGTTTATATTCCATGTTTTTCTTGTGTTTTGAACTTGTTGTAAAAGTGACCCTCTAAGGTGTTTAGGACCAATGATGAGATGAAGGATGAAAATGTGAATGATATGGGTGTTTTAACTTTTAGGAACTTTGAATAAATACTAGACTTTAGTATTTTGATTTTGATTTGTTTTGATTTGGATAATGAACTTGCAAACCCTAAGATGGACTTATGATCTTTGGATAAAAAATTTCAAAGGATGACAATTTAACTAAACATGTGAGAAAGGATACATTCCCACACACCTAACTAAATAAGGTGATTTTGATTTGGTTTACAAGATTAACCCAAGTCTAGCATAATGTTGTTTCCAAAGTTCCAAAGAATTTGTTTGTGAGATGGGTTTGAGAGATGTTTTGGGGATGGATGAAGTGTTTGTTTTGATCCTAGATCAACCTAAGAAGAACTCTATTTAATAGACCAAGATGTTGAAGAAAATGCCTTACCCTATGAGTAACTCAAACAAAAAGACCAATGTTTGCATGGAAAACCATATGACGAAAAGATCCCAAATGCATGTGTGGGGTTCAATTTGAGTTAATCTTGATTAATGAATTTCTTTTTTAACACATACATAGATCTTGTTTAAATTCAAAACTAAATGTCTATTTCCTAAATCCTTTTCATTCTAAAAGTTCCATTATGTGAAAATCAAAGAGTCAAGACCATAGTTTCCCTAGGTTAACTTTGAAAAGAGTAAATGGAGATGTGATCCCAAAGATTTAGAAGCCTCTAAGGATAAAATCCCTAGGGAAAAGCAGTAATAATTAGACCCTTAAAAGATATATTCACTCTTTCCAAAGGGTTTGAAATTTTGATGATTTGTTAATGTTTGTTTCAATGTTTGAGATCCAAGCAATGTGTTTGACTGACTCAAAAATTGTACAATCCTAGGCTAAAGATATTACTTGCTGAGTCCCCACTCGAATTTCTCAAAATACTAAAATAAAGTAAATAATTAGAGATTTGGTGACACCGGCTCCCCTCCATGGCACACACTTCTCAAGACCACCAAATCTCAAAATCCTAGGGACTCAAAGATCCCAAGTATTTTTCTATTTCAAATTTGAATAGTACAAATGTGGGGTGGCTTCGGAATGACCATTCCTTCACCAACAAGCATAAAGGTTTTTGGTCGCTAAACAAGTTGGTTCTTAGTTCAGATACTTGAGGACATGGCACCTTTCGAGCATCCAACAAGCCACTAAAGGTTATAATCAATCCTACTAGGGGATCTTATTATTTTTACAGTAGTACCACATTCCAAATGACACTATAAGGCTAAGGCCTACATACCATAAGGACTTGATAGTTTATTCTTATCCATTTATATACCAACCTAAGCAAAAAATTGGTTGGATTCGCCTTCGAGTTCTCCTTTTAGATGTGTCTCTTAGGAAGGCCCCTCTAAAGTTAATAGTTTGATTTGAAAAAAACTGTGCAAAAAAGAAACAATATGTTTTTCATCAACCACAATCACCAAACAGTGTGAGAGGAGAGGATACACACCTCAAATGCACAAAAGAAATAAAAATAAACCTTGAGTGTTTCTCTTCACCTAAGATCGCACGAAGTGCAAGGGGAGAGGATACGTACTCAAAATGTGTCAAAGAAAATATCACACACTTCAAGCACTTGTTCATTTTAGCCTTCAAAGAAAAGAATTAATTTTAATGCACCAAGCTTAGTGTGAGTTTGTCTTGTTCACTTTTATCCAAGATATCAATGTCTAGTGAGTTTCTAATGTTCAATTTTAGTCCAAATTTTGAAAATCTTTAAGTAGATGGTAAATTTTAAGCCCAAAGTAATTCTAGTTGGTCCGAAAATAGAAAATGAAAAGTAGAATTGAAAGACCTAAACTATTACAAAGAGCATTTAAAAATGCTTTTAGGTCTCCAAGTTGGTTTTTCTCCTCAATCTACAAAGGTGATGCTTGGCAACAAAGGCGACACTCTATGGGCTAACAAAGAAAGTGCTAAATGTAAAAGTGACACTCTAGTGAAAACAAAGGTGGTTCTCTACAACGGACATAGAGCACAAATTCAGTTCTATAATAGAGGTGATACTCTATCAAAAACAAAATTTAGCAAATTTCTCGAGAAGACAAAGGCGACACTCCTGCAAAGGTGACACGATAGAATGTGAAAGGTGATGCAACATGAAAAAAGTGATGTTGGAAGCAAAGGTGGTGATTTATGCAAATGCGGCGTTGTATGGAGCAAAGGTGGCATTGCCTTCCTATAGATGCAAAAATGTCAAATTTCAAGCCAAATTGTCAAATAAAATAGGTTAGCCCTCCTTCTAGCACCAAAATGTGAATTCCTAATCTGAAATCTACTAAAAAGAGACAAAAAAATAAAGGTTAGTCATGTTATAAACAAAAAAATGCATTCCCTATGAGATTCTTGATCAAACAATGATGAAAACATGAAACAAAAGCACAAAAGAAAGCAAATGAAGGCATGTTAAAAAACTAAATAGATCAAACCTCCATCCCATAGGGGGATTGGTGTCACTTTGATGTTGAAAATGGCCCTTTCCCAATCCATATTTGATAAGCTCCAAGATTTTTGATGCAATGTGATGAAATTTCTCCAAAGTGGTGATGAATTCAAACTAAAATGATGAAGATGCAAGTAGATTTGAGATGAAAATGGATGTGATAAATGCCAATTTCCCTCAAAGATAGTGATAATAATTAATTGATTGATGGATTAAATGAGAATAATGACTCTGCATGAGATTATGGATCCATATTGTGAAGAGAAAGCCTCCACTTATAGGACTCAAGGGTTGAAGGATGAGAGAAATTGGTGAATGTGGGATAAAAAGGGAGCCAATGAGATTGTGACACTTGTCACAATTTTATTGGATGAGGATGGAGCAAATTTTGGGGAATGTGAAGAGTAAAGGAAATGTACGAGAAATAAATGAAAATGGTTGAGGATTTGAAAGGATGTAAGAAGATGTAAATGAATATGGTTGGAGATGTAAGAGAATTTGGTTGAGAGTGTAAGAGAATTTAAGGGACAAGATGGCAAGTAAGAAGAAGTAAATGCCTTTGTAATAGGTATTTAAAGCCTTTTGGAGGGAAATTGAGTGCAGGGTGGTTGGGAAGAATATTCGTAGGAATATTCCATTGTGAGGATAAATAGGGTAATTAAATAATTTAAAGAAATGAATTTCATGTGCAACCTGGTTCATTGACCATGGGTTGATTTAACTTTAAGAGAGTTAAAAGCTAGAGGATTTATTAATGATGTTTAGCAAGTAGGTTAGGTTTAATTAATTTAGAATTAATTAACTTGGATGGGTTAGGGGATTATGACATTTGATTTGATTTATTTAACCAAATGAGAGGACTTTAGAAGGATTTAATTATATAGGATGAACAATTAGTCAAAAGAAGGTGAATTAATCTAATAACGTTAATTATTTGATTAATAGTAGAATTTGATGAATTTAACTAAATAATGTTGACTATTTAATTAATTGGTTAATTAAAAGTGATTTAGGAAGAAATGATGTTAGTTAATTAGAAACAAATGCGTAGTATCAATCATGAATTTTTAAGCGTGTACATAACTAATGACCACCCTCCAAAATGCACCCTGCAAACACCCTCATAAGCTTCCTCAAAAGCCACAAGATTTTGGATTTATAAAGACATCTATGGAGAATATCATTGAATGATCATCTATACAACACATCAACTAGGATTATCTAATGAATTTCAAGATTCTATATACAATCCCTAGTGTTCTTAGTAGTTGGTTCAAGAAAATACCATCCTTTGAATAATTAAATATCGATGCATACCATTCCTTAGAAATTTCAATGTTGGAAGCCAATGTTTCTTTTGTGCTTTCATTTATTGATGATTTTGTGAGAATTGAATAAAAATATAAAATCCAAGGAAGTACCATCAAGAGTTACAAGGGAAGTTACGTTTTCCATTGCATCTACATGTTGATTATCCTTTCATCGAACATTGTCAATAGTGTACGATATGAAATGCTCTAATATTGTTAATGTGAGGCCTTGATATTGATATAAATTGTCATTTTTTTCTTGATAATATCAATTAATTTATTTAATGATCAGTTGAGATTCTCCAAATATGTTAATGTGTTGAACACCTAAGGAGAATGCTACACATAATCTAGTGATAAGGGCCTCATACTCAATGGTGTTGCTTGTAGATAAGAAATATAGATGGTAGGATAAGGGAATTGGCTCCCCTGAGGGAGGTATCAATATAACTCTAGCACCACAGCCAATCAAACACTTAGAACCATCAAAGTATAATTCCCATGTTTCATTATCATAAATTTTTAACACACTTTTATCAAGGAATGAGTCTTTGTTTGGTAACACTAATGGTGAAGGAGCCTCAACTCAATGGATGGACAATGCTTTCCCTTTTATTTATTTTTGAGGAATAAATTTAAGGTGAAACTCAGTTAATAACATAACCCACTTAGCTAGGAGTCTTTATTAACCAATTTTAGCAAAAAGGTGTTTTAAAGGATCAAATTTTGTAATGACTTGTACTTCTTTGTTCAATAAATAATGTCTCATTTTTTTATAAAAAACATAAGAGCCAATTTTTTTTTTCTATAGTTGTATAACAGGTTTCATAATAAATTAATGTTCTATTTTTTTAATGCATAGAATTCTCCTTACCATTCTCATCTTGGTGTTCCAAAAACACAACATCATAATGGGTTGAAGCCCAAATATAGAGGATAAAAGGTTTTCCTAGTATGGATGGTTGTAAGATAGGAGGATTAACTAGATATTGTTTCATGTCTTTGAATACTTTTTCAAAATATTCATTCCATTTAAATTTTGATTCTTTCTTAAGGAGTTGAGTAAAGGTTCGAGCCTGATTTTCCAAAGATGCAACAAATGACAATCTATGCAATTGTGAAATATTCTTAGGAGGTCACATGTTTATTGTGGCATCAATATTTTTTGTTTACACCTCAATACTTCTATGTGGCACTATAAGTCCCAACAACTTTCCACTAGCTACATCAAAGACACACTTCTTCGGATTCAATCTCATATTATAATTTTAAATTCTTTAAAATATATAACACCCACACATATATATCTAATTTTTATATCATTCATTATTAAATAAATACATAGATTACTATGTATAGAACTATACATATATCATTAAGTACACCCATTGCTTCTATTAATTTTAGTTATTTTACCATAATTAATATTCTTTTGTGAATATTATAGTAAAAATATGTTTACTATCTCTCAAAGACATAATATTTATTTATTTTATAAAATTATATATTATATTTAGTTGTATCAAGGGCACTAGAATTTATATTATTATATTAAGATAAACTTGTCATTTTGATACTTAGCAACCATCTTGTGACCTATCTAGGAAACTCTAGAATGCATACTATTCCTAAGAAATATGTTTATGCTTCGAGTTATGTAGAATTAATGACTAAATTACTTTGTTATTTGGGTCTATGGTTTGAAAGCATACATATGTACATTATTATGTTTATTTTTATATGTATTAGTTTCATTACAAATAATGGTTGCATGATGAACACTTCGGAAACCAAGATGATGTATAAGGATTATAGGTGCCCACTTACTCTTTCTATGTTATTTTATATCCTACATCCAATTAATAACAATTTAATTGAAAATTGCATAGTAAGACCTTATGGTAGTATTTACGTCATATTTGACATATTTAATTAGTACACGAGTCATTCTTATGTGTATGGATATTTGTATTTAATAGTTATAGTTATATTGCACTTGCATGATTAGGTGAGTTATGTCTACATGGTAGATAGGTTTTCATATATATATTGTGGTAAATAGCTCAAAAAAGGTGTGATCACATATATATTGTGTCACTTGTCTTAAAATTTGATAAGGGATCATTTGTTGTAATTTATTAAAGGGTTATTTGATAATCCCCAATACTAGATACCTCTCTTTCTTCCTATGTAGTACTCTTATGTGACTCTTCCCATAAAATGGTGGGTCATTCTACTTTTTTTTGGTGTATAAGAAGATAGGTATAATTGTATGGTTTGTGGGAAAAGTACTCACAAAATATTTTCTTTCTCAACTTCTAATTTTTTTGATACTCAATAGATGAATATGGTATTTCTAATTCAATCTTTACATATAGATGATCTCTTTTTTTTTATTATTGTGATATTACTATAATTAAGTTTTTCATGAATGATAATTTTTTATTTTGTAGATTCTATAATATGGGACCATCTTCTTGAAAGATAATATAGCTCTAATACATTAATGATCATATGTAGATGAAAAAATCATAGGCTAACTGATTGACGAAAATAATCACATCAATAATTATTTATATTAGGTTTTTATATGAGTTTGAATATATAAAAATCATCTACATTTGTTTTTTATTTTCATGAAATCATAAATTTTAAAAATAAACTCAAAATTATAAATTATATTTTTTAAATTTAAAATACTTTGAGAGAATCCAAATATGAAAAATTATGCAATGTTTAATTCTATTAAAAAAGTAGACAAATAACAAAAATTCTAACTTTCCATGTAAAAGGAACAAAATCCTTTATGGATCATCATTTATGAGTGCCAAAAGATAATATTTGATCAAGTACTAAAACAAGTTTCTACAAAAAGAGTGGAATTATTTTTTTAGAGTACACAATTTTGAATCTTGGCCTATATATTTACTAGAGCTAAAATGTATATACTTGCAAATCCCTTGAAACTAACTATAAAAATGGAAATGGGGTTCCCTACCTTTTAGGAGATGGAGTACATGGATAGGGTCCTATTTCACTCTTGTTTTATTCAAGGAAACCCTAGAGATCTCAATCCATTGATGCAAAGGGGAAAGAGATCTATAATAGGGATGCCCTAGGGTATGATTAATGACTAAAGAGGGGTTCACCACCAAGCTAGGGATTGGAAAGACTAGTAATATGCAACAATTAAATAAATGACCTAGAAATGTGTTTAAATCAGATAGTAAACTGGGAAAGTATAAAGCTACACCTCAAAACTTGAATGTTTTTCGAATAAGGTCTGAAATGCTAGAAATTTTGATTTTGATACACACTAGAACTAATACACTAGGTTGGGAGATTTAGTCCTAGTTTAGGGTTTTAGGCTAAAACTAGAATCTAGAACTATTGAATCAATATCTACAAAAAATTCTTAAAAATAGGTATATTGGGACTCATATGCCACAAGTGGCATATTAGTCCCGTTTTGTCACAAAGTGTCCAAGGTGCAAAATTTTGAAGTGAAACTTTGTGGACCTCTGAAGATGGATTAAATAAGCATTTTCACACTGATTTCATGTGAATAGGTTGGATATATTCCTCTAGGTTTAAGTTTCCATGAGTATTGACAACTTTTCATGGCAACTTTAACAAATTTTACAACTTTGTCATTTTGGCACTTTTGAAGGCTTCAAATCCACATTTTCTTCAACCTACAAACCTGCAATCACACAAAGACAGATAAAATTTGTTGTTTTGTTAGGAAATGGGGATTTTACTTGGTCAAAACCCATTTAGATAATTAAACCTTATGATGAAACAATGAAACATGAACAATGATACCTTGAATGATGTCTTGGAATGTAAATTTGTGATCTAACATGAACTAGCCATGAAGAATGTAGATCTTGATCTTGAATTGGATATAAAATAATGCTTGACTTGTATCTTGCATACTACATCACAACACAAGATCAACAACATGTTTGATGCATTATGTCAAATACATTATGCCTTTGACATAATGATAGATCTTGAATTGCTGCAATAAAGATGAGAAAATCTACCCTTGAATGTTGCAAAGGTGCTCTTGAATGTCCATGAATACTCTTGTGAACTCTTGTAATCACGAAATTTCTTAGGAATACTCTCTTAAAAGTCTTAGGTAAAATATGAGTGAAATAAACTTGTATTTATGCTTACTTATTGCAAATTTCCCAAAATTACAACACTACAAGCTGACACAAGATCTAGGAAGATAAAACCCTACCAAAAAACGAATTTAAATTAGGTCATGATTAGAGTGGGACTCATACACACTGGGTGGCGTATGAGTCCCAGTGGCTCAAAACTAAGGCAAAAAATCCAATACATATCTTGTTTAATATGAAATTCAAAATCAGGTCTCGAGACCTAGGTGGGACTGATACCCCAAGGTGGATTATGAGTTCCAGACCACTAAATCTGGAACACATGACCCAAAACATTGAATTATGATTGGTTATTTGATATGTATCAGGATTATGCCTAGAAAATGCATTTAATAAGGCTTGTGGATGCAAAATAGGGCCAATTAAGGCATAAAGAAGTCCAATAAACTAATAATACTCTATATTAGTGTGAAAGTGTTAGGATACACTTTACAACACCTTAAATAAGGCATAATTAAGTCCATTTAGTTTACAAGGGCCCAAAAATTCATGTGAAGGTGTAAATAAATACACTTTGCAACACTAAATTAAGGAAAAAATAGGTCTATTTAGTTTAGAGGGGCCCTAAATCTAATGTAAATGCGTAAAACAAATTACAACATTACATCAAGGTGACATTAGGCTCAATTTATTATTAATTATTCCCAAAAATAAGTGTTAAAGAGGGATACTTTCTCTATTACTACATTTAGCCCGCACTTTAGTGAGAGGAGGAACTTGCCTCAAACTCACACTAAAGTAGAAATTCAAGAGGGGTCCAAGTGTACCGATGAAGATGGTCTAGGATGGAAAAGATCAAGGAGATAGCGAAGCCACCAAGATCCAAGATCTTACATCAAACCAACATTTAAGCACAAAGGGACACACACAAGGTGTATGATATGCAACATCAAGATATGCAAACATGCAATGTCAATAACTAAAAGAAAGAAAAACAAAAAAAATAAAAAAATAAAAAGAGGTGCATCAAGCCTCGCCTGTTTGTCTAATGTTATGTGGATCAGATCTTAGTTTTTTATCCAAAATGTACTCTCATTCAAAGGTATAGAAATTTCAGGTTGTTTGTTGGGTGAGTATCCAAAATTGGTGGCTTAATGAGTGTAGTAACAAAAAAATTATCCCTTTTCCTTACTTAATTGACATTGAATTAACCTAATAATCCCTTGGTTTAGTGTTGTAATGTGTTGTGCACATTCTTATTAATCTAGGGAACTTTTTAACAAAATTTACTTAAATTGTACCTTATTTATGGTGTTGTAAAGTGTTATAGTACACCTTCACACTTATCTAGGGTTTCAGTAATTAATTATGGTTAATTGAGCTTAATTAGTCCCTTTAATTAGTATTTAAGCCTTCTTAATGACACCTTCTGAAGGATCTATCTTGCCACACAATAATGATATAGCATAACATTAAATCTGGAAAAATCAAGGTCCTAGAAAATGGTGCTAGGACCCATTTTCCTTTAGTGGTGAATGGGTCCTCTCCATATAGGACCCCCCTTTCTATGCATATTTGAGGTGATGTTTTGATGTTCTATCCACCGCTCGAAGCAAGGTCCTAGAAACTTGTACCAGGACCTATTCGTGTTTAGTGGCGAATGGGTCCTCCACACATAGGACACCCCTTTTTGACTTTAATTTTGGTATGATTCTAAAGATTTTTAATCCTAGATCTGGTGTCAGCTTGAATTATTTGAATTTATGGGTTAATCCCTGATTTAGTGTAAATATGGGGTTAATTCACATTGTTTCTCCTAGCAAATTTGAGTATTCATGCATTATAGAAAGCTTGAGTTTACAAGAGAATTTCAAAGGTATTCAAGGGTAGATTAGAGAAGTCTTATTGTAATAATTCAAGGTCATTTCATCATGTCAAAGACATAGTGCATTCATACACATTGAGCTAATATTGTGGATGTAGCATTGAAGATCTACTTGAAAGCATTGTTACACCTCTTATTTGAGATAAATATCTACATTCTTCATGGCCACCACATGTTAGTTTTTATATTTATACTCCAAGACAACTTCCAAGGTATCATCACTCCAAATTTCATGTTTCATGCTTCAATTTCATTATTTCATCATTTGGTTTAATTACCTATAGGGGGTTTGACTTAGGAAAACCCCTATTCACTAACAATCAACAAGTTTTTCTTCTCTTGAATGTGTATTTGAAGATTTAAAGGTTGAAGATCAAGTGGAGAACAAGTTTGAAGAAAAATTATCAAAGTTGTCAAGTTGCAAAGTTGTCATTCATAGAGCAAGAACACAAAAATAAGGCTATAAAACTTGCTACAAGTTTTCAAGAGCTGACAATAGAGGATCTGAGAGTGCAGAAATAAAGGAAAAAAAACCCATATCTTACTTTTAGAAACCCTAATAGGGACCCATTCACCACTGAAGGCGAATGAGTCCTGTTTGCCCTAAAATAGTGTTATTACAACAAGCTACACATCATTTTGAGCTCTAAAAACTCCTCTCATAGTTTCTATAATAGTTAGGATTTATTTCTAGTTATTATTTGCATCATATCTTACACATAATTGTATGTTTAATAGGATAGATTAGTGGTCTATCATTTTATAAAAACCCCTACACTTTTTCAACTAAACATTTTGGTGAATCCAACCTATTGAATATTGTAATTTTCTGATTTTAAAGTCTTTCATTGCATCCTAGATTAGATATTTCATTCATTTGCATTTAATTTGCATTGAATTAGTTCTCATTTAGGGTGTCTTACTTTGCATTCAAACGTGCATCTCATTCAGGGTTTAGAATTCCATTGTTTTGCATTCTCTAAATCTAAAAAAATACAAAAATAAATTAGTCATCTTGAATATCACTTAGATCTCATAAAATTGCATTTAAAAATTACAAAAAAAAATGTATTTCAAGTTAGGTCTTTGCATTCATCATTTTATTGCATTTTCACATTGCATTTCTGAAAAATTTGAAACTGGAAGTTATTGTCTCAGACTTGGAACTTAAAGACATTGTAGAAAGATTGAAAATCATTCAAAAATAGTTAAAAAACCCTAATCAAGGACACATTCACCTTTACTAGTGAATGAGTCCCTAATTAGGCTGGGCATGTACTTTTTGACATCTGAAAAGCATTAAAAATCACTCAGAAATCAGCATAAACATTCCAAAAGTACCTAACCAAGACCCATTCACCCTTACTAGCGAATGAGTTCTTGTTAGATCCTGATTTGCATTTTTTGGAAATTGAAATATTAGTTTTAGGCTTCTATTTTGTACTATTACTTTCCTATTTTAGTTTTCTAATTTTTTGTTTCATCAAATTCATTGCATCTAGTTTAATTTTCTTCATTTTATTGCATTTTCAAAATTCAAAAAATTGCATTTACAACATTCCATTTTCAATTTATTGCATTGTGTAATCAATAAACTGCATTGTGTGGAATTTAAAAATTGTATTTCATCCTAGGACATTGCATTACCTCCTTCCATTTAGGCTTTGTACACTAGGTTTGTAAAACTTGGATGAGCTTTACAACTTGGTGTCCTATTAGAAATACTATTGTAATACATAGTTCGAGGCTTATGTCATCCCATGAAATCTCACTCACTATGGATCTTGGGTTATCTAACTCTCTTTCTGATAGTGTTGATAATCAACCCTCTACGGCTCATAGTTTTCATACTTCATTTTCCATGACTACAATAACCTTTCAACCTACCACAACCCTTCAAACCACAACAAAATTTCAACCGACCACAACAATCATACCTACTAGCACTGTGTACACTTCCTTAGGTATTCCCATAGGAAACCCTTCTAGTTTTGTCTAAATAAACACAATAAATCATCAATAATCCACCTTCACCAACCTACAATTCACTAGCCCTCCACATACATACACTACTCCACCTTATTCCCCTCAACCTTACAATCAAACCCTAACATCCCTTCAACTACAAGTTGCAACTTTACAATAAAACAAAAATAGTCAACCTTTGCAATACATCAAATCGAATCCTCTATCCTTGGACATATTAAGAGAAAAAATTCCACAAGGTTTAGAAGATCCTTGATTTGAGAAACATAGTGGAAAAGGAGATCTTATAAGCCATGTTTCCACTTTTACAACCTTGTGTAGTTATTTCATATTTGAAGATAAAATCTTGGCTAAGTTATTCCCTAAGTTATTCCTTAGCTAAGTTATTTCATATTAGAATGATTCTCCTCTTTACCGAATAATTTAATTGGTTCATTCAATGAACTTGTTAATGCCTTTTACAACTAGTTCCATATTCACATGGGTCCAAAGATGACCCTTGTTGATTTAATAACATGCAAAAAGAAATAGGATGAGAAAGTGATTGATTTCATAGCAAGATACCAAACACTTTATTCACAAGTAAACATTAAGATTCCTGGTGTCGACCTTCAATGAATGTTCATTGCTAATTTACAAAGTAAACTAGAAATGTTGAGATTTCCATCCTTTATGCAACTATGTATAGCCCTTCGTAATTATCAAAATTCATCTTGTGGTCATGATGAAAAGTATAAATCCACAACTCAAAATAGTTATCAACCTTTCAAGAAGAAGAATAAGGGATTTTTACAACTAAATTCCCCTCAAACAAGTCAACAAGCTAATAACCAAGTGGTTGATATAAAGACAAGAAATTCTTTTGGGGATAGGAATAGAGAGTTCACTCATTTATTGATATCCTTCATAATATCATGCTGCAACTTATTGAAAAGAACATGCTTACTTTACCTCCTATTAGAGAGAGTGATCCTAATATACCATTACCCAAACGCTTTTGAAAAAATTATTATTGTCATTATCATCAACAAAATGGACATGGTGTTGGAAAGAGACACTGTGGATATCATTTGGTGTTGTCATTGATGGCAATCCTAGTAAGTGTTTAGGTATGCGCATCATCATTTGATCATACCATCAGTCTGATGGTGAACAGTTAAGGAAGAACAAAGCATCTAAGTGTTTTGTGTTCATCAATTCACATGAAGATTTCCTGTTAATATTTTGTGTTGCATACCTCAGGGAAGGTTGATCAATGTATTCTTTGTGTTATCAGTGAATCTTAGTGCCTCATATTGATTCATGTGCGAGTTATAAGATCTGGTTAGCTAATTCTTTGTTTTATCAGTACAAAAGCCAACTTGGTGAATGTAGTGTATCGCAGATGTTTGGGAAACAATTGTTTAAGTATTTTTGTGTTTGAGCATTTTTTTTTTGGTCCTAACTAGGTTGTGGTTGACCGTTGTGGAAGGGCATTAAGGTTTACTCATGATTTGAGCCAACAATTATAAAATATTATTTTGTTATATTAAAGCAGGCATATTGCAATTAAAATCTTAGTCGCGGATATATATAAGAGATCGTTCATATCAATTTGAGGAATATATAGAAGGTGTGTTGATGTGAATTGCAAATAAGAGCAGAGCAGAAGAGCGATAATGCACAGTTTCACTTGTGCATGAAGGATTTGTGTTGTGAGTGTGAGAAAAAGAGAGAAGAAGTGCAGAATCAGTCTATAGGATAGAAGATCGAGTATTGCACCTAATTGGAACTGTAATCAAGCATATGTAGATGCTATTTTCTTAGTTTAAAATTTCATATGGTTTTAATCTAAATATTTTCTTTGTAATACAGTGAGTCTTCTTTGAGTAGTGAGCTCTAGGCAGTGCACCTAAATGCAAGTGCACTCCCCTTATTGTAATCTTAATTTGAGTATACTCAGATCATATTGTGGATTGACCATCCACCATGGTTTTTCCCCTAAAAGGGTTTCCACATAAAAATTCTTGTGTTATGGTGTTGTGGTTGTCTTTTTTCTATTCTTGCATATTTCATTGAATTTATGTTTTAAATGCTTGAAGTATCAGATCAATAAAAGTTTAGAGATTGTAGAACATTGATTCATGCCCCCCTCTCAGTGTTGCTTGATTCCAACAATTGGTATTAGAGCTAGTTCGTCACAAGAAGTCTAACAGCTTGGGGAGATCTTGGAAAGTGTTTCAATGGATTCAAGGAGTCTTCAACAATAACTTATGATGGCCTTAGATTATCTTGACCAGTCAAAATATGAGAACCGTGAATTGCAAGAAAGTCTTGAGAATGCTGAAAAATTCATTCTGTCATTGAATGAAAAAGTCAATAAATCCAGAGAGAAGAGAAAGGTACTCTATGATCAGATTAAGTAGAATGATAGTAAAAGCATTGAAGATGAGAAACTTAGTCAATCCTTGAAAGAAAAGACAGAAGAATGTGAAAAGCTTACCAAAGATAATATAGTCCTAAAGCATGAAATGGAATCTATCATGATGAAGATGACCAAGAGGATTGAAGACAAAAAGAAGAATGAAGAGAAGCTTGCACAGTCTCTGAAAGAAAAATCTGAAGTATGTAGCCATTTGGACAATGAATTGGAAGAGTCTACGAACAATGAGGAAGTACTTAAAAAATAGATTGATGATCTCATAAATGAACTTGCTACTGCAAACGAGTATAAGGAGAATTTCAAAGCTAGCTCTTCCATGCTTGATGAATTGATTAAAGGTCAAAGGACTCATGGTAACAAGCGAGTTCTTGGTTATAAAGAACGATAAAGTTCTAAATTTGGTCAAAAGAGACCTAGGCAAGAAAATTAGAGAAATAGAGCTGGAAGA